>CM048744.1:789040914-789444278 GCA_026315105.1 Locusta migratoria
AAAACTTTGAGGCAACCAGACATCAACAAATTGAGAAATTATCAAAAGTAATACAGGAAAGTAATGATGAAAGTGATGAAGAACACGAAGATTTCTCATACTGCCAGTTTCATATGTCTTTCTGGAGGTACATTTAGGGTTGCCAGATTGGAAGATACAATATCTAGAACTAGTTTCAGAATGTAGGGACTTTTTTTATTTGTTGCCAAGATAAATAAGTATTATAAATAAAAATGTTACCACCTACAAAATTTTAACATTATTGGCAGCTAACGCATTACTTGTTTTAATTTCTACGTAGCCATTTGTATTTGGTATTCGATTTTTACAGATATGAACGATTTAAAATTCAAAAACTTTGCATCAGAGTTAAGCAGAATTATTAATTTTGCATTTATTAACTCTTCGTCGGCGTGGTGATTTTATAATCCGGTCTCTCAGACCGAAACAATAAACAATGGAATAAAAGGAGTATTTATTCGTATTTCAATCACAAACAAGAGTAAAAGTGCTGTTCATTCGTTTTCCTTTCTTCTAAAGGCTGTTTATAACTAAATGTGGCAGTAAATAAACTGAAAACTAAAATTATACAACTCTTTGGTAAAATTAGACAACCATCAGATTAGATTAGATTAGTACTTGTTCCATAGATCATGAATACGACACTTCATAGTGACGTGGAACGTATGAGGTTAATGAAATGCGTCTTTACAAATTATTACTTTTTACTAAATATTACATGACACAATGTTTTAAAGTTTTTTTCAGATTTACTAATTTATATCTAAAAATTCATCTATAATGTAGAAGGAGTTGCCATTCAGAAATTCTTTTAATTTATTTTTAAATGCTAGTTGGCTATCTGTTAGGTTTTTGATGCTGTTTGGTAGGTGACGAAAGACTTTTGTGGCAGCATAATTCACCCCTTTCTGTGCCAAAGTTAGATTTAACCTTGAATAATGAAGATCATTCTTTCTCCTATTGTTGCAGTTATCTACACTGCTATTGCTTTTGAATTAGGTGGGATTGGTAATAACAAATTTCACAGTGAATGTATATACTGTGAAGCTACTGTGAAGATCCGTAGCTATTTAAATACGTGTCTGAAAGATGATCTTGGATGGGCTCCAGCAATTATTTTGATTACACGCTTTTGTGCACTGAATTACCTTTTTACTCAATGATGAATTCCCCCAGAAAATTATGCCATACGGAAGCAGAGAATGAAAACAGGCATAGTAAGCTAATTTATTGAGCTGTATATCACCAAAATTTGCAATCACCCTAACAGCATAAGTAGCTGAACTCAAATATTTCAGCAGATCTTCAATGTGGTTTTTTTTCCATTTCAACCCCTCATCAATGCATACACCTAAAATTCTTGAATATTCTACCTTTGCTACAGATTTCTGATCAAAGTCTATATTTATTAATGGTGTCATTCCATTTACTGTATGGAACTGTATATACTGTGTTTTATCAAAATTTAATGATAGTCCATTTACTGAGAACCACTTAATGATCTTCCAAAAGACATTGTTTACAATTTCTTCAGTTAGTTCTTATCTGTCAGCTGTGATAACTATACTTATATCATCAGCAAAAAGAACCAGCTCTGCATCTTCATGAATATAGAATGGCAAGCCATTATTACATATTACGAACAGCAAAAGGTCCAAGACCGAACCTTGTGGCATCCCATTTTTGATTGTTCCCCACTTTGAGGAATCACCTGTTTTTTGCATATTATGTGAATTACTTATGTCAAATTTATGCGCTCTTCCTTTTAGGTATGATTTAAACCATTTGTACACTGTCAAATTTATACCGCAATTAGTTTATCTAGAAGAATTCCATGATTTACTCAATTAAAAGCCTTGGAGAGATCACAAAAAATTCCAACGGGTGATGCCCGGTTATTCAGAGCATTTAATATTTCATTGGTGAAAGTATATATAGTATTTTCTACTGAAAAGTCTTTCTGAAAACCAAACTGACATTTTGTTAGAACTTAACTTTTACCTATGTGTGAAACTACTATAGAATACATTCAAGAATTTTGGATAAGGCTGTCAGAAGTGAGATTGGGCGGTACTTGTTCACATAAGACGTATCCCCTTTTTTGTGTGGTGGTTTAACAATAGCATATTTCAGTCTATCAGGAAAAACACCCTGCTTCAGAGAACTATTATATATGTGGCTAAGAATCCTACTTATTTCTTGAGAACGAGCTGTAATTACCCCGCTGGAAATACCATCAATTCCATGTGAGCTTTTGCTTTTGCGAGAGTTTATTATTTTCTTAATTTCAGAAGGAGAGGTGGGTGGAATTTCTACTGTATCAAATTGTGTGGGTGTGGCATGTTCCATTAACTGCCTAGCTTCTTCTAATTAACATTTAGATCTTATTTTCTCCACAACATTTAAAAAATAATTATTAATAATGTTTTTTACTTCTGGCTTGTTAGTTGTAAACTTTTCATTCACTTTAAAAGTGGGCCACTGTACGAAATAAAAGCTTAATTCTGGGGGAGGTACCCAGAGAAGAGTTTACTGTTATAAAAATGCTTAATTTTAGCAGTAAAATTAGCAGAAGGTCGGTGTGAACTACCGGCTACTCCCTGCTGCAAAACCTTGTTCCCTGGCCCAAATTGAGAACTGACTTAGTGCAAATTATTCTAAAAACAGGAAGTTAACGATACAGTGGCCAATATACATAACAGCTCATACGAAATTACACACATGAATTAATAAACAAGCCACCACATTTAAAGTTATTTCATAAAGGTGGCTAAGAAAAACATTTATGGCGCAACGGAACTTCAACTTAAAAATTTTTCATCTAAGCTTGTTCTCAGCACTTGCGAAAAACAATATTAAATAAAAGAGGACAGGTGCTCGAAAACTACAATTTATAGGCAAGTCAAAATTAAACTGAACTTAACTTGTTAATTCAGGTCGAACGCAAGCAAAATGGGGAACCAATTTTGTTAATATAATAAAATTCATCCCATTTACATTATCTAATACTGACGATGCTTAGCACTGACTTTAACATAAATTACACAGAACTTAAAGCTACTGGTGGGAGGATTAACAAACAACGCACACTCGCTCACACACATGCAATGCAACAGTCAAACTTAGCAAAATCAGCGTGCTGAAACGAGGCAGAAGCAGGCGCCGCTATCGTAGGAGAAATTCAGCAAACCCGGAGGTACTACACAATATACAAGAAAACTGCGAAGATGGCTTTGGTCTCTCGTGCCTGATTTGAGATGGTGCGTGAGTATAGCGAGGTTAACTTGCATTTAGATTAGACCGCGAGCAAACACGCTAACGGCGACACACGACTACGTTATATGATCGCACTCCACGGAAGGTGAAGTGGTTAAAATTCGGATTCATTATACAAAATCACGGCGGAGTCTTAAGTTGCAATCTGAGAGTAAACTATCTAGGCGTGAATTCAGGTGACTAGCTGCAAACCCCTGAAGTCGGAGTTCGGACCCACCCTGGTTCCGAAAACCGATAAAAATGTATGAATTCAATTTCCGAAAAATGAAGAAAATTAACTACGGCATGCAACCCCCAGAACTGCGTTGAATTTCATAAGGAAACTACTGAAATGCAGCAACATGCGATTGGGAGCGTTCACAGAGACGGAAGAAGTCCAGTCTGAAAAAACCCGAAAAGTGAAATAATTACAAGACGGAAGAGTGAGAATAGAAACTACGGCATGCAACCCTTAGAAATAAATAGAATTTCATAAGGAAGCTATTGAAAGAGGTTGTACAAGGCTCGGAGAGAATTACTAAGCAAGACTGAGTGCATACTACAAGTTCAGAGAAGAAACAGCAAAATTAAAATAGGTGGGGAGAGAAGATCGCGAAATGTTAGTGGAAATCAGAAGGATACACGCTTAGTTACTTACCTGATGGGCATGAAACAAACAATAGTGGAATCTGAAGGCTTTGTTCTAAGAACCAACCACGTGGAACACATATTACTCGCGGAAGGAAACGATAAGAAAGATTTTAGATGCACTGTACAAAAATGAACATATCGTCTGTTAGAAATCGGGCCCCACAAAGCTAGAAAGAATTTACACCGCGTACATACACTGCTACATAATCACATAAGGTTTGAACATACCAGGCCGTTATTAAACTGCAACTAGTACCACATACACCGTGCTTATCTGTTGTAAATCACTGGATTGAAAAACTAGAACACATTTCCACGCACGATCAGAAAAAATATTTCGAAAAATGAATCTAAGTTCAAGAGTCTAAGTTAAACATCCTAGACAACGAATCGCTACCATCACCGCGGACACAAGAGCAGAACCAACCTCACCTCACCACGATCCGAGCACAAAGTGAAGACCGAGCGGCTAGGAGGCGCGAAGCTACCGGAAACTGGCAAAACCCAAGAAACAGTCGAGGTGGGGACGCGAGATTCGCCCTGGAGAGGGCTCATCAACTGGATTGTAACCAAAGGGCGTAGAAACCTCTTCGGTAGTACTAGCAGCAGAGGTTGGTAACGACTAACTATCGACTCTGAGCCAGAGAGAACCATGCAAAGCGAGCTATTGCTACCCACATTCAGACAGTCATTAGATACTCGCACATCCACTTAAAAGTAAAACTAGTACGCATTCTCACAGAGACAGTGGTGCAGCGGAGAAGCAGTACTTATTGCCACATTCATAAACATAATAATAAATAATTAAAATAACAAAATCCTAGCAATATTAACCAACATTTCAGAAACTAATATTTTAAAATATGAAATAAAATGCTATTTCTCATGCCTCGAAAAGATTTGGGTTCTAGTTTAAAAAAATGCTAATCTAGCGACATCAAATAAATTAAAATTTTATAAAAAAATATATGGAAGACGACAGACGGTCGTCTTTCTAGTTTGATGGTAATGCTGCCTCCCTGTGCTCTTGGTTGCCAGTTTAATAACCAATTATTTATAAAAGAAAGGAAAAATCTAGTGGAATCCGACATTGGGGAAGATCAGTTTGGATTTAGGAATAATGTTTGTAAGCGTGAGGCAATATTAACCTTACGACTTATCCTAGAAGATAGATTAAGGAAAGGCAAACCTATGTTTTTAGCTTTTGAGTTTTAGAGAAAGCTTCTGATAATGTTGACTGAATTATACTCTTTCAAATTCTGAAGGTTGCAGGGGTAAAATACAGGGAACTTGTACATAACCAGCTAGCAATTATAAGAGCCGAAGGGCATTAAATGGACGCCACGATTGGGAAGAGATGAAGACAGGGTTGTAGCCTTTCTTCAATGTTCTTTAATATGTACATCGAATGAGTTGTGAAGGAAAGCAATGATAAATTTTTGAGAATGTAATAAAGCTGAGGATGAAGAAATAAAATCATTGCGGTTTGCTGTTGACGTAAGTCTGTCAGAAAACAGTAAAGAACCTAGGAGAGCAATTGAATGGAATGGAAAGTGTCTTGACAGGAGCCTGTAAAGTGAAAACAAGAGCAAAACAAAGTTAATGGGATGTTGTCTAAGAAAATCAGGCGTTGCTGAATGAATTAGATTGAGTAACGAAATAATAATGTGGTAGGTGACGTTTTTTTTTTTTTTTTTTTTTTTTTTTTTTTTTTTTTTTTTTTTTTTTTTTTTTTTTCACAGGAAAATAACATAGCGAGGGTCGTTGTGAATATAAAAGTTTGAATGCCAGTTGGAAGAAAAGCGTTTCCGAAAAAGAGAAATTTGTTAACATCGAATCTGTTAACCCTACCATAAATAAAAGCACACAAATCATTATATAAATACGCTGACACGAAAATTGTGGTACAGATTACTAATTTATTCGTACAAGAAGACCAATGAAATTTACATAATTCGAAAGATTGTCATAGATTTCACGAATATAAATATTACATGTGGATTTAGCCGTTAAAAGTGGTAAAAGGAAGTAGAAATTTTCCTATCTACAGCTTGGATCAAGTTCTAAATTCTCCAACAATCAGCTCACTGATTGGCTATTCGCCTTGATCAAAGACGCTGTAATACAGCACATCTGCAGTATTCATAGAGTAGAAATATCTCTGGAGTGAGCATTCGGATGCGCAGAAGAGATCTTGTGTCGTCAACATCTATTGCCGTTATGGTCACGTGATCTCGGGACGACGTGTGTTTGTCTGTAATGGGAATGATCTAAACAGAGACGGTCCGATAACAGTGACTTATGTGAATGCTACTTTTCGGTAGCTGTGACATTACTTGTGATTTGTCACGGTTTAAACCAGACGTTTGCGAATTCACAGCTTATCCTTTCAAAACTTTACCAATTACGATTTCTCCAATTTCTGCGAATCTACGATGAATCACCTTATATGCTACTTCAAGGTGACACATTCACAGGTAACTGGTAATTCTGGGAAAATTTTATTTACAACTTTGGCGGCGTAGTGTGGCGATGTTGGTAATAACCATGTAATGGTGTTTGGAAACTCAATCATAACGGGAGGGAATCCTTTTTCGTGTTGATCAACAGATTCTTGTATGTACTCATCTGTGGCCAGCAGATTTATTATTCTCGTATTGTTAACATTTTGTTGCCAACATTACCACACTAAGAGGCCGAGGCCATAAGTAAAATTTAACAGTATCTCTGTTCAGGTGTCAGTGATATGTTCTTGCCTGTAAAGTGTGAAAAATGAAAATTTGAACAGCATATTGTTAAAGTCATTAAGCAATTTAAAAGGTTGAAAAGTCCAGTCTCTTGTCAAAGCCATTCCATATTTTGCAGTTTTCTATCATTATTGATAGGCATTGATTATTGACTTTACAGCAGATAATATGCAAATGAAAAAAGTGCTAATTTGGTAAAGTGTTTCCGACTTTGTCGTGAACATAGGCTATGCTATACATTAATCTCTTGCAACAAACTTGATTCGACATTCATATTTACTGTCTTCAGCAATTTCTCAAATGAGTTATCCCTTTTCACCCTCATATAATGGAACACAACCAAAATTCCAGGGTGTTGTAAAATGACATGATAGTAAACCTTGGCCTTCAATAGGTCTGGAAAAATTACAGACGGAATTAATTATTCATTACTTTTTTGGTTTTCTGTTTTATTTATTATTTATTTATTTATTTTTAAGCTGGCACTCCAATTTACTTGCTGTTAACACTCCTACGTATATACATTGCGCATTCTATGTACAGTCCCTTAGTAATTAACAGATGAAATCTCAAGCAAGAGAAAATCAGACAATTGGATGAATGGGCTACAAAAAAAATTCTGTAACACATATAACAACAAATGTAATTTACCTCTGTTATTATGAGTAAACAAATGGATCACACGCAACATAACCTTTGAGCATAAGCAAAAGGCTAATTCACAATGGCAGTCATGTTAAGTTGTACGTTACGTCACGTCAACTTCGTTAGCTCTGTACCGAGCAATGAAAGTGGAGCTATAACTACTATCCATGATAAAATATTTTAAGTATAGTGTCAAATCTGAGAAAATAACAACTATGAAATTATTTAATGACCATAATAAAGGTCGCGCAGAAGAGATCTTGTGTCGTCAACATCTATTGCCGTTATGGTCACGTGATCTCGGGACGACGTGTGTTTGTCTGTAATGGGAATGATCTAAACAGAGACGGTCCGATAACAGTGACTTATGTGAATGCTACTTTTCGGTAGCTGTGACATTACTTGTGATTTGTCACGGTTTAAACCAGACGTTTGCGAATTCACAGCTTATCCTTTCAAAACTTTACCAATTACGATTTCTCCAATTTCTGCGAATCTACGATGAATCACCTTATATGCTACTTCAAGGTGACACATTCACAGGTAGCAAATGGCAATCACTGGCGAATATATATGCTAACTGGTAATTCTGGGAAAATTTTATTTACAACTTTGGCGGCGTAGTGTGGCGATGTTGGTAATAACCATGTAATGGTGTTTGGAAACTCAATCATAACGGGAGGGAATCCTTTTTCGTGTTGATCAACAGATTCTTGTATGTACTCATCTGTGGCCAGCAGATTTATTATTCTCGTATTGTTAACATTTTGTTGCCAACATTACCACACTAAGAGGCCGAGGCCATAAGTAAAATTTAACAGTATCTCTGTTCAGGTGTCAGTGATATGTTCTTGCCTGTAAAGTGTGAAAAATGAAAATTTGAACAGCATATTGTTAAAGTCATTAAGCAATTTAAAAGGTTGAAAAGTCCAGTCTCTTGTCAAAGCCATTCCATATTTTGCAGTTTTCTATCATTATTGATAGGCATTGATTATTGACTTTACAGCAGATAATATGCAAATGAAAAAAGTGCTAATTTGGTAAAGTGTTTCCGACTTTGTCGTGAACATAGGCTATGCTATACATTAATCTCTTGCAACAAACTTGATTCGACATTCATATTTACTGTCTTCAGCAATTTCTCAAATGAGTTATCCCTTTTCACCCTCATATAATGGAACACAACCAAAATTCCAGGGTGTTGTAAAATGACATGATAGTAAACCTTGGCCTTCAATAGGTCTGGAAAAATTACAGACGGAATTAATTATTCATTACTTTTTTGGTTTTCTGTTTTATTTTTTATTTATTTATTTATTTTTAAGCTGGCACTCCAATTTACTTGCTGTTAACACTCCTACGTATATACATTGCGCATTCTATGTACAGTCCCTTAGTAATTAACAGATGAAATCTCAAGCAAGAGAAAATCAGACAATTGGATGAATGGGCTACAAAAAAAATTCTGTAACACATATAACAACAAATGTAATTTACCTCTGTTATTATGAGTAAACAAATGGATCACACGCAACATAACCTTTGAGCATAAGCAAAAGGCTAATTCACAATGGCAGTCATGTTAAGTTGTACGTTACGTCACGTCAACTTCGTTAGCTCTGTACCGAGCAATGAAAGTGGAGCTATAACTACTATCCATGATAAAATATTTTAAGTATAGTGTCAAATCTGAGAAAATAACAACTATGAAATTATTTAATGACCATAATAAAGGTCGTGTTCTTGATCAGTAATCAGTGGGAAAGTAATGAGAAGGAACACATCATTTTAGATTATCGACATGAATTTTCTAGTGAAATCATTGACCAATATTTAAACACATAAATCAAAAACTCAAAACTCAGCTTTGTTCACCTCAGTGAGTTTTCATTTTGAGATATCTGATATTCCGACATTGCTTCTGGAACAACACTCAATGAAAAAAATGCAATTGGTAATTTTAGATTTGCAAATCACAGTCATAAACTGAAATTATGAAACAACAAAAGCACAAAATCAACTGCTGAGCGCAGCGAAAATAAATTTCCAAGTCACCAGAAGACGATGTTAAAACTTTGCTACCGAGAAACCCTAACATGACATGACGTGATACTTGGTGTGAATTAACGAACAGCATCGTCTCCAGATCACGTGATAATTCCAGCTTAATGTTGAGAACATGTGCAGAATGCAATGCTCACTCCAGAGATATTTCTACTCTATGGCAGTATTAAAATAACGTACTAAAATAAGTGACTATCGAATGATCCAAACTCACTTTCTTGAGCCGTTCTAATGCTTCATTTTTGCAGTGATTAAGAGTGGTTAAAGGAAATGAATGTTTTCATACGAATGCTGATATAAAGGATGATGCGCCGGGAGAGGTATCTACTAACGGTGCTCGGTTGGAACTATGAAGTCCAGAATGCCGATATAAATGATGATGAGCCGGGTGAGGCATGTAGCGGTGCACGGGTGGAACTAAGAAGTCGACATGTTTTCAGCTCTGGAATTCTGAATATCGCAGTATCGAAATAACATTATTTCTTGGCGTTGTATAAATATAGGAATACCGAAATTGTAGTTCCATTTCAAATATTAGGCTAATGATAGTTATATAATTAGAAAATGGCCTACTATGATAATGTTGGCAACAGATGCTGAATAGTGAAAATCCTGTGAGTCTTCATTTTAGCCAATCGCTTGACAACGCTGATGTTTTCTCATGGAATCTTCACTTTACGAGGGCAATTATTTTTACTGAGCGGACGAGGGTACATACAAGAACCTGTCATCCATAAATCAGGAACAGCATTATTTGTTTACTTCATGGGTGTACGATACACAAATCTAGTCATTCTATTTGGTTCGAACAAATGGGCAAAGATTTTCTATCGCATTGTTGATGTTACCAACATAATCACGCGAGGCCGCCAACAATATACGTAAAATTTTACCCCCTGTGATATTGTAAACACAATTGGTCGATTTTCGACCACAGGCAATACTAGTTCTAATAAAATTGCGACAGATAGTTACAAATACCTTTATCAGTAGGATGGCTTACAGGAGGTGACAACAACAATGTTATGCTTCTTAAAATAAAGTGATGGATTGGTTACATTTAAAAAAAGTTAAATTGTTGTCATTTTATATTTAGTTGTCTTTCGAAAGACGTTTCTTCCGATCGACAGTGAAAGTTGGTATCAAAATCAAATTACTTTTGGCACATAACTTTACAAGATGCTATTTGCCTTTGTCTGTACATCATACGAAATAGCGGGAGAATCCAGGGGAATCCCTGTTGTAAAGTGGTTGCGTGACGAAGCAAGCCATTCGTATATCGCCACTGCGACAGCTAAAATTTAGGGACATGTTTCGTAATGTGTAATACACTGATAATTATGTACACTCTCAAAGACAAATTTTTCTTAGAACATGAATGAATCTTCAATCAAGTATATCCCCTTTTTTTATTATTTTATCTTAGGATTTAATAAAGTACTGTACACCATATAAAGTTTTTAAAATAAATAAAAAATTTTAAAAATTTCAGACACTCTCAATAATCATGAATCTGTGCTAATGCGGCACCAATATTTGCAAGGAATGGCCCGATTAGCGAGATTCTTGTTACTATGTTTTGTACTAGAACGACACTAACAAGCTATTAATATTACAAACTTCATAAATAAAAAATCGTATTAGTGGCAGTCATTAGACTTTAATTACTTTGCTCTTATGACCTTTAGTAAATAAATACAAGCAAACCAAATTCAAGCAAGTATTGTAAATAAGGGACATATTTTTACTTAAACCATCCACAAATATCAGTTGTCCATCCAGACAAGCATAAGGCTTGTCACCTTTCAGATACTATTAAAAGGTGACAAGCCTTACGCTTGTCTGATTTCATTAACACTGCTCGCAATGCTTGCTTTATCTGCTTCTGATAACTTGGAACGGCATACGGAGGTCTGTCTCATAATACGTGTTTGTACGTGGCTGTTGGAGTTTACCCCCCACCCACGTGTGTGGCTCTGACAGTCTGGGACGCCAAACCAGCCTCACAGCGGCCTCACGAACGGGAAATTTGGGACGAGACACCCAGGATGCACACCCTCTACTTAAATGGATTACCGCCGCAACAGGTAGTGTTGCCAAGCGCGGACAAGAGCCGCTTAAGGGCTAGTTTACACGACGACACTACGTTTCATGAAATTGCGCTACTGACCAGTGTGCATGCACGGAAGTCGTTCGCGCAACTCGCTGGCGAAACTGAAACAGTTTCGGCACCTTCCAACTTTGCCGAAACTGATTGGGTGTGTTTTTAGGTTAGGTTATGACCAATACAGGACAAAATGCAACATAAAGGGGGGAACGGAAGAAATAATTCGGATTTTGTACATATATGCGATGCATAGGTGTTTGTGGGATTTTAACGATGAAAATTTCAGGAATAAGCAGCGGCGTATTAGAGCTCTTGAAGCAATTATTCGTGAATTAAATATTGATGAGTTGACGATTAGTGAATTGCAGACTAAAATACATTCAATTCGAAATACCTACACAAACAAACTATGGCAATTGTGGGCTTCGGAACTCGGTACAGGTACTGTAGAGACTATTATCTACTTGACAGAAAACGTAAAGCAATTTGTAATGTCAGTTCTGAACACAATGCTTCACGCATAACAGTATCTTTTATGTCTTTGGTTTAAAAGGAACGTGAACTCTCTGGTGACATTCTAAGTTGATTAAAATAACTTCTAGGGTTTTCAATAACAATTTCTTTGATCAAGGTCACTAAGCAAACGAGCTGACGTCTTTTTTAATCCAGTCACGAACCCAAAACACGTTTGTTATTCTTTTTATGTTTAGTCTTGTGCAGCGACTTGACACAGAGAAGCAATAGCTCCGCTTCAACTCTTACAGCTACCAAAACTTTCATTCTACTGCGACTACGGCACTCACAAAACAACGAAACTGAAGTGTATAGTATTGGCGCCGTGTCTACAGACATACACGCAACCAGTTACGCGCAATTCATTTCATGCAACGAGTGTCGCAACCTAGTGTCGTCGTGTAGACTACCCTTAACGCTTGGAATTCCCAGTTATTACCGAGACGGTACGTCCAGTTCACAGCTGTGGGGTGCATTCACTCCGCGTGTGTCATCAAAGACGAATCTCCGCGGAAATTGGGCTGTCTGTCAAAAATTCAGCACCACACAACCAGCCTTCTCCGCCAGGGGTCAGTTCGTGAGAAACATTTGGCAAACTGGGTTTCCCTACAGCGGTTCTCTCGCCGAGTTGGGAATTCTGCACATCGATAAACAATGTGCGATTGGTCTGTCGCTTTCTAAAGTTAGACGGGAAATTCGGAAGCAAACTTTGGTTCGTTCGAGTAGTTCCCAGCGGGCTGAAGTGTATGCGTAAAGCTATTATCGCGTTTCAGCAGCGCTTCCTCCCGCTTCTGGCTACTTGGATAAGTTTGTAGATCTAACGGACTTAACTACTTTGCTCATCAGTCCCTAGGTTTACAAACTACTTAAACTAACTTACGCTAAGAACAACACGCAAACCCATGCCCGAGGGAGAACTCCGACAGCGAGAAGCGGCGCACTCCGCAGGAAGGCGGCTTTAGAGCGCTCAGCGTCTCCAACGCGGCTTGATCTTGGAGTGTGCCTGTTTGCTCTTTCAGCAGTGAGAGCAAGCAGACAGACAGACAGACGCTACCCGATGAAATGACCTTTTCAAGATGCCAGATTCGCGTATGTGCACAACTTTTCTTCATCTATATAGATACTCTGCAAGTCACAATGAAGTGCATGGCAGAGGGTTCCTCAAACAGCTTTTACGATATTTCTCTACAGTTCCATTCTCTAAGAGCTCGCGGGAAAAAAGAAAACCTAAATCTTTATGTTTTTGATCTGATTTCTCTTATTTTATTATGATGATCATGTAGAGGAAATTTCGCAAATAGATCTCGCCTCAACGAAGAACGCCTTTCTTTTAATGATTACGACCCCAACTCGTGCATCATTTCCAGCACACTGTCTCCGCTATATCTGCGATAATACAAAACGAGCTGCCCTTCTCTGAACTTTCTCTAAAATCGTCGGTCAGACCCACCTGATGTGGATCCCACAATACGCAGCAATACTCCAAAACAGGACGCACAAGCGTAGTGCAGGCAGTTTCTTTAGTAGAACTATTGCATCTTCTAAGTGTGCCAGTGAAGCGTAGCCTTTGGTTCACCTTCCCTACAATACTTACTATGTGTTCTTTCCAATTTAAGTTGTTCGTAACAGTTTTCCTAGGTATTTGTTGAATTGGGTGCATGTAACCTTGACTGATTTATCGTGTAACTGAAGTTTGCGCATTTCTTTTAGCGGTGATATGGATGACCTCACACTTATCATTATTAAAAGGTCTCTTGCCAATTTTTACACCACGCAGATATCTTGTCTAAATCATTTTGCAGTTGCTTTTGATCTGCTCACAACTTTACTAATCAATAAACGACAGTATCATCAGCGAACAGTCGAAGAGAACTATTCAGTGTGTCTCCTAAATCGTTTACAAAAATAAGGAACAGTAGGGGCCTTCCCTGGGAAATACAAGATATTTGTTCTATTCTACTCGATCACTGAACATGTTACAACGAACTCTATCCTTTCTGACAGCAAATCACGAATTCAATCGCACAACTGTGGCGATATTCCATAAGCACGCAATTTGATTAAAAGACGCTTGTGAGGTAAATGGAGTGCAGTCTAAGAAAATCAGGTGATGCTGAGGGAATTAGATTAGGTAACGAAGCAATAAAGGAGGTAGACGAGTTTTGTTACTTGGGCAGTAAAATAACAAATGATGGTCGCAGTACAGAGGATATAAAATGCAGAATGGCAATGGGTAGAAAAGCGTTCTTGAAAAACAGAAATTTGTTAACATCGAATATTGATTTAAGCCTAAGGAAGTCCTTTCTGAAGGCATTTGTATGGCGTGTTGCCTTGTATGGGAGTGAAACATGGACGATAAACAGTGCGGACAGGAAGAGGATTCAGGCTTTTGAAATGTGGTGCTACAGAAGAATGCTGAAGATTAGGTGGGTGGATCGCGTAACCAATGAGGAGGCACTGAACAGAATTGGGGAGAAAAGAAATTTCTGGCATACCTTGACTAAAAGAAGGGCTCGATTGGTAGGGCACATTCTTAGACATCAAGAAATTGTGAATTTAGCGTTGGAGGGAAGTGTGTGGGGTAAAAACCGCAGAGGAAGACCGAGAGATGGACACAGTAAGCAGATTCAGACAGATGTAGGTTGTCGTTCTTACGTGTAGATGAAGAGGCTTGCTCAGGATAGGGTATGATATATGCGAATCACTGTCATTGCCTTTCTTGAATATTGGAGTGACATGTCTAACTTTGCAGTCTTTGGATACGGAACTTTCGCTGAGGGAGCTGTTGTATATAATAGCTAGGTATGGGGCTATTGCATGAGCACACTCTGAAAGGTACTTAATTGGTATATAGTAGTGACTGGGAGACTTATTTTTGTTAAGTTGCTGTAATACACCAAGGTTATCTACTTGTAAATTACGCGTGCTGGAAACTATTCTTGATACGAATTCCGGAGTATTTGCTTCGTCTTCTTCTGTAAAGGAATTTCGGAAAGCTGTTTTTCTGCTTTTACAGAACTGTCGTCATTAGCTTCACCATTTCTATAGTACAGTGAAGGTATTGATTGTATTTTTTTCCGCTTGTATACTTTACACACGACCAGAATTTCTTAGGATTCTCTACCAAATTGCGCGACAGGGTTTCGTTGTGGTAACTACTGTAAGCTTCTCTCATTGAAGTTCGAGCTAAATTTCTAGTTTCTGTAAAAGTTTACGTCTTGTGGATTTTGTGTCCGTTTAAATTTGAATTTGGATTTGGAAAGTCCGATATTCAGTCTCGCTATGGCAACTCTGTGTTCACTAATCCCTCTATCTGTTTTGATGCTCTTTATAAACTCTGGATCATTTGTTGCTAAGAAGTCAGGTAGGTACTCACAACCATTTACTATTCTAGTGAGTTCATGAAGTAAGTGCTCGAGATAATTTTCGGCGAATGCGTTCAGTATAATTTCGGACGATGTTTTATGCTTTCCTCTACTTTTGAACATGTATTTTGCCAACATATCGAGGGTAAGTTAACGTCGCTACCAATTAAAATTGTACGTTTTTGAAACTTGATACAGCTTTCTGTGAACATTTCAACAATCGAATCGTATGAGTCAGGGCGTCGGTAAAAACAACCAATTATTATTTTGGTTGTTAGATATAACCTCCACCCATACTAACTCACAGGAACAAACTACTTCAATTTTGTTACAATTTTATTTTATTCAATCTTGTCTGAACATTATTTGCCCATTTGTAAAAATTTCGGCTGAACTAATTTTATTACCTATAATGATTTGAGATGCAGCGCTTTCAATTAACGCTTCGAACTCTGGTACAGCTACAACAATTTACAAATATTAGACCAATGGTTTTTAAATCTGTGTTCGTCTGTCTGATTTGTAGGGAGAGGTGTTGAGGTAGTCTCCAAGAGACCAGTATTTACGTTTAGTGATTTTCTATTTTTTTCTTTTTCGTAAAACTCATACTTAAAATGAAAATAAAACGGATCTATTCATGTAATCGCGGAAGGCTACAACAATATGATATTTTAAGTTTTCTTATTTACACGTTGTTAGCAAATCAAGCATTAATCGTCTTGCAGAACACTGAGCTATTTTCGTCGGTGTGGTAAAGAAATTGTCCTCTTATTAATAAACTACAATGAACTATTTTTGTTGTCACAGTGGCAGTCAATTTATCTTAAACAATATTCCACACTATTGGCTGGTTTCAATTGTTCACTTGAGTTTTAGGGCGCCTTTTTATTTTTTTTTAGTGCGTATAGTGTTAAACAGATCACATATTATACTTCACTAAAGAATTAAACATACGATAATACTTTAAAAAAATGTCATCCTGAAAACAACACCGAAAAACTTAATACCAGGTAACAATAACAATTTCGTGTGACTCAGTAGCCTGGTGCAAGTCTTTCTATTGGGTGTCACTTCGGCTACAGTGACACCCAATAGGGAAAGGGGAGCTACAGTTTATCGTGGAATCCGTATTACGTGTCGCTTCTGACACAGTCATACATTACTAGACTGGAATGCCGTATACAGTATCATTAGTGTCATAGAAGTCTCGCCTCCGTATTGGTATTCTATAAATGCGTGAGCAATCGTGCGTGTAATTACACTGATATAACTACGCTTATACCTTTCTTTCGTTCAAAATAAGCGTCTTTATTCATTCGAGTGTTGTTATAAAAACAACAGTCTTTTTGACTCATACAGTAACGAGTCGCGTTAATTTGTTGTTTTTATTAATCTTGTTGCCAGTTTAGATCAACTTTAGCTTGTCGCGGTGGAGTAGCCGAGCGTTCTAAAGCGCCTTGTTGCGGAGCGCGCGGTTGCTCGCCGTCGGATGTTCGAGTCCTTCTTTGGGCATGAGTGTTTGTGTTGTCCTTAGCATAAGTTAAGATAATTTAAGTGTTTCGTAAGCCTTGGGACTAGTGACCCACGTAGTTAAGTCCCTTAGCTTTACAAACATGTGAACTTCGGATTTTCTTTCAATAGTATGACCGTCATACAAGTGCTATTTGTCGTGGATAACAGATATCTTGATTCTTCTGGTTCTTTTCCGATAACTAGCCGTCTGCTTTAACTGTCTGTAACGTGTTCCTCTCATAAAACGTAAATTCAACTACAGCCGAAGTTGTTGTTATGGTCTTCAGTTCGGAGACTGGTTTGATGCAGCTCTCCACCCTACTCTATCCTGAGCAAGCGTTTTCATCTCATAAGAACGACAACCCACATCCACTTGAATCTGCTTACTATACGCGTCTCTTGGTCTCCCTCTGCGATTTTTACCCCCACGCACTTCCCTCCAATGCTAAATTTACGATTCCTCGATGTCTAAGCATGTGTCCTATCAAGCGATCCCTTCTTTTAGTCAGGGTATGCCAAAAATTCCTTTGCTCACCAAGTCTGTTAAGTATCTCTTCATTAGTTATGCGATCTACCCACCTAATCTTCAGCACCACATTTCAAAAGACTCTATCCTCTTTCTGTCCGCACTGTTTATCGTCCATGTTTCACTCCCGTACAAGGCAACACTCCACACAAATGCCTTCAGAAACGATTTCCTTACACTTAAATTAATATTCAATGTTAGCAAATTTCTCTTTTTCAAAAATGCTTTTCTTCCCATTGCCGTTCTGCATTTTACATCCTCTGTACTGCGACCATCATTTGTTATTTTACTGCCCAAGTAACAAAACTATATACCGCCTTCATTGTTTCGTTACCCAATCTAATTCCTTCAGTATCACCTGATTTTCTAAGACCGCATTCCATTATCCTTGTTTTGCTCTTGTTAATGTACATTTTATATGCTCTCTTCAACACACTGTGTTCATTCCATTCAACTGCTCTTCCAGGTCCTTTGCTGTCTCTGACAGAATTACAATGTCATAAGCAAAACGCAATGTTTTTATTTCTTCCCCCTGAACTTTAATCCCTATTCCAAAATTTTCCTTGCTTTCCTTCATCGCCTGCTCAATGTACAAATTGAATAACATCGGAGAAAGGCTACCACCCTGTCTTACTCCCTTCCCAACTGATGCTTCCCTTTCATGCCCTTCGAGTCTAATAACTGCGGTCTGGCGTTTGTACAAGTTGTAAATAACTCTCCTTTCCCTGTATTTTACCCCTGCTGACTTCAGAATTTGAAAGAGTGTATTCCAGTCAAAATTGTCAAAAGCTTTCTCCAAATCTACAAAAGCTAAAAATGTTGGTTTGCTCTTCCTTAATCTATCTTCTAAGATAAGACGTAAAGTGAGTTTTGCCTCCCGGGTTCCTAAGTTCCTCCTGAATCCAAACTGATCTTCCCCGAGGTCAGTTTCTAACAGCTTTTCCATTCTCCTGTAGATAATTCGTGTTAAAATTTTGCAACCATGACTTATCAAACTGATGGTTCCGTAATTTTCATACCTCTCTGCGCCTGATTTCTTTGGAATGGGAATTATTACATTTTTTCTTAAAGTCTGAGAGTATTTCGCCTGTCTCATACATCCTACCCACCAGTTCAAATAGTTTTGTCATGACTGGCTCTCCCAGAGACTTTAGTAGCTCTGAGGGTATGTCATCTACTCCTGGGGCCTTGTTCCGACCTAAGTCTTTCAGAGATCTGTCAGATTCGTCTCTCAGTATAGTATCTCCTATTTCATCTTGATCTACTTCCTCTTCCTTTCCTACAACATCGTCTCTAAGTTCATTTCCTTTGTAGAGCTGCTCTATGTACTCTTTCCACCTTTCAGCTTTCCCTTCTTTGCTGAGAACTGGTTTCCCATCTGAGTTCTTGATATTCGTAGAGTTGCTTTTCTTGTCCCCGAATGTCTCTTTTATTTTCCTGTAGGCGGTATCTACTTTTCCCCTTCTTATACATTCGTCTACACATTTGCATTTGGCTTCTAGCCACTCCTGCTTAGCCATTTTGCACTTCCTGTCAATCTCATTTCTTAGTCGTCTGTACTCCATTTTACCTGTTTCATTTACTGCATTTTTATATTTTCTCCTTTCATCAATTAAATTTAGTATTTCCTGTGATATCCAAGGATTTTTTGTAGGTCTTGCCTTTCTACCTATTTTGTCCTCTGCTTCCTTCACTATTTCATCTCTCAATGCTACCCATTCCTCTTCTACTGTTTTATTTCCCCCTGTTTCTGTCAATTGATGCCTAAATCTCCCTCTGAATTTCTCCAGAACTTAACATTCCTTCAATTTATCTAAGTCCCATCTCCTTATTTTCCTACCTTTCTGCAGTTTTTTCAGTTTCAGCCTACAGTTCCTGACTAACAAGTTATGGTCAGAGTCTGGGTATGTTTTACAGTTTAAAACCTGGTTCCGGAATCTGTGTTTTACCATTATAAAATCTATCTGATACCATCCGTTGTCTCCTGGCCTCTTCCACGTATACAACCTTCTTTTGTGATTCTTAAACCACGTGTTTGTTAAGTTTTAAATCAGCCGTAGTATCAACTCAAATACAAAGCATGTTTAAACCAAATGGTGAGGCTTACAATGTCATTTCGTGTCAGAATATCATAGCAGTATCATACGAAAACTTTTTAAATGAAGTAAAGCAAGGTGACGGCGTCAGGCTTCAGTCACAGAGAGATGTTCCCAGTCTTGTAATATTTGTGGTTTCAAGGGTTTGCTGGGTTAAACCGCAGGGAGAAAATATCCATGATCCGACCGTGTTTCGAACCCACGAACCTTCGTTTTCCACTTTCCAGACTAGCGCTGTACCCCAAGGCCTCTTTTTTTATTTTTTACTAGCTGAAAACCCGGCGTTGCCCGGGTGTTTATTTATTTATTCCTGCCTTGAGTTAGTACTTCTCTTATCCCTCCTCTCTCTGTGCATTTCTCTTTTTCTAAAATGATGTTATATTTCTTGGAGAATATATAAGAAATAACACTGTCTTGCATAATGTACAAAATTATAAGTGCAATATCCAAACAAAGAAAGATAGTAATCAAAATAAAAATGACATAAAATTCGTACGATGTCATGTTTATTGATTTGTAACAATTAAATTAATGTAATTAATTCACTCATTTTTGAGGAAATGTTCCCGGCCACGGTGGCCGCGGTGACTGAGGCGCTCCAGTCACGGTCTGCACGGCCACTACGGTCGGGGGGTCGAATCCCCTCTCGGGCATGGATATTTGTGCCGTCCTTAGTGTTAGCTAATTCATAAGTAGTTTGTAAGTTTAGGGATTGATGACCCCGTAGTTAAGTCCCATAAGCTACACAAACATTTGAACAGACATTTGAGGAAATGTCGCAGATAAAGCGGAACTGAAAAATATTCATTTCAGATTGCAGAATTCTATGCACTTACCGTTTATCGGGAAAGTAAGTAGTGTAGATCAAATCATACATAAAAATGCACTCGTTTCGAAGAGTCCAATCACGAAATTTAATAATGATTGTAATAATAATACAGATCGATCACCTGTTGTAATGCGCGAAACGTCAAATCGATTTTTTTTAAAGATATGTATTAAAAGATATTTCTTTTTTACTGCGTTACTTATTCTTGTATTTCCTTATTCGTATGCTTATCCTTACAGAGAAAGAGCTGAAGACATTGGAGCAGGCATAGACCAAAGATATGGTCTGAGGCAACACGTTTCGCAGTATGTAACCTCCTTGCTATAGAGTCGCAAACGTCATCGTTGGCCTTCAGCCCGAATTTTTTTTATAATTTGATGACTTTCAACCACCGTATCTTCCACCCCGTTATAGCTATCGGCATGGAACTGCTATGGTGTACAGCGGGATACTTCGGACAACAATTACACACAGACCATTCGTTTGCGTTCTGTAGTTTTCGCTGCAGAGTGAAATATTAACACAGAAACACGTAGAATTTTATATACACCGATAACTTTCGATGCCAATATACTCCACCCTTTTATCATTATCAATATAATATTCAAAGAGTGCAAATGTTCAAATGTTTGTAATTCTATCGGACCAAAGTACGTGGTCATCAGTCCGTAGCTTACAAACTACTTAAACCTAGGTAAAACAACCTAAGGACAACACACACACACCCATGCCCCAGAGAGGACTCGAACCTCCACGGCGAGCAACCGCGCGCTCCGCAGCGAGACGCTTTAGACCGCTCGGCTACTCCACCGCAGCTATTCAAAGAGTAATTATTGTTCCGCGTTTCTCGTTATATTAAATAAATATCTATCAGATCACTATAAAACCGTGCCTAAAACCTTCTTCAGGTATAAATTAGTAACTGTACAAATATTTAAGTCTCTGCGACTTGTCGTTTGGACGTGATAAGCGTACACCGAACAGACATTCACATAAATGTATATAGATAAATAGCTATCCGATCACCATAAAGCCATGCCTAAAGTCTTCCCGGGTAAACATTAGTAACTGTACAAATTTGTAGCTCTTTATGTCTTGTGGATCAGGCGTGATAAGCGTACACCGAACAGACATTCACATTTATAGATATAGATTTATTTATTTGTATTGTTCTCGATTCCCTGCGGACTTGGTATCTTGCTTGTTCGGTGGTGATGCTTGAGTTCAAGGGCTCAGTTTTTTTCTAGGCCCGACACTTCAGTGTGAATCTGCGCATATGAATGTGCCCTTCAAGCCGAATTGTGCTTTGAATGAGATTTACAAAATCCCGATCTGTTGTTTATGTTATGATAAAGTACGAGCCGCTCCAGAATGGCGGTGCGCTCTAAGGCGCCTTGCTGAGGAGTGCGCGACTGCTTCCCATCGGAGGACCGAGTTGGGCATGGGTACGTGTGTTGTTTTTAGCATAAGTTAAAGTAGTTTGTAAGTACAGTAGAGTCTCGATTATCCGATCTTCGGTTATCCGACCTTCCGTGTTATCCGAAACCTTACACCGCGTCGGTACTGTACGCAAAAAATGCTTGGCTGAGGTCACACATTTTTAAAGAATTTGTGAAAAGTTGAAAGCTAACAACTTGCCTTGCAAAGCACTGTTGCTTCTAGGCAATGACACTTGTCATCCTAATGAGGATTAACTTCAAGATCAAGATATAAAGGCCATGTTTTTGTCTCGAAATGTCACATCTTTATGTCAGCCTATAGGGACCTTAGAGACGCTGAAGAGAAACTACCGCAGAAACTTGCTTTCCTCTTTAATGAATGCTATGGACTACGGAGAAGACATGCTAGAGAAGTTGCGCCGTATTAGTTTGAAAGACGAAGCTTATGACGTGGTCCAGTCTTGGGAGAGTGTTGGGGCAAGTACGACTGCAAAATCCTGGAAAATATTGCTACAGGAAAATCAAGAAAATTCTCCAGATAATGAAAATCTACGGCAGCAGACCGAACCTGAAAATACTACTCTGCTTTCATTGTTAAGAGAAGTTCCTAGATGTGCTGACGCCATGGAAGAAGAAGTAAATGAATGGATTGTCCAAGATGAAGAATTTGAAGTGACAAATGAAGATGGTAAACGAAAAAGAAGAAGAAGACGATGACGCGGATGTACAGCAGCGGTAGGAAACATCGTCTATCGAGGTATTACTTCTTAATAGACTACGTGATTTAGCGGCAAAAGTCCGGCAAACAGCAGGCAAACAAAAGACACTAACTTCTTTACACAGATTTAAATATGTTTTTGTAGTTCAATGAAGTCTTTCACAAACACATCATTGAACTCAAATGTTCAAATGTTTGTAAAGTTTATGGGACTTAACTACGGGGTCATCAGTCCCTAAACTTACAAACTCCTTATGAACTACTTACGAACTAGGACGGCACAAATATCCATGCCCGAGGGGTGTTTCGAACCCCCGACCGTAGTGGCCGTGCAGACCGTGACTGAAGCGCCGCAGTCTCCTCGGCCACCGCGGCCGGCATCATTGAACTGCTAGACGTAAGTATCTACAGTATTCAGCCTAGTTCAGTTTGTACTGTATTACATTCTGAACTCATGTGGCCTCCTTTAATTTTTGTGGAACGTACTATCTTTTCTTTGAGCGCCGTGTTATGTATTTTAACGTTATATTGTTCTTGTTCGCGTATTTAATATCTTTTCTATGTTCAAATAAATTTTTCAAACTTTTTATGATTTTTTCCCCATTATTTTCCGTGTTATCCGACCTTCCCGTTTATCCGACCTTGGTTTGCCGCGGCCGGTTTAGGTCGGATAATCGAGACTCTACTGTATAGGGATTAATGACCATTGCAGTTTGGTCACATTGCTTTACATACATTTGATTTGAACAAAATAAGTTCTGTTAATGCTATACAGTAACCATGAGAAACAAGCCCACAAAGATCCGTACCCAAAGACTGGAAAGGTGCCCAGTTCACTCCAATATTCAAAAAAGGCAATAGGAGTGATCCCCCAAATTACATGCCCCTCTCATTGACGTCGATCTGCAGTAGAATTTTGGAACATATACTTTGTTCGAAAATTTTGACCTCGAAGAGAACGACCTATTAACCAAGAGTCAACACGGATTCAGAAAGTGTCGCCCTTGCGAAACACAGCTTGCCAATTATTCACATGAAGTGATAAGTGCCATCAACAAGGGATGTAAAATCGATTGCATATTTCTGGATACCCGAAAGGCTTTTGACACTGTACCTCACAAGCGGCTTATAATGAAACTGCGTGCTTATGGAATATCGCCACAATTGTGAGATTGGATTCACGATTTCCTATCAGAAAGGACACAGTTCGTAGTAATTGACGGTAAGTCATCGAGTAAAACAGAAGTGATATCTGGCGTTTCCCAAGGAAGCGTTATAGGTTCCCTACTCTTCCTTGTGTTTATATACATTTAGGAGACAATCTGAATAGCTCCCTTTGACTGTTCGCAGACGATGCTGTCGTTTATCGATTAGTGAAGTCAACAGAGGATCAAAAGCAACTGCAAAGCGATTTAGACAAAATTTCTACATGGTGTGAAAATTGGCAATTAACACTAAAGAATGAAAAGTGTGAAGTAATACATATGACCACCAAAACAAATCCGCTGAACCTCAATTACACGATAAATCAGTCAAACCTTAAGGTCGTAAATTCTACCAAATACCTAGGAGTAACAATTAGGAACAACTTAGACTGCAGAGAACACATAGAAAATATTGTGGGGAAAGCGAAGCAAAGGTTACGTTTCATTGGCAGAACGCTTCGAAGATGCAACAGCTCCACCAAAGACTGCCTACATCGCACTTGTGCGTCCTCTCCTGGAGTATTGTTGTCCAGTGTGGGACCCTCACCAGGTGGGACTGACGGAAGGCATTGAGAAGGTTCAGGAAATGGCAGCTCGTTTTGTTTTATGACGTTGCAGGGGGGAAAGCGTCACGGAAATGTTGCACGATTTGATGTGGAAATCATTAGAAGAACGACGTTATTTGTTGCGACGAGATCTGTTTACAAAATTTCAGTCGCCGACTTTTACTGCTGAATGTGAAAATATTTTGCTAGCACCCACCTACATAGGGAGACATGAATACCCATGTAATATAAAAGAAATCAGATCGAAAACGGAACGATTTAGGTCTTCTTTCTTCCCGTGCGCTATTAGAGAATGGAAAGGTAGAGAGAGGTTATGAACCCTCTGCCAGGCACTTAAATGTGATTTGCAGCGTATCTGTGTAGATGGTGATGATTATACACATGTGTTGAATATGAGCAGTGCTATACTATTGTACACCACTCATTTCATACACCGAGCAATCGAGGTGGCACTGTGACAAGACACTTTCAGGAAGGCGGTTCAAACCTGTAGCCGGATACCCTGAGTAAGGTTTTTCCAAATCACTCCAGGCATGCTGTTCAAATGTTTGTAAAGATTATGGGACTTAACTATGGGGTCATCAGTCCCTGAACTTACAAACTACTTATGAACTTGTTACGAACTAGGACGGCACAAATATCCATGCCCGAGGGGGGATTCGAACCCCCGACCGTAGTGGCCGTGCAGACCGTGACTGAAGCGACTCAGTCCCCTCGGCCACCGCGGCCGGCCAGGCATGCTGGGATGGTTCCTTCCAAACGTCACGGCCAATTTCCTCACCAAGAAAAACTGTATGAGCGTGTGCCCGTCGCTAATGACCACGAAGTCGACGAGAAGGTTTCTTCCTTTCTTACTTCCTAAACTGCCTACGCGCAGTCATTGTGCTACCTCGACTGCTGGTAGCACTTTATAACTCACAATTCGTCATGCGATTTCTTACAACCACTCTCACCGGTGGAGACACTTGCAATAATTTGTGAATTCTTGGTAATTGATCTCCGCGCAAGAATGGCCGTATGGTTTTGATTGCCACTTTACGGTTTGCTCGGCCGCTCGCGCCGGAGATCCAAGAGCTCCTTCGGGAATGGGCGTGTGTGTTGTCCATGGAAGTAAAAATAAAGGGAGATGGTGCTACGTATCCCGCTTTGAAGCCATGGCCGCCAAGACACGCCGACCAAAACACTGATAGTGTGTTGTAGCTGTGTCTGTATTTACAGTCGCTAATTGCATCATATACGCATGTAACGTCCTCGTACTGGTTCTTTCAAGTTTTTGTTTAAATTCAAAGCTCGAAAAACGAAAAAAATTCGCGTTTATTCTGTTTAAAAATAGTTGTTACTACAATATTACGATTCAAAAACGTGGGTTCTTTCTTTAGCTAATCTGACGATCGTCAGATAAAATAATTCGATTGAACGAACCAACGTCAGATTTACGAGCTTAGTGACGATATCTTTTCTTTGTGTCATAAGTTTCATTAATATTGAAACTAGGTTTTGCTTTCGAAATCATTGACTTAATAAAAATCAGATTTATATTTTATTCTTTATTCATTCAAAAATAGCATGCTAGTGGGGGAAATAACTTTCATCTTTAGGAAATCGAAACTCATAAGAGAAAAAATTACAAATAAAAATGTATAGGTTCGTTCACAATAAAAGTGGTAACATCACACGTTAGCGAGGCAATTTACACATGAAATGGTATTTCCTTCAACTTCGCGTCACAATCAGAACGATTCGTACACATATACATCACAATAACAGTGCAAAATACTTCCAAAAACGAGAGACAAACATACGCAAACAGCAATGTTTTAGTCGGATCAAGATGGCTACCCTTGGCTTCACAACTGTGGCGTCAGAGCGCCTCCGTTTATTCTTGGTGTTGTCCTTAGCGTAAGTTATCGTAGTTTGTATGACTTGTGACCGATGACACAGAAGTTTGGTCCTTTATCATTACAAACATTTGAACATTTTTGAGAATTTATCAAAAATAATACAATCCTTGAATGACACTAAAATGTTTCGCTTAATAATATCTGGTGGTGAGTAGATTAAACGCGAGAGCAGACTGCATGTGATGAAACTGTACTAGGCAATCAGTTTTCAGAAATAATGCAACTATCAAAATTAGTTTTACTGGTTCTGCGCCTCTGCCGATTGTTTGAGGCAATAATTGAATAAAGTAGGACGATTATTTTGAAATTATAAATCTGAATCAGTTTTCATTTACACCGAGTTACGATTTGGAATTTTATATCTCTGTTTTGCTTTGCTCCATCCAGTACTCGCGTCCTGCGGAGAAGAATAATTCAACTGGAACATCAATTTTTACAAACGGCATCCACGATACATCCCTAGAAAACGACAGACGAGTTAAACTTTCAGTTTCATTGCGTCCTTGTTATTTTTGCGTGACCAATACGGTGAAACTCAGTGCTGGGTAATTTATATATAGGAATTTTTCATTCTACCTCGCGGGAGCATTAAGTAAGCACTAGCCACATGACTTGCGTTAAAAATGCTAAACAATTTCCACTTCGAAACATTTTACTACCACTCATTTTGGTTAATTTTTTCGTATTTTTTTCGTATTTGCTTCATAAAGAACAGTGAAAACTAAAATTTATCTGTTGTACCAAGATCGTTTCTCTTACGTTAAAATAAATTTTTTGTACTTCAAATGAATAGGTACGAAATGACTTAACCTTTTGAGTCCCACATTATGAAATCAGCTTTGCAAAAATTAAAATCTAGTGTTTTCTGCAGTAATACAATGCAGTAAATTTCAAAATATGTGTTTTGGTCGAACTATTTTTTTTAAAGTATATATAGTTATTTCATGCACAACACAGACGTTTGCATTTTGTTGACAGTTAACACTGCCAGATCAATAATACTACAAATTTCTTCACTACAGCACCAAAGACAAGACAATTAACTGCTAGAATAAAATAAAAGGAACCAGACTCACGCTCACACTCTCAGTCACGTACAGACGGCAACACAACACAACCTCCAAGATGGACAGATTAATGCCTCAGAAGTGGCTACACGCCGTACCAAGTGGCAAAATGTCGTACTAGAAGCATGTTGTTCAACAACAAAAATGCAACTTTAAGGATTGATGCCCAAACTACGGTATAAATCTACTTTTAATACGTTGTTGTCCAGGAACAACACTGGGAATGAAAGGGTTAACAACCAAATCGGTTGAAATGTCAATATTTCGCTTTGGGACAACGTAGTGTGACATCTAGGGACGCGAAGAACGCGTTATCAGATTCCCCTGAGAATTCAAGGCTATGCCCTCAGCAGCCAAGGTGATGTTCACCGTCTTTATCGACGTCCGAGGTCCGATACTCATCGAATTCCTCGAGCACGGAAAAACCATTAACGTGACATATTCTGTGAGACACTCCGTAGTCTACGCAAGTCCATTAAGGACAAACGGCCTGGGCTGCTCACAGAGGGAGTGATTCTGTTCCATGATAACGCGCGTCCACACGTCTCCAGGGTCACACAAAGTGTACGGGCCAAGTTCAAGTGGCAGCAGCTTGAGCATCCGCCCTACAGCCCGGACATATCGCTCTGTGACTTCTATCTGTTTGGTCCGCTAAAAAGACATCTCAAAAGGAAGCGCTTTCATTCGGTCGGCGGACTAAAGGACACATTAGAGAACTGACTCTTGTCACAGTCACAGAATTCTGGGAACAGGGAATCCTTAGACTTATTAAACAGTGGGATAGTTGTGCTTGGGCCTCTAGTGATTACTTTTGAATAAAGTCTTCATGTATACCCACAGTATCGTTTCGTATCTGTTCATTTGAACACCCCTCGTACATAAATGATTTCTGTGGGAATTTTGGCTTGAGTTATCACCTGAAAGACACCCGTTTTGTGGAATCACACTAAAGATAATACTAAATTTAGATTAATACAATGAATCCCAATAGAATTTTTCGTCACAATATGATTGCAAGGAATTATATGCTCGTCTGTTGAGTACTTTAAAATGATTAAATGATCTAGGACGTAATCTTTTATTCTATCACAACTCAGTACGATGAACTAGTGAGCAACTTTTGCGATTCATTGACGATAGATGCAAAAAGAATATTTCTGGCTCAAAAACGGGCGGTTCGAGCAATATGGGGTGTAAGTTCACGAACGTCATGTCGACCCCTTTTCAGTAGTCTGTGAAGTAATTAATAAAAAAAAATTAAGAATATATTGTATTATTCCTTTTTATAGAACGTCAGTAATAAATGATCTCTGAATTTAAATTATGAGTTGAAATTTACAAACTCTTGAAAAATATTTGTCTAAATTCAATTTCTGCTGTACATAATTATTTGAATTGGCCGCGATTATTGAGCCCAATGGAATCTTTGGAATAACAAGTGCAGGTTCGTATAGAGAAAAAAAGAACCACAGTATTTATCGAAAATAATATTACAGTTCTTACTTGATGATTATGCTACACTTCGTGGCGTAGCCGACGATTTTTCTGTGTATCTGGAATCAAATTCTTTCATGAGAAAAGACGAAATCGATTGTGGCTGTTTGTTCGATTTTTTATCGGTCGAAATATTATGAATTGTAAAATATTCACTTAGAAGTAAATGTCTTTTATGAACTAAATGTCTTTTATGAAGTATCCTTTCCACATAAAATAACTGCAAGTCTCTTATAAATCTCATAGTACACGCAAAACAGTTCCGGGAACAATACCTCGGAAATATTTCATTGGGCCAAAATTAATTTCTCTGGCGACACACATACTAATATGTCAATAATGAAAAGAGCTTTTTTAAATAAGTTTTCTGAAACACCAGTTTTAAGATAACTTCTCAAATGTATTCTCACCTTAGATTCTTGATACAACAAATATACATCAGCAAGACACGATCACGAAAAACAAAAGCACAGAATAAAAACAATGACGGAACGCATTTTTTTAAATGAGAGCATAGGATTTATATATCCTAAGAATAGTAACATTACGTATTACTTGTACAGTCTTTACTACACTATTTATTTATTATTTCTGATAAAATGGCAAATGAATGAATAATGTCTTTGTTACCAATTTTTTTTATATCAAGAAAAATGTTCAATTACCGAGTTCGCATAATATTTAATTTATCCAGACAAATTAGCTTTTAGGCCTGTTCCACAGTGTGTGGGTATTATATCTGGGAATTTTGACAATGGCGTCACAATACGTTTTTTCTTTAATGTCGTTTGTGGTTAATAATATCAGCTTAATTCCACGAGTCAGTAGCTATCACTCGGTGAATACTAGACAGAAGTCGAATCTACATTTGCATCACACCACCTTGACACTTGTGCAGAAAGGTGTACAGTATTCTGCAGCATCCATTTTCAATAATCTGACGCAAGAAATAAAGAATCTTAGCACTAACCCACACGCTTTCAAATCTAAATTGAAGGGTTACCTCATGGCTCACTCCTTTTATTCTGTCGAGGAACTGCTAGAAAAGTTAAACAGTTAAGCTAATTCATTTTTTTCTTTATTGATTCTTTTCACTTTGTCTTAAGGTTGTCATGTGCATAGGACTACTTAAAAATTTTCTACTATCATTCTTGTGTAAAAATCATGTATTGACTTGTTCCATGACCATGGAGTCTCACTCCTAAATTGGATCCTATGGAACAGAAAACCACAATAAAAATAATAAAATAAAGTAGAAGGAAGTCATGTACTGGAATCTTATTAGAGATTTCAAGGTTGTCTCGGCAATCGATCCCAAAAATTCATTCAATATGGTGAAAGTGGAGGTTAAACTTTTATGGACACCTAGGCCTATTATGAATAGATGAATGCAGACTGACCAAAAGTATCTTCAGTTACATCGAGGGGTTAAGGCTACGTCTAAGTGGTTACATGAAGTGAAGAAGGATGCAGCGGAAACTCCATAATAAAAGAGAGCACAGAAGCAGAGTTGGCATTATCAAATCATTTCAAGAGGACTCACTAAACACAAGCCCCAAACGGATCATTTCCGAGGAGGAGAAAAAAAATGGGGAGGTTTAGGGAGAAGAAGAGAAGCTAAGAATTTTTACGTTCTTTCCGATCAATAGTTGACCAAACATAAAATTAAAAAAATACAAAAGTGAAAGAGAAGTCTCCATATAAGGTAATAGACTCAGGCTGTCGTACAATAAAACTCAATATTGAATTATTCCGCATTTAACTATGAATGATCAATAGCAGATACGGATCATTTTTATTGCGTGAGAACTGTTGATGGCAAGGCCTTACAATTTTGAACCGACCCTACCCTTCTGAGCAACACGGCATCTCTTCTTATGTTTAACACACGTTTGATTCTCGCATTCGCAGACAAAACGATGCCGGATATATTGGCCGTTAAGTTTCAGTCTGGCTTGTGTGCGGTACCTCGCTTGCTGACTTGCTCCCTGTTGTCACTGATCTACCCCAGAGATAACTGGCAGTGATTTACTCCCAGGCCTCATAAAGGCGACGCGTTGTGCTGTCTCCAGTAACGATCTCAACGTCTAGACTGTTTCAGAGTGATGTTTTTCTCGTTTCAGAGTCTCATAACAAAGAATGCTTTCTTGCTTGCTAACACAACACTGCTTATCTGCACCTACATGAGTACTCTGTAATTCAAAATTGAATGTTTGGCTGAGGGTTAATCGAACAACGTGCAGATTATTTGTCTGCCATTCCATTCTCGAACGGCGCGCAGGAGAAACGAACACCCAAATCTTTACGTGCAAGTCTCATTTTATTACGATGATCGTTTCTCCCTACGTAGGTTGGTGTCAACAAAAGATTTTCTCTTTAAAAAGGATGGAGTTGCAGTTACATGAAAAGACCTTGGCGCAACGAAAATCTCCTTTGTTTCAATCACTGCCACTGCATCTAGCGTGTCCCATCTATGCCATCCTTTCTTTCGCCTGTTTCGGGATAATGAAACCGAGTTGCTCTTATTTCGATGTTTTCGATTCTCTCCTCGTCAGTCCTGCCTGTAAGGATTCATACCCCGTTCCGCAGCAGAATTCTACATCAGTGTTTTTCAACCTTTCTAAATACGTGGCTCCCTTGCATGTAAAAAAAAAAAAAAAATAAAAAAAAAAAAAAATAAAAAAATAAAAAAAAGAATTCCGGTGAACCCCACACCCTAAACTTCGATAAAACTATGTCTTTATATTATTTTATTTTATTTTTTTCCAAAGGAAACGTATTTTTATTGATACTCTTAATGATTACTGGGCGTCGGGGTGCGAAAAATCAGCTAGCGCCCTCCCCCTCTTTCCACCAAAAGGGAAAAAGCCGAAAAATTTAATTTTATGTTCAATTTATTTTATTTAATCCTTACTTAAAAATAAAAACGCAGTTTCAGAGAGTGAATTCAATTTATCTGCCTTTTAAATCGGCAAACTTTTTTATGATATCATCTGTTTTTATGTCTACTTTTTTTTTTTTTTTATTTATTCGTATCAGAAGCATTACTACTAAGTATACATTTACAAAGAAAGAAATTCTTAGTGGATTATATACAAAGTCACACTTTACAGAAGTGTCAATACTACTTTTGCCCAGAAGTTGGTGACATCCAGTGCATCTTCTGTAGCCTGAAGCAGATCTTGTCTGTGTGTGTTTTAGGGCACCAACTACATTGCAACAAATGAGACGTTGTCTGGATTGCACCACACTCACACAGTGGGGCTCGGTGTTGAAACCCACTTATGTAGGTTGCTTTTACATCTTTTCACGCTTGCCCGTAATCTCTTCAGTGATCTCCAAGTACCCCATTTCTCCATGTATCCAGGTGGTAGTTCTTCGCCGGGTGTCAGCCATTCTTCAGAGGGAGTGCAGTTTGCGCACCACGTCTATTCGGGATTGCTGAGGAGTCCCGTTAAGATCCTCTGTTGTTCTGAGGGAACTTTTCCTAGATTTCAGTCTTGGAGTAGCTGCCCTGTAACCATACAGAGGGTGAGCTTCAGATGTTTCCAGCTTCTTCTTCTCATTTTTGGCTGAAACTTCTCGACCGATGTCAGGAGGGGCAATACCAGCAAGACGGTATAGTTTGTCCAACGGGGTAGGTCTTAGACATCCGTTAATGATGCGACAGGTATCATTGAGAGCAACATCTACCATCCTCGAGTAACACGACTTGTACCATACTAGGGATGCATATTCGGCTGCAGAGTAACATAGAACAATGGAAAAGGTTCTCACAGTATTGGGATGTACTTCCCAGGTAGTGACAGTCATCTTCGCCGGCCACGGTGGCCGCGGGGACTGAGGCGCTTCAGTCACGGTCTGCACGGCCACTACGGTCGGGGGTTCGAATCCCCCCGCGGGCATGGATATTTGTGCTGTCCTAGTTCGTAAGTAGTTCATAAGTAGTTTGTAAGTTTAGGGACTGGTGACCCCGTAGTTAAGTCCCATAGACTATACAAACATTTGAACATTTTTTGACAGTCATCTTCCTTATAATATTATTTCTGGCTGCCACTTTTTGCTTGGTGTTCGACCAGTGTTTCTGGTCAGGGAGAGCACAATCAAGGGTTACTCCAAGATACTTTGGTGAGATGCATTGTTCTAATGCAGTTCCTTCCCAAGTAATTTTGAGAGTTCTGTTTGCCAATATATTTATGAATTGGAAGACACAAGTCTGAGTTTTACTGGGATTCAGTCTCAGCTGATTCTCCTTGTAGTAGGCAGACAATACTGAAAGTGCGTTTGATAATTTCTTCTCATTAGCGTCCAAGCAGGTGCCTTGAGTGGTAATAACACAGTCGTCTGCATAGATAAAGCTCTGTGTTCCTACGGGTAGTGGCTGGTCATTGGTGTAGATGATGGACAGCACACTTTCCTGAGGTAATCCATTCCTCTGTGATTTCCAACTGCTTCTTTTCCCCTGAAATCCAACAAAAAATCTTCTGTTTATAAGGATGTTCCTTATGAAGCAGGTAAGCTGGTAGTCATTACTAGCATCGTATAGTTTCATAAGGAGTCGTCTATGGTTGACGATATCATATGCAACTGTAAGGTCGAGAAATACTGCTCCAGTGATCTGTTTCCTTTCGAAACCATCTCCGATATGCTGCGTTAGCTTCAACTCTTGATATGTACAGCTCTTCCCAGTTCTGAATCCAGCTTGCTGTGGTATGTAGATGGTCTCCATTAGTCTATGGAGTATGAGTCTTTCGAGGAAACTAAAGGTATCTACTTTTGATTAGATACTTATGACGGTCAAATTTGTCAGTCTATCTTGGGTCATGAGAGTAAATAGCTTTTTATTATTTTCAGTTTGGAAAATGACCTTACCCATTCTGCTACTGTCACAGGAAGTGTTAAATGTATGCGCAAAGATGTTGAAACATTTGGGAACACAGACATTAAATTACTGGAATAAATAAAATTTGTAATTTGTGTCATCAAGTGGAGTTGTGTTTTCAAGGAAGCAATTTCAACTCATTAACAGCTCTTTCCCACAAATATCCGATATATTTTCAAGTGTTAACTTTTGCTCTCTGTTCAGTTCCCTCCAGATATCAATGTTTTACAAAAATGAAAACCTGTTGTTGTGTTCTGTCAACGAATGCTATCTTTCATTTAATTGTAATATTTATTTTAAACTTAGTTTTTGGGTCTAATATGGGCTCATCTGAAGTTTTGTAAGCATCATGTTGTTTTCGAGGACGCGGACGAGCAGTTTCTTTGAAGTCAAGTTCACATTCTAAACTTTCAGCAAATAATTTTGAATCAACTAGCATTTGTTCAAATGCACCGTCTGTGCGGTACACAGCTAAATCGTTTTTGACCAGATGTATCATTTTGACCGACTATGAAAGAATAACGTCAGACTTTTGTAGAATTTTGCTTACAGTGTTACGATGTATATGTAGAAAAATTATTAGGCAAAGGCTTAAAATAATTAGTGATCTTGGCCATATTTTATTATAGTCTGTTGTTTACTTTCTGGTGGTTTTTCGATGTAAAGCATCGGCTTAAAATAACTCGCTGTTGTAATGAGAAATCTGTCACACAGTAAAAAGGCAAAAAATGTAAGCTATCATTCGTTCCCGAATGACATTCAGCTGTAGAAAGTCTGGATTATGAACTACCAACGTAAAGTCCGTTTCAATGTTTCCTCAACATTTCACACCCAATGATTAGAAGTTGCAGTGTTATTACTGGATGGCTAATTTAGGCGTTGCAGTATCTGTCGACAGCGCCGAGTGTGTATTATGTTAACATTTCCTGTCGCAGGCCTTTCCTTTCCGCAACGGCAGTCAAGTTATTCCATTCACTCCTACGTGCAAACGTCTTTGTGTATGTGTATGTGTGTGTGTGTGTGTGTGTTTGCATGAGTGAGTGTGCGCGCGCCACTTACACTTGCCCATCTACAGTCGAAGCTGTACCGAAAACTCCATGTGGCGTATTTGTAATGAATATCGGTGCCAAAATTTTTAGGGCATAGTGAATGTCTGTTCAGAAAATTTTTCAAAACTGGCGCTCGCCAGGCGAAAAGTGTGTGAGTACTTATGGATCAAACTGCTAAGATCATCGGTGCCTAATCTTACATAGCACTTAAACTAGCGTACACTACCTTAGTCTTAAAAAAACACAAACACCCATGACCGATGATAGTCTCGAACCTCCGGCGGGAGCGGCGGCGACCTCCACGACGACATGGAGATTAGTTCGCTATTACAAAGAGTATTCTGCGGCATTGGCACCTTACTTATCTTGCATTTTCGCGAATCTTTAATTAAGCGCAAAGTACCTAGTGAAAGGAAAAAAAAGAGCAGGTGACTCCCGTTTATAAGAAACGAAAGAGAACCGACCCACATAATTATAGGCCAATATCGTTGACATCCACCCCCATGAACCACAGACATTGCCGAGGTGGGGTGGCTTGCGTGCCTCAACGATGCAGATAGCCGTACCGTAGGTGCAACCACAGTGGAGGGGTATCTGTGGAGAGGCCAGACAAACGTGTGGCCGGCCGCGGTGGCCGAGGGGACTAAGGCGCTCCAGTCACGGTCCGCACGGCCAATACGGTCGGGGGTTCGAATCCCCCCTCGGGCATGGATATTTGTGCCGTCCTAGTTCGTAAGTAGTTCATAAGTAGTTTGTAAGTTTAGGGACTGATAGCCCCGTAGTTAAGTCCCATAGACTTTACAAACATTTGAACATTTGAACAAACGTGTGATTCCTGAAGAGGGGAGCCTTTTCAGTAGTAACAGGGGCAACAGTCTGGATGATTGACTGAGCTGGCCTTGTAACATCAGCTAACATAACATTACCATGCAGTTACTGCGAACGGCTGAAAGCAAGGGGAAACTACAGCCGTACTTCTCCCGAGGACATGAAGCTCTACTGTATGACTATATGATGATGGCGTCTTCTTGGGTAAAATATTCCGGAGGTAAAATAGTCCCCCATTCGGATATCCGGACGGGGACTACTCAGGAGGATGTCATCAAGAAAAACAAAACAGGCATTCTACGGGTCGGAGCATGGAATGTTCTAACTCTTAATCGCGTAGATAAGCTAGAAAATTTGAAAAGATAAATGGATAGGTTAAAGTTAGATATGCTAGGGATTAGTGAAGTTCGGTGGCAGGATGAACAGGATTTCTTGTCAGGTGAGTACAGGGTTATCAATACAAAATCTGTTGGTGGTAACGCAGGAGTAGGTCTGATAATGAATAAGAAAATAGGAATGCGGGTAAGTTACTATGTACAGCATAGTGAACGCGTTATCGTAGTAGACACGAAGCTTACACCGACCACAGTAGTGCGAGTTTATATGCCAAATAGCACGGCCAATGATGAGGATATCGAAAAAATGTATGAGGAGATAAAAGAAATCAGTTAAGGGAGATGAAAACTTAATTGTGATGGGGGACTGGAACTCGGTAGTAGGAAAGGAAAGAGAAGGAAATGTAGTAGGTGAATATGGACTGGGAAAAAGGAATGAAAGAGGAGATCGCTTTGTAGAATTTTGCGCAGAGCACAATTTAACGATCACCAATACTTGGTTTAATCATCATGAAAGAAGACTGTATACGTGGATGCGACCAGGAGACACTAGAAGGTACCAGATTGACTATATAATGGTAAGGAATAGATTTAGAAACCAGGTTCTGAACTGTAAGACATATCCAGGGGCATATATAGACTCTGACCATAACTTATTGGTGATGAACTGAAGATTAAAACTTAAGAGACTGCAGATAGGTATAAAGGTTAGGAAATGGAACACGGACACATTGAAGGAACCAGAGGTGGTTGAGAGTTTCAGAGGGAGCATTAGGCAAGGATTGGCTGAAACGGGGGAAAATAATACAGTAGAAGAAGAATGGGCAGCTCTGAGAGATAGGGTAGTGAAGGCAGCAGAGGACCATATAGGCTGAAGGACAAGGCGTAATAGAAATCCCTGGATAACACAGGATGTACTGAACTTAATTGATGTGAGGAGAAAATATAAAAATTCAGCAAGTGAAACAGGAAAAAAGGAGTACAAACGTCTGAAAAATGAGATTGACAGGAAGTGCAGACTGGCTAAGCAGGAGTGGCTAGAGGACAAATGCAGAACCATAGAAGAATGCATAACTAGGGGAAAGATAGATAGTGCCTACAGAAAAAACGATGAATGTTCATAAAGGTTTTCATACAGAAAGTGAAATTAATTTTTTTTTTTTAATTTATGGGACTTAACTACGGGGTCATCAGTCCCTAAACTTACAAACTACTTATGAACTACTTACGAACTAGGACGGCACAAATATCCATGCCCGAGGGGGGATTCGAACCCCCGACCGTAGTGGCCGCGCAGACCGTGACTGAAGCGCCTCAGTCTCCTCGGCCACCGCGGCCGGCGAACGATGTAAATTCAATGTTAGGTTGTCTTCATAAAGTTAAGACTGCGGTGTGTAGAAGTCTGTTTGGCGTAAACTTCTGAAAACTTCTATCGGTGACATGATAAATAGTAATAATAATAACAGCGCCATGTATTGGTTCTATGGTGTAGTACTAAATTGTTTATCTCTCACAATAATTGTTTGCTGAAGTATTAATATGTTACAGTGTTGCACTGGGGACAATGTCGTTATTCTCTATGCAGTGCTCCCTGTTATCGAAAACTCGACGAATGCTGAAAGTGTGGTAATTCAATCAACAGAGCAGTTCAAATCTGTTTCAATAAGACGTCATGGTGGTGTCAATAAAGTAAGTCTGGGTAATCGTTCAAGGAATGGCGTCAGCCGATCGTCTGTAAAGAACTTTCCATTAAATATAGTATTTCCAGTGAATTGTCTTGACTGTGTTAACAGCATCGGCCACTCTTTCAGCTAATACATGTCCCCACGTCCTACAGTGATTACTTCGTAAAGGACGAAGTTGAAATCGACTTTGTGTATAGAACTATATATTCAAAAGTCGGATTGTAATTAAGAGCAATTGTCTCTGCACAAGAATTCTTTATCTTAATGTAGTCCGCACCAAAAAGTTAGTAGTTGCAAATTTTAATCACAATATTGTACCGAACAATTATGAATGCGGAGAGGTTTCTGATGAGTTTATCGCTCACATGTGGCAGGCACAGAGCAGAAATATCTCTGGAGTGAGCATTCAGATGCACAGAACAGATTTTTTTCCCTCAACATTAAGGTGGAAGTGTCACATGATATTCGGAAAAATCTACTAATCGCTTACTTTTGTTGGTCTCTTTTTGTTCGGTTAAGACGCTATGTGTAAATGGTCCTTTTAGCGACGCTTCCTCAACTTTCTTGTTGCTTCTGTGACATATATTTACCTGTTATTTCATGTTATGTGGTTGCTCCGTGAAAAGAAGGTGGGGTTTCTTTGCAGAAAATTAGGTACAAACCAATCGTAATAGCAAATAAATATGTGGAAAGAGTGGATTTGTCTCAATATCACGTGGTAATTCCAGCTTAATGCTGAGAAGATGCACAGAACACAAAGCTCACTCCATAGATATTTCTACTCTATACTCAATTTAGTGGTTTCACCCATCAAAAGATGCACTTCTTTTTTCTTTCCATGACATTGCAAAGTATATGGGATACAGTTAGGAAGAAAAACAATTTTTGTGTCCTATCTGGATTAAATTTTACTCGCAGTGGCAGCGGTTTAGTTTGCTATCGTTGGCAACGAACTATTCGCTTTAGGAGGATGATTAATTTACTGACCAGAGCAGCATAAATTATTTATTTCATCGTGAACGTAAAGAATTATTCCCCTCGTTCTAAGTGACTGAAAAACCATTCAACGGTCGATGCCAACATCAACACAACGCCGCCGCCGTAAGTAAAATTGTGCCCCTTTTTGTGTTCTATTACGTCACAGTTACGAGATTGGAAAAAAAAGGCAGCAACGCGATAAATACTTATTTGGTGTACTATGTAACTAACGCCGCTCCACTTTGTCCTTTCCTGTACTATGGCGTTTTCGAGGCATTCCTAAACAAAACACACTCAAAATGTAATGAGGATACACCGAAATCAGAAAGAAAGCTACATAAATTCGATTTTCCTTGCAAATAAATCTTATGTAAATCGGAGCATCGATAGACGCGAAGGAATGTCGTTATGTTTTATATTCAAATGTTCCCTGTCAAAAGAAGCAAAGAAATGTCGTTAAGCTGTGAATATACGAAGTGAAATCAGCAACTCGCTGTTCAATTTTACTTTGTATTTGCAGACGTAAGACTGCGGCTCTTAATTCAAAATACTTCTGTTACTGAAGGAATACACACAACACTATCATGTATTGTTTCCTTGCACCACTTCAAAACCAACAGCACCTTTAATGGTGCGTTGCTGTTCCATGGCATAACCATCGAAAAGAAATAAAAAATTAAAAAATGTAGCAGCGCCAACTATTAGTTCTTTGGAGCACTACGTAACTAACAGGGCCTCTATTTGTTCTGTACTGTACTACATCGTTTTCTAGGCATTCCTAAACAGAATGGACTCAAGATGTAATAAGTACGCACCGAAATCAGAAAGGAAACTACATAAATTCGTGTTTCCTTGCAAAGAATTCTTAGTAAATGAAAACATCGATAGACGCGAAAGAATGTCGTTAAGTTTTTAATTCAAATGATACCCGCGGAAAGACGCTCTTTCTTTTCATGGCATTGCAAGGCATGCGGGATACAGATAACAAAAAAATATTTTTTGTGTCGTACCTGAGTAAAATTTTACTTGCAGTGGCAGCAGTTTAGTATGTTAACGTTGACAACGAAATATTCGCTTTAGGGGGATCCTTAATTTACTTATCGGAACAAAATTAATTATTTATTTGATTATCAACACAAAGAATTATTCCCATCATTGTATGTGACTCTTTTTTTCAAAAATGATTCAACAGTTATGTGAATACAAAACGCAGCATCGCCATTTATTAGTTATTTGGTGTACTGTGTAAGTAACAGCGCCTCTATCGGATCTTTGCTATACTACGCTGCAGTTCAAGCGTAGCATACACCAGAAACTACAAATCATATCTTTTCTTCCCCTGATCCGAGTTTGATGAAATGAATTTATATGTTGCCCTAAGGTACTCTCAGTTGATAAATGAAATCACATGAGTTGTACTCTTGGAGATTTGCTGTACTACACCACACTTATAAGCATAGTCTACACAAAAACGTCGAATTACGATTTCGTTTCCCTTCCTTACCCAAACACTCCGAGCGTAAGCTCCGCCTCTAATGAGCACGTTGTCGACGGGTCCTTAAACGCTAATATTCCTTCCTTCCTGACAGTTAACAATATTTCTTGTGACTTATGCAGGAAATAATATGAATATTTTCTGTGAAGAGCCCATGCCTGATCAAGCGATATAAAGCCGTCCGTGTGAGAAACATGGAGATTTCAAATACACTCCACAGTATTGAATAGATTGCCCTGTGATTTATTAATCATAACAGAAAATGCAAGTCCCACCGCAAACTGCACTCACTTAAAGCTAAAAGCCAGATCTGTTTCATTCTCTTCCTTTCCTTGTGCCTATATAGATACCTATTGCTTCTTCCTACAGCGGCATGCGCTTCACGGTTGAAAGTTGCTTCAAAGTTGTCAATAGCACTGTCATCTTTCTGGAATTTCCTGAAGCTCACTGGAATATAGGAGTGTCTTAGCAGTAAATAAGAAATGTAATAAAACGTGATGCCTGATGTGAAAAGTTTTACCCATCGCAGTATATATGATCTCATATTTACTAAGTTATATGTTGTACAATTGTATAATTTTTCAGGTATATATTCATTTGTATTAGTGCTGTAAGTCTGAAAAATCTGTTGCGAATGTAGTTAATAGTACAGAAGTAATAGAGTAAAACTTGTGCGTGATGGGGCGATTTTCCATGACTGTTACTATTTATGTGCTCGTATCTCATGAACTACGTGTCGTACTGTGATACAATTTAAAAGGTACATTCAACTATATGTGTGTATACTGTTAGTAAAATTTCCTGCGGGTAAAATATGCAGTGTAGAAATTATAAATTTCAACGTTATACCGAATGCCGTAGTTTTACTCCGCGAACAGCGGAAAAGTAGTAAGCGAGAAACTTTTTTCCTTTCATCATTTTGCTATGGCTGTCAACGAGAAAAAGTTTCCTAAAGGTTTGAAATTATGCTTAAAATTTGTTGCAAGTCGCTAAGTGCTCTCCTTCCCCGCAAGGCGGGGAAGTTTTCATTGTTTATGACCCCGTCATATCTCCTGAACTATCGATCCTATCACAAAATCCTTTCTTAGCTGACGTCTACTACCTACAAACTATATTCCTGCCAAATTTCAGCTTCATAGGTGAAGTAGTTTTCGAGATTTCGTGTTTAGTCAGTAAGTGAGTGAATGTATGAATGGGGTGTCCTTTCGATTTTATATAGATAGAGATTCCCTTGAGACGGAAAAACTTCTTTCTATGAATCAGCACGGATTTAAGAAACATCGTTCATGTGAAACTCAGCTTGCCCTTTTCTCACATGACATCTTGCGAGCCATGGATGAGGAGCAACAGGCGAATTGACGCGATGCCACACTGCAGACTGCTAACGAAGATACGAGCTTATGGAATAGGTTCGCAGATTTGTGACTGGCTGGAAGACTTCCTAAGTAATAGAACGCAGTATGTTGTTCTCGATGGCGAGTGTTCATCAGAGACGAGTGTATCGTCAACCGTGCCCCAGCGGAGTGTGATAGGACCGCTATTATTTTCCATCTATATAAATGATCTGATGGATAGAGTAACTTGTAATTTGCGGCTGTTTGCTGATGATGCTGTGGTGTATGGAAGGGTGTCGCCTTCAATTGATTGTAATAGCATGCAGGATGAGTTAGACAAAACTTCTAGTTGGTGCGAAGAATGGCAGTTAGCTCTCAATGTAGAAAAATGTAAGGTGATGCGCATGAGTGGGAAAACCAATCCTATAACGTTCGAATACAGCATTAGTAGTGAGCTTCTTGATGCAGTCGCGTCGTTCAAATACCTTTGCGTAACACTGCAGAACGAATTGAAATGAAACGAACATGTAAGGACAGTTGTGAGTAAGGTGGACATACGACTTCAGTTTGTTGGGAGAATTTTTGGAAGATGTACTTCATCTGTAAAGGAGACCACGTATAAAACGCTTGTAGGACCACATCTTCAGTATTGCTCAAGTGTTTGGGACCCGCAGCCAGTTTTAGTGATGTGGCCTCTTTGAGTTAGCCTGTAACAAAGAATCCCAGCGGTTCTTCCATTTCTTCTAGACTTGAGCTTCCCGTTGCCAACTGAGTCCAGCTGTCTTCCTTAGGTCTCTGTCCCATCTGTCTGGTGGTCTTCCTCTAGGTCTAAGAGTTGTCTAAACCGTCTAGAATCATAGGATGAAAAATAAGAGCGAATAAAAAGTCTATACTATTATGAAACATACGTATCAAGGTATTAGAACTTGAATAAGTCAATTAAGTTGATAAAAACAACAATCAAAGTAATTTTGATTTAGAAATTTAAGTCACAGTAGTCACCCAGTAATAAACCTAAATTGACCTTTGGAGAGCTAGTTTTCGTGTAAATCATAAGTAGCTTCTGCAGATGTAAGCTGATATCTGTGATGCAATACTTGCATATGTGACATTAAATCACGGCTTGTACAAAAGGATTCAGTAGCGCCTGCTTAGTGCTGTGAGAGTACATATGTAGTTAACACAATTTTCTGTGTCTTATTTTTTGTAGGATTATAATTAAGTGATGAAATGCGAAATAAACGGGACAGACTTATGAATCGGCAATCAAGCGAATCAAGAAAGACAGACAGATAAGGAAATGTAGTTGAATCGATCAGTTGCGGCAGTTTGGCAACGATGACGGTTTGTACAGGACGTTGAGCGCTCTGATAACATAAAAGCAGTTCCAGTGCGTGAATTGTGAGTAATTTTTATCAGACCATAGCGTCACGGCACAAGCCGTTTGCTTGTTCTATTCCCTGACAAATCACATTCAGTGTGGAAAAATTACAAGTGTTAGCACGGCACAAGCCGTTTGCTTGTTCTATTCCCTGACAAATCACATTCAGTGTGGAAAAATTACAAGTGTTTCCAAGACACCTACCCAACAGTAAACAACTGAACTTGCGACATTGAATGTCACATCTCGAATAGTGGCGTTTCCCTCAGGATTTCAGCTTCCTCAGCCATTGGGAAAGAGGAAAAATAAAATAAAGACAATGACTGACAATAATTGGATTATAGACAGTTTTTCTTTCTATTTAATTCTTCCGAAAAAAAGTCATTTTTATTTTTCTTGTGTTACTGTTAATTTTGTAATATGAATAAAAGTTTCTTCAGCAAAGTTTTTTTAGTTGTTCACAGGTAAATTCTCCTAAATATCAATCGAAATTCATGGGATGAGTCTGTTGTTTCCCATAAAATGGCAGCAGGTAAAAACCTGGTTAATCTCTGTGATGGAAGTGAGATACCAACAACCGTATGTATAATAAAATATTTATTGTATCACAACCAGTTTCGGCATTCCACTATGTGCCATCTTCAGGTCCCTGTGTATTAAACAAACCTAATCAAGTGACTAAGGCAAAAACATAAAAAAACAAAGTATTGTATGGTAGCACACAGAAAATACAATATTACAATATAGGAATGAAACTACTATTCAATACCACATCAAGAATATGTACAAACGACATTGCAATCTCAAAGCTGACAAAGGGAATGAAAGTGAACGACTAGAATCGTTTTTTGGCAATAAAACATTAACATGTTTGTCGGCATAGGCACATAACACTAAAAAAGCTAGGTCAGCCCTAATTATACGTATATGGGCAGTGACACGGCGGCAGACGTACCACTAAGTGTCCCATTTCGTTTGCCAGTTGATCCAATTAAAAAGTCTTTTTGGCACTTAAGATTTCTTTCTTGGACGGAAGTTCAGCCTAGTATTTCCCTTTAACCACTCCACTACATCTGTCTTGCGCCATTTTGAGCGTGGCAGCTTTTCTGTTTGAATGGAAGCGTTTGAATGGCGTTATCCGTCACGATAACTGATCCTTCTTCCAGCGCAAACAATAGTTGAATAAACCATTCCTTAAACACCTCTCCATTCATTACTGAATGATAATCGGATACGCGAGAACTTTTTCAAAAATGTTCAAATGTTTGTAAAGCATATGGGACTTCACTGCGCAGTCATCAGTCCCTAAACTTACAAACTACTTACGAACTAGCTTTTTCTAAAGACGGCACAAACATTCATGCCCGAGGGGGGATTCTAATCCCCGATGGGGAACGACCTCGCGCAATCGTAGCATATTGCCTCAATGCGCTCGGCTGCTAATCCGCGGCGAAAACTTTTGCCGCCACGAAAAACATGTTTGGCCTCTGGAATGAAGCCCGTGTTTACTGAACCAGCATGGGCGATACTTAATCGGCTACCTCAACCTGTAGGAACTTTCAAACCACCGTTTACTTTGGAATCGTGCCATATATATTTATTAGTGTGGTTCTGTTTAACCCATGTTTCATCTAAGTATACTATAGGCCTGGTGTCGTCAGCGCGAAAAAAAGGGCATTGTACGCAAAAACTTGGCTCTTGCTGCTGCAATGTCTCTCCGTTCCATTGAAAATTTCCGTCTGCCATTGCACTTCCTGAATCTGAAACCAAGGGAGCGGAGAAGACGAAGAACGGCGGTCTCTGAGCCAGAATAATTAATTTTCTCACGGAGATCGCCAAGTATTCTCTTAGCCGTTGCATATTTGTCATAATAACCTAGAACAGTTCTGCACACGAGCTCTTTGTTGAAATCGTCAAATTCTGTGCATTTCCTTTCACGTTTGTTTTCTTTTCCTGGCGAATCAAAACACGTGTCAACAACCGGAGATTTTGCCGTTATTAACGTCTTGGTAACTCGGCGTACAGTCATCTTGGAAATACCACAAGCTTTTGCCGTCAGTTTACGAATTTTCGCAAAATTTATATTGTCACGTTGCAATAGAAGCAGCCTTGACTTCGAAGGCAACTGAACACAGCACTTATACTGAAAGCATGTTTATTACCAACTTAACATACACGCAGCACTGACTGCCTCTCGGGCAGAGTGCTCTGCTATTTATACACAGACAGAAATTAGAAGAACAGTTAACATAAGAATTAAGTAGAAGTTGCAAGTGAACATAAGAAAGATGTAGAAACTTCTGGAATTGTTAATTACAAAGAAGAAAATTTTTGCCGGTGGGCGGGATTGAACTGGCGAGTGGCGACCTTCAGCACAGCATTTTTTTAATAACGTTTATTAAAATTTGATGTACAAATAACAACATTTACACTGATTTTACATGAGTGAGTTTTGTTATCATTTTTAGTGTCCCTGAAAGAGAACAAAAAAAAATTTATGAACTTTTTCTTTTAAATGACAGAAATGCATTAATGAGTTCTTTTATTACTTTGTCTTTTTTTCACTGATTTAGTTTCACTTTATTCGTCTTATGCGGTAATTTTGCTTGATTATTTTTTTGGCATCTTTTTCTATATTTATGGCCGAACAAAAACACGAGTAGGTAAATAATTGTAAAATAAAATTGTAATAAATTACTTTGTCACCTGTTTGGATGACGTTTGTGAATTTGGAATTTGGTGTCACATGTGTCCATGTATAATGCTTTACAGTGAGCTGTATGGACAAGGTGCGAAACACAGTGAATGAAAACTTCGGAAATAAAAATACATTATGCACAGGTATATGTAGGATGACACATAAAGGAAAAACTTGGGCAACACACTAATAAAATGTCATCTCAGCCAGAAAATTTTAGGGCGAGTAATCATCAGTTGCCCACATCTAGTGAAATATCATGGGCAATGACATCAATCGCAAAGCTAAAGTTTGAGGCTACAAACCAAATTATTGAGTTCATGGTCAAATATGGAGCATACTATTACATTGACAAATTATTATAATCTAAAAAACGTTAGGCGTTCATAGACAAACATAAAAAAACCACATAAGATAAATTCGTAAGGCAAACAAAGAAAAGCTGTTAATACGTAACATATGAGTAATGAGGTACTGTGTAAGGCTAATATTTGCTACAAATGGAATGGATTAGGCAGAACTCCCATGTGGACTATCATGTAAGTAACAGTAAAGAAAACGGAAAGAGCGCACTAGTGGGAGAAAACGGAAAGGTGAGGAGAGAGAGAGAGAGAGAGAGAGAGAGAGAGAGAGAGAGAGAGAGAGAGAATTTAATAACTACTGTTCAGTTTAGAACCGGTGACGCTATCCCCTGCGCCACGCCGGCAGTCTGTTTACGTGGTGTCTCGCGGCAATATTATTTCTAGCTTCTTCACTGTTGGCCAGATCAGTAAAGAACTTGAGTACATTCGATATGATGTTTTTCGGTTGTTTATGAATGTGTTTCCGCCCTTTGCGTACACCAACAGGAGGAGTACTACATGAAGGCCTTTGTTCCTGCATTTTTAACTGCCAAACACACGCCAGAGCATCTCTCTACGAAACACCAAACCCACTGAACTCAAACGGAACACACGAAGTCATACGGCACACTGAACATTCAGCTGGCTCTGACCTACGGTACCCATATGGCAACAAAGCTGCGAAGCAGGCGAATCGCAGCCCTCAGCCCCTGCTGGCGGCAGACAGCGCGCATGTCCTTGAGGCCCTATTTTCACGCCGGCCACTTCAGTGGATAGCCGGTTACCCTGGCAAGAGCCCCGTGCTCCGTGAAAGTGTCACTCCATGCAAATGTCACTTCGTGCAAGTGTTCGGGCCTGTCTGTCCATACGCACTTCGTGTAACTGGCACTGAAGTTCCACTGACAAGGAATTATTGTTCACTTAATACATGTAAAAGTACTCTCCTGACGTAAATCAGAATAGTATAATTTAGTGCTATGAAACGGGAAGTATAGAAGAGACCCATTAGAATTATGCAGGAAAAATTAATTGCAACGTCCCTATATTCTTTTGATAAGCACTAAACCATTATGTATATAAAGGGTGTTACAAAAAGGTACGGCCAAACTTTCAGGAAACATTCCTCACACACAAAGAAAGAAAATATGTTATGTAGACATGTGTCCGGAAATGCTTAATTTCCATGTTTGAGCTCATTTTAGTATTTTTCATGTTCTTCCACCTCCGCTCACTGGAGCACGTTATAATGATTTCATATCGGATACTCTACCTGTGCTACTAGAACATGTGCCTTTACAAGTACGTCACAACAGGTGGTTCGTGCACAATGGAGCTCCTGCACATTTCAGTCGACGTGTTCGTAAGCTTTTCAACAACAGATTCGGTGACCGATGGATTGGTAGAGGTGGACCAATTCCACGGCCTCCACGCTCTCCTGACCTCAACCCTCTTGACTTTCATTTATGGGGGCATTAGAAAGCTCTTGTCTACGCAACCCCGGTACCAAATGTAGAGACTCTTCGTGCTCGTCTTGTGGACGGCTGTGATACAATACGCCATTCTCCAGGGCTGCATCAGCGCATCAGGGATTCCATGCGACGGAGGCTGGATGCTCGTATCCTCGCTAACGGAGGACATTTTGAACATTTCCTGTAACAGTGTTTAAAGTCACGCTGATACGTTCTGTTACTGTGGGTTTCCATTCCATGATTAATGCGATTTGAAGAGAAGTAATAAAATGAGCTCTAACATGGAAATTAAGCGTTTCCAGACACATGTCCACGTAACATATTTTCTTTCTGTGTCTGAGGAATGTTTCCTGAAAGTTTGGCCGTAGCTCTTTGTAACACCCTGTATATATACAGGGTGTTTCACTAAGTGTGTTTGTCTCTGTAACTTATAAAATAATAGGTGGCGGGAAATTTTAATGCGGTAGGTCAACACAAGAAATGTTACACTTTCTGCGGAGCTATGAACATAGTTGATTGTATCATTTTCCAAAGAGTTACAGCACAAAGATATATTTTTTAAATGGAACAATAGTTTTTTTCTATCGTGTATTGGATTCGTTTAGTTTGGCAGCTACAACCCTTCAAAGTTTAGAGGGCGGAGGCTGCAATAGCGTATTAGACTGACCGAGTGGCTATCCCCTGGGGCACGGCCCACTGTCTCATGACCACCAGCCAGTCAGCTACGCTGTCGTAGCCTCCGCCCCCTAAACTTTGAAGGGTTGTAGCTCCCAAACTAACAGTGATAGGAATGTAGTTTTAATTGATTTGAACGCAGCTGGTTTCAACGAATCCAATGCACGATAGAGAAAAACTATTGTTCCATTTAAAATTACATCTTTGTGCAGTAACTCTTTGGAAAAGGATACAATAAACTATGTTAATAGCTCCGCAGAGAGATTAACATTTCATGTGTTGACCTACCGCATTAAAATTTCCCGTCCCCTATTATTTTATAAGTTACAGAGGCAAATACACTTAGTGAAACACCCTATATATATATATATATATATATATATATATATATATATATATATATATATAATTTCGAACATAGGAGGCGGTATAAATTCACTCTAAGCAACTCATTCAGTTAGCAATGTCGGATTGTTGATTTGCAGGGACATGACCGCATTAGCTTAGTTTGTGTGGTTGAGAATCCATCTGTGGTTAATTGTCCCTGCTGAAGAATCGGTGCATTTCCGATAAATTAGGGCGTATGGCAACCCAAGTATGGCATGACTTAGGAAGATCACGGAAAACCAAAGACTGGATCAGAGGTGGGGTTCAACCACAGTTCTCCTGAATGGGAGCAATATGGCCCCACTATAAAAAGCTGTGTCCAAAATCAGATGTAACATTAGTATCACATGGTGTAATACCTTTATTAAATTTTATGGAGGGCGGATTCTATTACATTACGGAATGACGGGTTTTAGCTGAATGGAACGATTATTATTAAAAACTTACAGTATATTACAGCTCAACTGGCAAGAATGTACTGTGATGTACTATTGAAGACAGCCTACAGAGGCAACTATTTACTCCCCAGTGCACTCCGGCAACACCACCTGAAGACAAGGCCTCACAACTGGCCGTGCCTATGTCACACCGACAGGCCGCGAACGCAAGGTGACTGGCCGGTTACTATGAGGCGGTGGGTGTGCCCTAGCGGCCAGTCAGTCAGCTTGCGGCCGCGGCCTCACCATGGGACGTAGGCACGGCCAGTTGTGAAGTCTAGAGCAGGCAATTCAAGGGGTGAGCAAATTGTTTTATAGTTGGTGATTTAAGTTGCCACTTTTAAGTGTCACCCCCAAGGTGGAAGACTACTATCGGAATTTTTATTATGCATACTCGAGTTTAAGCTTTAATTACAAGCGAACCAATTGGTATACCGCAAAATGAGTTATACCAATTTCTTCCTTGTTTTATTATGATTTAGAACATATCGAGAAATTTGATTCTAAAGTTCAATACATACTTTACATTGTAGTATGGACTACGCGATTTTGGGCGTCTTCATGAAGAACTTCCCATTTTAAAACAATATAGCTTGAAATATATGAAGACCTCTGGGGTAGATTTCTGCGTGTTGCATCGCGCTATCCCCTGCCGCGCACTTGGTAAATAGTGCCTTTGCACTTGCTTCGTTCGTATTACAAAACTGTACAAGTATGGAAGCATTTAACGTTTTGTGCCGAAAAGCATTACATCCTGTAACTCCAGAAATCTGCAGAAAGTCTATTAACCATGCTGGAAAAAATTGTGGGCAGCTACTGGGAGTAAGACAAAATATCTGAAAATGTCCCTCATATCGAACCATTCATAATCAACACGAATGACAGCAGTTCTGATTCATCGCACCATTGTGATTTTCAGACGAAGACTATTCATGTAATTAGTTTAAAATTGTGTAAATAATGTACGAATTGTACAGTATGACAGTCCTAAACGGTAGTAAACAATTTTTAAATATGCCAATGGAAGTCCAAGTCCCTCTTGGGGAAAGATGAATGTTTATTCTGTACTGGGAAGAAGCTACTTTAGAAAAAACACAATAACCTTTTTTTGGAGTGATTGAAAAATTCTGATACTTTACATTTCCAATATCAATACATGTGGCTGTAACCTATTAAAATTGATTTCATTAAAGTCGGAAAAATACGTTTCAAGCTATATAGTTTTAATGTGTGACATTCCTCGCGAAGACGCCCAAAATCGCACAATCTATACCACAATCTAAAATAAAAAATGTATAGACTTACATATAATTGTAAAAAACAAATTTCTCCATTTATCCCAAAGCAGACTAAAACAAGGAAAAGATTGGTATAACTTATTCTTGTGATAAACATAGTGGTTCGCTTGTAATTAAAGTTCAAGCCGGCCGCGGTGGCCAAGGGGACTGAGGCGCTCCAGTCACGGTCTGCACGGCCACTACGGGCGGGGGGTCGAATCCCCCCTCGGGCACGGATATTAGTATCTTTAGTATTAGCTAGTTCCTAAGTAGTTTGTAAGTTTAGGGACTGATGACCCCGTAGTTAAGTCCCATAAGCTATACAAACATTTGAAACATTTTGAAAGTTCAAACTTGAATCTCAATAATAAACAAAATCGATAGTAGTATACCTCTTCTTCAGTACTGGAATCCAAATATTATTACACCCTTCTCCTTCCTAATGAAATTTCTCGGCCAGTTAACAATCAATAGGGTGGCTCTGTATAGCCAGGTACGGACGATTGCCCTTAGTGGAATCTGGGATATAACTTTTTGTATTTCAGAACTAGCTGAAAACGTGGTGTTGCCCTGGGTATTTATTATTCCATTCCTGAGTTAGTAATTTTTCTCTTTCCTTCTCTCTCTGTCCATCTCCCATCTCCCCCTCTACCCATCACCTCTATCGCAGCTCATATCTTCCCTTCTCACTATCTCCCCTCTTCCCTTTTTGTCTTTTTTTTTTTTTTTCGCCTTCAGTCCGTCGGCTTCGGCTTCTACCCTTATATATATAGGGTGTTTCACTGTGTTTGCTTTTGTAACTTATAAAATAATAGGTGACGGGAAATTTTAATGCGGTAGGTCAACACAAGAAATGTTACACTTTCTGCGGAGCTATGAACATAGTTTATTGTATCATTTTCCAAAGAGTTACAGCACAAAGATATATTTTTTTAAATGGAACAATAGTTTTTTTCTATCGTTTATTGGATTCGTTTAAACCAGCTGCGTCCAAATCAATTTAAACTACATTCCTATCACTGTTAGTTTGGCAGCTACAACCCTTCAAAGTTTAGGGGGCGGAGGCTGCAATAGCGTATTAGACTGACCGAGTGGCTATCCCCTGGGGCACGGCCCACTGTCATGACCACCAGCCACTTAGCTACGCTGTCGTAGCCTCCGCCCCCTAAACTTTGAAGGGCTGTAGCTCCCAAACTAACAGTGATAGGAATGTAGTTCAAATTGATTTGTACGTAGCTGGTTTCAACGAATCCAATGCACGATAGAAAAAACTATTGTTCCATTAAAAAAATTATATCTTTGTGCTGTAACTCTTTGTAATATGATACAGTAAACTATGTTCATAGCTCCACAGAAAGTGTAACATTTCTTGTGTTCACTTACCGCATTAAAATTTCCTGTCACCTATTATTTTATAAATTACAGAGGCAAACACACTTAGTGAAACACCCTATATATATATATATATATATATATATATATATATATATATATATATATATATATATATATATATCGATTTTAACTTTCATTATCATCATATTGAAAATACAAATGATACCAAAAAGGTGCTTTATGTGATGGATGTTATTTATTTCTTTAATATACAGCAACTGGCCTATTTCGGCTTCTTGGCCATCGTCAGGCTATCTGTGGATAAAGGTTTTACGTTAAAATGATTAAAATAAAGCTACTTACAATTTTAGTATATTTTTTTCGTGTCCATACTTACGTCCATATTGCATCGTGGAGATGTAATTTCATTTCAATAGTGCATATGATTGCCGTCAAAATATTTTTTAGATCCTATTTACGTAACTTCACGCTTGTGTGAGATTATGAATTAATTTTTGCTTGTTCTTATATTTGTGATTGACAGCAATTTGACGGCTCCTCCAGCGATGCTGTACAGTTACAGTGTGTTTATATCCTTGTATCGTAGAATCTGTGGTATGGTTGTGTGATCTTTGTTACGTTAAGGTACTGTGATGATCATTTTGTGTCGTATATCTCTGTTTTTATCTCGAATCTAAAATATCAATAAAGTTGTCTATTGCATTTTAGTTCTGTTTGTTCATTTAAAATTTCGTCAGGGCTTTTCTTCCAGTGTGTATAGATTTTGACCTCTTCCAGAAAGTTCATGTGAGAACCTTTTGCTGTTATGTGTAATATTTTCATTGCGTTTGTTATATGATCAGCTTCGTGATTTTCAGTTTTTAAGTGGTTGAAGAATGCTGAAAGATGCCTCGTATGTTCTCTGCATCGAATTTCGGAATTGCTACCTGTTTCTCCCATACAGAATTTCTCACAATCTACGCCTGGTAGTTGGTATAACGGTATTGTTGCTTCACTGGAACGAATTAAGGGTTTTCAAAATTGCTACCTGTTTCTCCCATATAGAATTTCTCACAATCTACGCCTGGTAGTTGGTATAACGGTATTGTTGCTTCGCTGGAACGGATTAAGGGTTTTATGTTATGTGCAGTTCTATAGGCGAATCTTACTGTAGTCTTTTTTAGTAATAGATTCAGTTCATCAGATGTTAGTTCTATATAAATATGTGGTACGTATTTAATTTTTTGAGGACGTACCTTTCGATAGTTTTGTCATTTAGAATTTTATTGGGTTTGGGCTTTATACGAAAGTATTGATAGTTCTTTTTATTATAACTGTTTCTTCTAATGGTAGGTTCATTAGTCTATTGACATTATGTTAAAATATGCTTATTTTTGTGCTTTGGGAATTTGAGTTAATAATATTTTCCGAAGTTGTAGGTCTTCTATATATGTCGAATTTATGTTCATTGTTCTTATTTATAATTGTTAGGTCCAAAAAAATTATAGTTTATAGTTTTCTGGTTTCAGGGTATCATTTGTACTATTAATACGTCCTTTAAAGACATACACAAGGTGTAGGCCCAAATGAAATTAAATTCATTATGAATTTGTTTGTGTTACAAGGAGGCAATATTCGAAAAATGTTACAGACAAGATCGCCGGTAATTAATTTTATTTTGGAGGACCGGTTTAGCTAGTCTCTGCCAGCATCATCTGGTCCAAAATATATTTTTACATGGCCGTCATCTTGTAAAGTCAAACAGTTGTTGTATAAAATAATTTAGAGTGCATAGGTGCACTATGTGAGTGACAGTAGGATCCTACTGTCACTCACAGTGATAAGTACACTTTTATTATAATGACATAGTGCACCTATGCACTCTAAATTATTTTATATAACAACTGTTTGACTTTACAAGATGACGGCCATGTAAAAAGATTATAGCCGGCCGCGGTGCCCGAGGAACTGCGGCGGGCCAAACACGGTCTGCACGGCCACTACGGTCGGTGGTTCGAATCCCCCCCTCGGACACGGATATTTGTGCCGTCCTAAGTGTTAGCTAGTTCATAAGTAGTTTGTAAGTTTAGGGACTGATGACCCCGTAGTTAAGTCCCATAGACTTTACAAACATTTGAACATTTGAATTTTTTGGTTAATTAAAGAACACCATACAGCTGAAGAGGTTTCCATCATTATGACTTTTTTCGTTTTGTTCAGTATTTCCGAGAAATGTGTCTCTCAGTGGGCAGCTACTGGGAGTAAGACAAACTATCTGAAAATGTCCCTCATATCGAACCATTCATAATCAACACGAATGACAGCAGTTCTGATTCATCGCATCATTGTGATTTTCAGACGAAGACTATTCATGTAATTAGTTTAAAATTGTGTAAATAATGTACGAATTGTACAGTATGACAGTCCTAAACGGTAGTAAACAATTTTTAAACATGCCAATGGAAGTCCAAGTCCCTCTTGGGAAAAGATGAATGTTTATTCTGTACTGGGAAGAAGCTACTTTAGAAAAAACACAATAACCTTTTTTTGGAGTGATTGAAAAATTCTGATACTTTACATTTCCAATATCAATACATGTGGCTGTAACCTATTAAAAATTGATTTCATTAAAGTCGGAAAAATAGGTTTCAAACTATATAGTTTTAATGTGTGACATTCCTCGCGAAGACGCCCAAAATCGCACAATCTATACCACAATCTAAAATAAAAAATGTATAGACTTACATATAATTGTAAAAAAACAAATTTCTCCATTTATCCCAAAGCAGACTAAAACAAGGAAAAGATTGGTATAACTTATTCTTGTGATAAACATAGTGGTTCGCTTGTAATTAAAGTTCAAGCCGGCCGCGGTGGCCGAGGGGACTGAGGCGCTCCAGTCACGGTCTGCACGGCCACTACGGGCGGGGGTTCGAATCCCCCCTCGGGCATGGATATTTGTGGCGTCTTTGGTATTAGCTAGTTCCTAAGTAGTTTGTAAGTTTAGGTACTGATGACCCTGTAGTTAAGTCCCATAAGCTATACAAACATTTGAACATTTTGTAAAATGATTTTTTTGGACCAGATGATGCTGGCAGAGACCTGCGAAACAGGTCGTCCAAAATAAAATTAATTACCAACCAACTTGACTGTAACATTTTTCGAACATAAATTCATTATGATCGATTGAAAGGTGTCGAAGGTACCCTTAACTACGCACCATAAGAAATATTTTGTGGACTGTATTGTTCCTGTTGTTCTGAAGGTGAAGTGTACAAAATTTCATCTAGGTTTTGTCGAAGTCTGTAAGTAAAGTATCCTCCGCATGCATCATACGAAATTTAATGTAGATTGTAAGTGACCTTCCTCTTGTTTTGAATGTCAAGTATTTTGGTTAGTTTCTAGAGGTGATTATCTGTGAATCTACACATATGAAAATTTATCAAAGGCGAACAGGAAGGTAAATCTGAAAACTGGCTTCAGTAGTCACTACCCAACTGATACGGCTGCCATTCTCTCCACAGTCCGCCCAGGCGGACGTGCGTGTTAAGAGCGTCGGCTTCCGTGACGATAATATTCTATCTCTAAGCGGAGTGGCTGTGTGCTTGATGAGTCACTTGTTCGTTTCTGTGTGTCCGTATATTCCTAATCAGCAGGCTGTACTTGGATAGGCTTACGAACACTGAAATATCTCGAGTACTTCGGTTGGAAGTAATGTGTAAATTTGTATGTCCTAACCACAAACCCATAAAGTAAACACACGCATCGGTAATTCAGATTCTTTAAAATTCAAATAAAAAGTCCACATAATAAAAATCCATAATATGTCTGTTAAGACTCAGCCTGTCTGTTAAAGCAATAGACTTTATTTTAACTGAGAAAGTACCTTATTTTCTTGGAATTGAACGATGTCCTACACGAACTAATTAGATCTCACTAACCAGTTAAATTACCGTACTGATTATGTGATTCGTTAGTCGCACTTTACTTTAATGACGTGCTCAACTCGTAATTCATAAAACAGCATGCGTGAATCTGTCTGCCTTGTTAGTAAATCTCTATTTTATTTATTTGTACTGGCACCTTACAAAGCGTCCAGATTTATTAAACTGATGACAAATCTGTAAGTTAACAGCAGTGATCACAATATAATCTGGATGTGTGGCTCTGATCTCTGAACATAATACTGCAACTTGCCTGCACATTCATATGGTTATGCAAATCTACATCTACATCTACATGGGATACTCTGCAAATCACATTTATGTGCCTGGCAGAGGGTTCATCGGAACCACCTTTACACTATTTATCTCCCATTCCATTCTCGAATAGCGCGCGGGAAGATAGAACACCTGAATCTCTCCGTTCGAGCACTGATTTCCCGTATTTTATTCTCCCTATGTAAGTGGGAGTCAATAATATATTTTCGCATTCGGAGGAGAATGTTTGCGATTGGAGTTTTTTTTTTTTTTTTTTTTTTTTTTTTTTTTTTTTTTTTTTTTTTAGTTCTGTTGCATCTTTTAAGGGTTCTGCCAATAAAACGCAGTCTCTGGTACGCCTTTCCCACGACATTATCTACGTGTTCTTTCCAGTTTAAGTCTGAAGTAATAGTGATTCCTAGGTATTTTGTGGAGTTTACGGCCTTCACATTTGATTGATTTATGTTGTAAACAAAGTTTAACGGATTTCTTTTCGTACTCATGTGGACAACTTCACACTTCTCATTATTTAGAGTCAATTGCCAATTTTTACACCATACTGATATCTTATTCAGATCGTTCTGCAGTTGGTTTTGATCTTCAGATGATTTTACTAGACGGTAAATGACGGCGTCATCTGCAAACAACCTAAGAGAGCTACTTAGATTTTCCCCTAAATCGTTTATGTAAATAAGGAACAGCAGAGGACCAACAACACTACCCTGTGGAACGCCTGATATCACCTCTGTTTTAGTCGATGCCTTACCATCGATTACTACGAACTGTGTCCTCTCTGACAGGAAATTCCCTATTCAATCGCAAATATGGGGAGATATACCATAAGCACGCAATTTGATTAAAAGCCGTTTGTGAGGTACGGTGTCAAAAGCATTATGGAAATCAAGAAATACGGAATCGATTTTCGAACCCTTGTCGATAGCACCCATCACTTCGTGTGAATAAAGAGCTAGTTGTGTTTCGCATGAACGATATTTTCTAAATCAGTCTTGACGTTGGGTCAATAGATCGTTCTGTTGGAGATAATTCATAATATTTGAATACAGGACATGTTCCAAAAACCTGCTGCAAATTGACGTCAATGAAATAGGCCTGTGGTTTAATGAGTTACCCCTACTGCCTTTCTTGAATATACGTGTGACCTGTGCAACTTTCCAATCTTTTGGTACAGAACCTTCTTTGAGAGAGCGGCCGTATATGGCTCTTACGTAAGGAGCTATCGCTTCAGCATAATCAGCTAGAAATCTAATGGGTATTTAGTCCGGACCAGAAGACTTGTTCTTATTAAGTGATTTTAGTTGCTGCACTACTCCGATGATATCTACTTCTACGTTACTCATTACGGCGTCTGTTCGTAATTCGAAATCTGGAATACTGGTTTCGTCTTCTTTGGTGAAAGAGTTTCTAAAAGCTATGTTTAGTAACTCTGCTTTAGTAGCGCTGTCATCGGCAGGATCGCTATTACTATCACGTAGTAAGGGTATTGTTTGTGTTTTGCCCCTAGTATATTTAACATTTGACCAAAATCTCTTTGGGTTTTCAGTCAAATTTCGAGAAAGAGTTTAGTTGTGGTAAGTATTGTAGGTATCTCGCATTGAGATTCTCGCTAAATTTCGAGCTTCTGTGTAGGATCGCCAATTCTGAGGATTTTGTGTTTGTTTAAATTTAGAATGCCTTTTCCTTTGCTTTTGCATCAGTGTCCTGACCTGTTTTTGTGTACGACGGGGGATCTCCTCCTTCTTTTATTAATTCATTTGGTATAAAACTGCTAATTGCTGTCGATACCACTTCTTTGAATTTGAGCCACATCTTGTCTACACCTACATTTAGTGTTACAAACAAGTGGAAGCTGTCTTATACTTTTCGTATATTTTTGGTAACTTGGGGACTTTCGATATTCAATCCCGCTACGACAGCTCTTTGTTCACTAATACCTGTATCCGTTTTGATGCTTGTTATGAGCTCAGGATTATTTTTTGCTAAGAGATCAAGTGCGTTTTCACAACCATTTACAATTCTAGTTGGCTCATGAACTAATTGTTCGAAGAAATTCTCTGAGTATGCGTTGAGTACAATTTCGCACGACATTTATTCGTACCTCCTGATTTGTAAGTATAATTTCGCCAACAGATTGAGGGTAAATTAAAATTACCGCCAACTATTATCGTGTGAGTCGGGTACGTTTTTGTAATTAGACTCAGGTTTTCTTTGAACCTTTCTGCTATTGTATCGTGAGAGTCGAGAGGCCGGTAAAAGGAACCAATTATTAACTTCTTGCGATTTTCAGGTACAACCTCTATCCATAATAGCTCACAGGAACTATCAATTTCAATTCGCTATTACTTTTGACGGCTACAAATACGTCTCCACCTATTTTGTTTAATGTATCCTTCCTGAACACTATTAGATCTTTTGCAAATACTTCTGCTGAACTTATTTCCCGTTCGAGCCAACTTTCACTGCCTACAATGATGTGTGTATCAGTGCTTTCTATTAACGCTTGGAGTTCTGGTACTTTCCCGACACAGCTACGACAACTTGCAACTGTTATACCGATAGTTCCCAGATCTGCATTTCTCCTGTGATCCAGCTGCACCCTTTGAGATTGCCCATTTTGTTTTTCCCCGAAGCCCCTTATCCTAAATAAACCGTCCATTCCACGCCACACAGCCCCCGCTACACGTGTAGCCGCTTCCCGCGTATAGTGGACTCCTGACCTATTCAGCGGAACCCGGAAACCCACCAACCGATGGCGTAAGTCAAGGAATCTGCAGCCTACACGGTTGCAGAACCGTCCGTCATTTAGTAATTTTCCAAACGAATTTCTGTAACCCTGTACGTGACAAAGAATTGTTTGCATGGTTCTTGTTTTGACTTTTTGTCAATATATAACGTAATAGCCTAGTATGGGAGTGGAATCGAATCTTAATTTCTTTTCGCACTCAAGTAACATTCCGTAACAGTCATGTCTCAACTTCCACAGTATGTAAATTGGTAAGTGAGGACAGGGCTGATCTTTTTGAAGACATTTGAATAATGTATTAGCTTGACATTTTTCATAGGAACGGGGCGATCTAAATAGTTATTTGTGAGAAATATTTATATACCAAGATTTCTTGTTCAAAATTTTATTTCAGATAACCGGTTTCGACAAACTTAGTTATCTTTAGACGTCTACATTAAAAAATGAAATAAAATAAAATGACACCTCTCCGTACATTATTTAAGAGTGCACAGTTCAGTCGTTTTGTGTCACTGTTAATGAAAATTTGCAATGTCATACAAACTAGATGTGTTTAATTTAGAATCATATGTCATAGCGTATCACGTTCAAAAACAATCATACAACATACGCCGGCCGCGGTGGCCGAGGGGACTGAGGCGCTCCAGTCACGGTCTGCACGGCCACTACGGTCGGGTGTTCGAATCCCCCCTCGGGCATGGATATTTGTGCCGTCCTTAGTATAAGGTAGTTGATAAGTAGTTTGTCAGTTTAGGGACTGATGACCCCGTACTTAAGTCCCATAAGCTTAACAAACATTTGAACAACATATTTTTCCGTCACTTGTTAACACTGTATGTAGAAGCAAATGATAACAAATTGTTCGGTATCTCAAGTGGTAATCTCTGGAGGGAAGATGACGTTCTTTCCGAGAGAAGCTATTGAGGAACTTTAGAGTGCCGATACTTGAAGCTGACTGCTGAGCAATTCTACTGCTGCCAACTTACATTTCGCGTAAGGACCACAAAGATAAGTTAAAGAAATTTGGCTTTGTACGGAGGGATATAATCAGTTGGTTTTCCTTATCTATGTGGGAGTGAGACATTAAAGGAAATGGCTAGCACCGTACGGTAACTGACAGTGTATGACAATAGGTGCAGATGTAGACACGTCAGGGACTAAATGTTCAAATGTTTGTAAATCTATCGGACCAAACTGCGTGGTCATCAGTCCGTAGCTTACAAACTGCTTAAACCTAGGTAAACTAACCTAAGGACAAACACACACGCCCATGCCCCAGGGAGGACTCGAACCTCCACGGCGAGCAACCGCGCGCTCTGCAGCGAGACGATTTAGACCGCTCGGCTACTCCACCGCGGCGGTGAGTGACTAAACTACTGTGGTTATCAGTCCCTAAGCCTACAAACTACTTAAACTAACCTAAGGACAACACACACACACACACACACACACACACACACACACACACACAAACACACAAACACACACACTCGGTCATTCACCGTGGCTTGACCACATCAATAGCATCCATGACAAAAGTTCACGCTGGAAACCCTCGTCCGCCAGAAAGCGAATGGTTATCTCAACTACAGCGTGTACCGGGAACCCACCCATGGGCAACTATAGGCGCGGTGTAGCCGAGCGGTCTAAGGCGCCTCGCTGCGAGCGTGCGGTTGCTCGCCGTCGGAGTTTCGAGTCCTCCCTGGGGCATGGGTGTGTGTGTGTGTGTGTTGTCCTTAGGTTAGTTTACCTTAGTTTAAGTAGTTTGTAAGCTACGGACTGATGACCATACAGTTTGGTCCGATAGATTTACAAACATTTGAACATTTGGACAACTATATCTGCTCACTTCCCAGAATCTACCACCCGTGTCAAAAGACTTTTGTTCTGAAGACATTGGTATATCCAGCGGAGACCATCTCAGATGCCGGTAAACTGCCGAAGTAACTGAGCCATTTGCGGGAGGAGTTCAAGGACAGCTGCTACAGCGACCGCCAGATTTCGCAAGCCACCTTTCCGAGGAGTCGTGAGCAGAATGCTTCCGAGGAGGAAGCTTTCGTTCTTGCCGTTCCGTGGATCGGTAACAGGAAAGTCCAGCCGGATCTTAAGGGGACATAAAATGTATATGTTGGGCAGACTGCCGCGTGGGAGTGTCCGCGCGCTCTAAGCAGCCTTGCTGCGGATTGCGCTTTTGCTCTCCGTCGGAGGCTCGAGTTCTCCCTCGGGCATTGGTTTATTAGTATAAGCTTAGGAACTGATGATCACTGCAGAAAGAAATAAGAGGTAGCAAAGCATGCTTAAATAAACTGACACCGAATCCCATTCAACGAGACAAATACGACCAGAGAAAGTTGGCTCGTCTAGTCCACTGAGAGAGAAAAATGTGAAATAACTTGTGAGTACTTACCTATAGCCCAAATGTAAAATAGCATACCGCGATTGTTACTGACATTTGCTTCTCTTTGTATACAGATAACCCTGATGATGTGGCTCTAATGCCACGAAACTAGCTGGTTAATAAAAGAACGCCATACAGCTGAAGCGTATTTTCAGTATTTCCGAGAAATGTGTGTCTCAGTTCTTCATGGGGATTTCTCCTGCTGTGGGTGAGGCTTTCTTCTTCATATCTCGCCGGCCGCGGTGGCCGAGGGGACTAAGGCGCTCCAGTCACGGTCTTCACGGCCCCTACGGTCGGGGGTTCGAATCCCCCCTTGGGCATGGATATTTGTGCCGTCCTAGTTCGTAAGTAGTTCATAAGTAGTTTGTAAGTTTAGGGACTGATGACCCCGTAGTTAAGTCCCATAGACTATACAAACATTTGAACATTTTCATATCTCGAATTAAAAATTTGAGACAAAACCCTTAATATAGGCGGCGGCTTGCACCTAAGTATAGTCTGACAGCCGGCCATCGGAAGACTGAAGCGGAAGCGGCAGATAAGCAGTGTAAACATTACCATTTATGGTGCTGAAGCGAGACCAGTGGTGCGACAGCAGCAGGCGTACACCAGACACCACTTGACGAAGATAATTCGGACGAAAGCTCGTGGATTTTAAACGACTTGATATGCTACAAAACCCGAGGAAAATGTGTCAATAATGAAACATTGTTAGTAAAATCTCGGAATGTTCTTCACTGCTTTATTTCAAATCTTTGTACGATATTCTAATAAACGTTCTGATGAGCGTAGGTATGAGATAGTATATAAATTTACGTATCTGTTATACACTATAATACAGGGTATTTTAGGAGGTGGTAGTATAACAGAGATGCAATAGTCTTCAGGTGACAAACCATCTAAACCTAACATTCCCCGGAAGATGGCTCGATAGAGATGGGCAATTCTGTTGGTCACAAAGATCCCCAGTCATTAAATCAAATGTTTGTCAAGCTTATGGGACTTAACTACGGGGTCATCAGTCCCTAAACTTACAAACTACTTATGAACTACTTACGAACTAGGACGGCACAAATATCCATGCCCGAGGGGGGATTCGAACCCCCGACCGTAGTGTCCGTGTAGACCGTGACTGTAGCGCCTCAGTCCCCTCGGCCACCGCGGCCGGCCCCAGTCATTACCCTATTGGATATTTGCCTGTGGTGTTAACATGACAGACGTACAGCTACACTATGAAATTTAAATTCTTTTGTTTGTAAACCTTCTTGCAAGCTTATAAACAAATAAGGAGATAAAAAGAAAGTTTGGCCTAGAATAAAACTTCAGAAATGGTGGATGTGTATGACACAAACCTATGCACCATTATACAAAACACTTTCCCATCATATTTGTCAATGTTGGCCATTCGTCCACCCCCCCCCCCCCCCCGCAAAAAGAATTGACATAAATTTTATCATAAAAGTAAAAAAAAAATGCATTCTTCTGCAAATGAGTTCTTTTTCAATGCCAGACATATTTCATGTTTTGATTGCTAGGCGTCTTCAGTGGCCGACAACTCATAAAAATCATTTAGCTATACATGTTTACCATATACATCTCTAATCTTTATTTTGGCAGTTTATTTGACAGTATTTAGTGCTGCTATTCTAAACGAGCTAAATGTACGTGGTCTAGGGGTGTCAGATGTTTAGATGAAACTTCCTGGCAGATTAAAATTGTGTGCCGGAAACGGGACTCGAACCTGGACCCTTTGCCTATCGCGGGCAAGCGTTCTGCCGACACTTTCTTTTCTTTCTTTTTTTTTTTTCTTTTTTTCGTTTTAGGGGCTCCTTCCTCTCCTTTAGCCCTTCCTTGCGCTCACCATGGTCGCCTTCTTCGGCGTCGGCTTCAGACTGCCATTTTGAAACTATGTGTGTTGCTGAGAAACTGTATATGTACTTCATCTTTCATTCCACTTTGCCAAAGAAAAGGAAAAACTTCTTGTTTGTGATTTTTTTATTTCTTTTTTTTCCCCTTTTTTTTCTCTTTCTTTTTTTTATCCTAAGTTTCCTCCAAAACACAGAAAATATATTGCTTGTTTGGTTCAGTCTAATAGAAAAACAAATCTTCCTTCATCTGTGTGAAGATGAGCCTATATTTTTCGTCTCAAAACTAAATAATTTTACCTCTGTTAAATGGAAAATTGGATAATTAAATAGATATTATCCAGTTTCTTCAAAGGTTTCTTGAATGTTGAAAATCAAAGTAAAAACCAAAAACTGAACTTGTAATTTTTAGTGTCGTTATTCTTTTAAACTACGTTCTTCTCTACTGTCTTTGACTTCCTCAAATATGCTTTTACGTAATGTCTAAAGGGTGTTAATGACAAATATGTTCTTCAGATATCGCCTTTCCTGTGTAAATAATTTTCCTTTCTATCGTTAGTTTACATTATCGTTTTAATTAGAAAGTTTGCAAAGTTTTCTTTATATTTTTTGGTACGCGTTAACGTATGGTGCTCAATTGTGAGATATGCCGTGAAGTCCTCCTTGGAGATTGATTCTCTGGTTAGGATGTAATGTATCGTTTGGCCTTTCAGCCAGTTGAGAGCGTTCCTCCTTGTTCTGGGGTAAGGTATTTCATCTGGGTATACAAATCGAGCCGGCGTGATGACATTGGGCGAGGTCCTACAGATGCTCGCTATCTTCTGTCTGATGTAGTGCCATATGTCTGTTACCTTAGCACACAACAACTTGTGTTCATCATCGTCCTGCCGGCCACGGTGGCCGAGGAGACTGAGGCGCTCCAGTCGCGGTCTGCACGGCCACTACGGTCGGGGGTTCGAATCCCCCTTCGGGCATGGATATTTGTGTCGTCCTAGTTCGTAAGTAGTTCATAAGTAGTTTGTAAGTTTAGGGACTGATAACCCCCGAAGTTAAGTCCCATAGACCATACAAACAAACATCATCGTCCTCTATATTGCAGTATGCACACTTCGGTGTCTCCGACAAATGAATAGCATGAAGTCGGGAGTTTGTAGCCAGTTTTCTGTTGACAGCGAAATACCAGATCGACTTCACACAAGTTGGCAGGTGTCTACTGTGTATGTTCTCCCAGATGGCATTCCAATTGTTGTTTTTCATCAGGTCGTTGTAAAAATGTTTTACTTTAACGATGTCCTTTTCCACTAAAAAATATTTGAGGTGGTACAGGCCGTTAGTTATATGTCGAACATTGATTGGTGCATGTAGATCTTCAGGGGCAATTTCATTCAGCAAATACCCAGCGAGGCTACCATTTGGCTGTTTCCAGTGCTTATACATGTTGGATATGTATAAGACCCGCGCCTTTATTCTCACGTCTGTGAGATTTAACCCGCCACAATACGGTGGAAGCATCCAAGTATCATACGTGACCTTAAATATGCGCCCTCGGCTCACGAAATGTCCTAGTGCCGATTGAATGCATTTAGCCATCGTTGCCGGCAAGGGTAGCACTTGTGCAACATAGTTTACTTTCGAAGTAATGTATATATTAGCCACAGATACTTTTTGGAGTTCATCTAGTTTCCTGATGCTGTGCTCTTGGACACTGGCACGGATTCTGTGAAGTATTTTTCTGTAATTCACAGCAACAGTGCTTTGCATAGTTCTTTTAAAATCAATTCCGAGACATTTCATGGATGAAGCAGTAGGTAACTGTCTTTGTGTCTGCGAGCCTAGTCCACGACCAATTTCGAATATCCCGGACTTCACTCTGTTTAATTTCGCACCACTTGCCTGTTTATATTTTGCTACTATTTGTAGTACGGTTTGTACCTCATTACCAACCGTAACTACGAAACCAACGTCTTCAGCGTATGCATGACACACAATCTTTTCTCCTCTTATATACAGACCCCGTAGATTCTTTGTGAGAGAGGCGAGAAGGGGATCGATGGCGATCGCAAAAAGGGCCATTGACATCGGACACCCTTGCCGGATGGAACTGGTAACTTGAATCGGACGGCTGACCTGTCCCTTGATTACAACCCTGGCTGAGTTATTCATTAGTGTGTTGGGTATGACGGCAATGAACCACGATGGGAATCCCATTGCATCTATAGTTCGAAGCAAAAACTGGTGATTAACTCTATCAAATGCCTTGTCAAAATCCAGCAACACAACCGCACACTTGATTTTGCAGACATCGGCCTTCGAAATGAGGTCCCTGTAACCACAGTGTTTGCAGAATTTTTCTGTCCTTGCCTACACTTGTTTGATATGTGCCGATGACGCCGGTCATGGTGTTATGCAATCTTGGCGCTATAATGCGACCAAAGATTTTGTAGTCGCTATTTAGTAGCTTGATTGGCCGCAGGTTGCCGACGGTTGTGGAATTTGAGGTCTTAGGCACTAAAACTACCATACCTCCTCGGAAATCTGTTGGAACAACAACGTCAGGGTTTAAAAGTTCATTACATATGACTGTGAATTTGTTGTTTGTTGTTGTGGTCTTCAGTCCAGAGACTGGTTTGATGCAGCTCTCCACCCTACTCTATCCTGAGCAAGCCTTTTCATCTCCTCATAAGAACGACAACCCACATCCACTTGAATCTGCTTACTATACGCGTCTCTTGGTCTCCCTCTGCGATTTTTACCCCACACACTTCCCTCCAACGCTAAATTCACAATTCCTTGATGTCTAAGAATGTGTCCTACCAACCTATCCCTTCTTTTAGTCAAGGTATGCCAGAAATTTCTTTTCTCCCCAATTCGGTTCAGTACCTCCTCATTAGTTACGTGATCCACCCACCTAATCTTCAGCATTCTTCTGTAGCACCATATTTCAAAAGCCTCTATCCTCTTTCTGTCCACACTGCTTATCGTCCATGTTTCACTCCCATACAAGGCAACACTCCATACAAATGCCTTCAGAAAGGACTTCCTTAGGCTTAAATCAATATTCGATGTTAACAAATTCCTCTTTTTCAAAAACGCCTTTCTACCCATTGCCATTCTGCATTTTACATCCTCTGTACTGCGACCATCATTTGTTATTTTACTGCCCAAGTAACAAAACTCATCTACCTCCTTTATTGTTTCGTTACCTAATCTAATTCCTTCAGCATCACCTGATTTTCTTACACTGCACTCCATTACCCTAGTTTTACTCTTGTTAATATTCATCTTATATGCACCTTTCAGCACACTGTCCATTCCGTTCAATTGCTCTTCCAGGTCCTTTGCTGTATCTGACAGAATTACTATGTCGTCGGCAAAACGCAATGTTTTTAATTCTTCCCCCTGAACTTTAATTCCTTCTCCAAATTTCTCCTTGCTTTCCTTTATAGCTTGCTCAATGTACAAATTGAACAACATTGGGGAAAGGCTACAACCCTGTCTTACTCCCTTTCCAACCACTGCATCCCTTTCATGCCCTTCAACGCTGACAACCGCTGTCTGGTTTTTGTACAAGTTGTAAATAACCTTACGCTCCCTATATTTTACTCCTGCTTGCTTCAGAACTTTAAAGAGTTTATTCCAATCAACATTGTCAAAAGCCTTTTCCAAATCTACAAAAGCTAGAAATGTTGGTTTGTCTTTTCTTAATCTATCTTCTAGGATAAGCCGTAAAGTCAGTATTGCCTCCCGTGTTCCTACATTTCTCCTGAACCCAAACTGATCTTCCCCGAGGTCGGCTTCTACCAGCTTTTCCATCCTTCTGTATATAATTCGTGTTAATATTTTGCAACCATGACTTATTAAACTGATGGTTCTGTAGTTTTCACACCTGTCTGGGAGTCCATCCTGTCCCGGTGACTTGTTTTTCTTACTGTCATTGATGGCTTCTAGAACGTCGTCTTCAGTAACTTCTGAAGACTGAGCGATTCCGCGTGGGTTACTCTGCCTTGCAGGTTGGTCAATAATTCGTCCTGAAGCTGTTCGTCAATCGGGTGGCTGGACAAATAGGAGGTAAAATGTTGTATTAGTGCCTCTTTGATTTCAGAGTGCTTCGTCAGCTTTCTTTCGTCAGCAGTTATTAATTCAGTTAATATTTTGCACGATGCTCTTTTGGATTCATGTATCACGTGATATATTGAAGTGCCCTCTTGTGGTGCTACATTCGGGACCCGCGACCTTATTTGGTATCCTTCTAATTGTTTGCGCCGAAGTGCCAGAATTTTTGCTTTGATCTTTTTAATTCTTTCGTAGACACTGAAAGTAAAACTCCATTGTTGATTTGTACCAAAAGCTTTTTTCTTTCGCATAATTGATGAAAAACTTTCGTATTTTGGGTTTGGCGTAATGTAGCCACCAGGTTATACCAGAGTTGTAAGAGGTGAATTTGCTTTCGCATTCTGGGATACATTTAGTTTCCAGGTACCTCTCTCTCGAAAAGATCCCTCTTTTTCCATATTAAGTGTGCTTATGTACGCAGCATGATGCGAAAATGCTGTAGGCCATACTTCGGACTGTAATACGTGGTCTTTAAAAATTTGCGAAACATATATCCTGTCAAGTCTATTCGCCGAGTGGTTGGTCACGTGTGTAAAACCAGGGGTTGCACCGTGCATATGCTCCCAGGCGTCCGTTAGTCGTAAATCTGTATCTATGCGTTCTAGTTCAGTTGATTTGTTAAAATTGGGAGTTTGATCTTTGGGATGGAGAACGCAGTTAAAATCCCCTCCCATAATAATATGGTCGTACCGGGTTCCAAACAGGGGAACAATGTCCTCTTTAAAAAAAATCTTTGCCCGGTTTTGCCTATTGCTTGAAGCTGAGGGAGCATAGACATTTATCAGACGTTTCTTATGTATGGTACCCGCTATTCCTTTACTGTTTGGTAGGTTGTCAATGTCTTCTAAGATGATGCCCTCTTTTACAAGTATAGCTGTGTCCATTTCTGTACTATTATCAGGGTTTACTATTGCGTTGATTCCAGTGATATGGTCAAGAGTAATTTCTGTCACTTCTTGTAATAAAATGATGTCACTCTCAGAGGCATATATAAAATCCTTTAAATTTTGTAATTTGAACGACCTTTGTATCTTATTCAGGTTGATTGTGGCAATCTTGTATGCTTGGCGTTCAGGCATGTTTCTTCTTAAGTTATCGATCTTCTAAAACAAAACTTCAAATTCTTCAGATGAAAGTCACGTTTTAAAAATATCTTAATAATATTCTTCGGTGTCAAAGGGGTCGGGGATTCGTCTCTGAAGTGAGGATTCATCTTTCATTGCGACATCGTCATTAAATTTGTCATCCTGGTCTGAGGTTGGTGTGCTTGCCGCTTCGCTTTCTGAGTCATCATTCATCTCCTCATCCGCCGTGTCGGTGCCGTCGTCGTCCGCCCAGTTAGTTTTGGGTGCATGTGGAAGGTCGTGGGGAGCTTCCGAAGACACACTTCGTTCTCCAGTGGTCTTGTGAGTCGTTCCTTCTGTGTCTTGTTTTCCCGGCACGGGAATGTGGTTCTGTTCCTTAGCCGGAGCCTCTTTTATTTCGGTGGCGTCCTTCTGGCGGAGGCTGCTTCCTATTTCCTTCGCTTTCTGACGCAAGGGGGGGGGGAGCGGTCTCGTTTGCACCCTGGTGTGTCAACCTCCGTTTCCTAGTCCGTCTGGGGGAATTCCTCTTTAACGGGCGTTCTTCAGTTACGATGCTAATTTCCGGTTCATTCACAGGTGCTTCTTCTTCAGTTGCCGGGAAGTTTGCCACCGTTTCGGTTGCAGTCACGTGCGTCGGCAGAGCGGCAACAGCTATCGGAGGTGGTAGGGGCTCAGATGAGTCTTTAGGTACGATAGCAAGTATATCCATAGAAATTTCAGTCACCTGCGTCGGCAGAGCTGCAGCAACTGCCGCAGGTGGATGGGGCTCAGGTATGTCTTCCGATACAATAGCATCCATAGATATTTCAGTCTCAGCACCGGTGGTAGCTGCAGTCATTTCCGGGCTCGGATAGGCAGACGGCTGCGTGCGAGCTGCGGCCGCGTAAGTGACGGGCAGCGACGTCATAGTCTGCGGTCTGGCGGGCTCGCCTATCGGCAGTTGCGTCACGCGCCTCTGTATACAGTTAATGCGGACATGTCCTGGCTTCTTACATAAAGAACGAATACGCGGTTGGTCGTCATAGATGACAATACCTCTGTACCCACAGACAGTAATGTATGATGGGATATGCTGTCGTAACTCAACTTTAAGTTGGCGTACACCATTGAGTACAGGAAACTTGTGGGCGCTCGACCACCTCTCTGCAAAGTTAGAAAGCACCGTCCCTAACGGTGATATTACTGCATTTATCTGTTCGTCAGTTATTTCAAACGGAAGCTCAAATATTCTGATAGTCCGAATGCCAAATCCTGCATGGGAAACGGTAACATCTCCAATATTCCCATCAGAATATTTAAATTTTAACATGCCTCCACAAGACTCAACGACTTTGTCACATAGCTCGGCACTACTCAATTTCACGAAAACTACACAGGTTACAATCGAAATATGGATACCAATAAGATCGTTTGCTGATAACTTCACATCTTGTTCCAGCCAATTCTCGATTTCAAAAGACCTCGGTCGCGCGTATCGGTTGTCAAACGTTAATTTCAACGTATCTTTTCTTGTAGGTTGTGCCATCACTGACATCTACTCATAATTCCTCAAAAACTTACACAATTACAGCACGAAGCTGCAGCAAGCGCGCAGACTTACCCACGCAGAAGCGAGCAGGCGCAGCGGACAGCACACTTCCTACCGCCAGCAGACTCAAACTGAGCTATCCCGACACGACTCACGATGGCACCCCACAACTTTACTTCGCCAGTACCTCGCCTCCTACTTTCCAAACTTCACAGAAGCACTCCTGCGAAACTTGCAAGACTAGCACTCCTGGAAGAAAGGATATGGTGGAGACATGGCTTAGCCACAGCCTAAGGGATGTTTTCAGAATGAAACTTTCCCCCTGTAGCGGAGTAGATGTTTGTAAACCTACTAAACTGAACTGCTGTGGTCGTCAGTTCCTAGACTTATAAACTAATCAAAATAACTTACACAAAGGAAAACACACACAGCCATGCCCGAAGGAGGACTCAAACCTCCAGTGGGAACGGCTGTGTAGGTGTCTTCAAGTAATATAACATACCGTATTTTATCGCGTAATTTTTTTCTCGAAAAATTTTCTTAAAAACACTAGGGAGGGAATTATGCGAGTAGTTATTCAGAAAGGAAGAAAAACTATGTATTAGGCAGGTAAAATATACCGGTATATGGCAATTTGTGAAAAAATGATACCTATAGTGCGTTTAAAATTAGTTGCGACTTTTGACATGTCGGTGCGGAGCGAGTGGAGGGTTCGCATAGTTTCCAGCGTATGCTGAGCGCGCCGTTAACGTCTAACGCCACGCTGGCGCCTGGAAACATTCTTTGTCGGTAGGACACAACAATGCAGGATAGAGAACGCAATTGAAGGTATTGAATTAGGATCGACGGAGAAATGCCTTCCTACAGCTTTTACTCCGTTTCTATGGGCGTAAGATAACACATTTAGTTTAAATTTTGCCGTGTAGTTTGAATATTTCGCCATTATGACGACTTGTAGTAAACTGACCTAGAAATATGTCTGTGGCTTAACGTTTCAAATTTACGGTACGTTGTGCCAATGGAAATATTCGATCTTGGTAGTACTACTGCGTCCATTGTTGTCCATTGTCAAGTTATTTAAAGGCCGCTCCTGTTAGAACGAACCAGGAGAGGGAATTAATTATGCGCGATATTAATAAAACATTTTTTTTTAATTATGAAAAATCTTAGGGGAGGGGAATATGCGAGGGGTTAATACGGTAACCTATGCTGCTCTCTGCACATGGTTTTTTCTCCTGACTTATTTCAACACCCATGAGTAAATTACACTGGTAGGCTGGCAGCAGCCTCCTAGCTGCTCCTCAGACATGTGGTTTTACACAATGGATACGAAGACATGAGAAATAGTAACATAGAAGTTAAAATCGGAGAACGTTTAAAGTTAGACCATACAAATATCGCAAAACAGTTAAAACACATGTAGTTTGATAACTAAAAGTCTGTGCCACGGCGACGCTAAAAACACACATTGAAACTGAGCACTGTACACGACGAAGACACTTCAAAACGCGATAGCAGCGCTTGTCTGGAACTCGGTGGATGCTCTAAAAACACACTGATGACGATATTCACAACACTGGATGAAGCACTAAAAACACTTCAGAGGGGAGGACTTCGCAGGGGAAGGGAGGGTGGGGGAGGTTGGAAGCACGAGAGGAGGGGAAGGAAGGAGGTAGGAGTGGGGAGGGAGTGTAGAGCATTAAAAAAAACCACACTGTATCCTAATTCTGGAATATGCAGGTGTAACTTTGTTCTTCACACACGTTTTGTTGAACAGAATCTTCATTTGATTATGCACGATAGATCTTTTTACACAGAAGAAGTCTGTTGCCTCTTTATTTACCGAGTTTGGCACTGTATATTGCAAATCGGACTTAAAGTCCTGGTAGAGGTAGGCAGCCATTATTAATATGACAACACAAACGATTCTAAAACAGCTGATTGGCTGCAGTAATAAAGGAGTTGTAGATGTTGTAAAATCCTTTATTTTTCTCTTTACGCTGTCGCGTTTCGGGGCCAGCCCATGATCGGAGAGCCTGGTCACAAAGTACAGGATACAGTATATAATTACAAAGAACTATTAAAAAACCAATCACTGGCATTTACAATTATAAGGTACATACCTCTCCTGAATGGAGAACGGAAAAAGATGCATGTAAAAACTCATAATACATTAACTGTCAACATCAGCTGTACTTGTAACAAGTTGCTAGCTCGATGGATCACATGCAGATACCACTGAATGGAAAGTATACTATTGAGCGACTTAGGCGTAGCATAGGCGCCCTCTATGTATGGCCACAGAAAAAATGTTCCAATGTTTGTATAGTCTATGGGACTTGACTACGGGGTCATCAGTCCCTAAACTTACAAACTACCTATGAACTATTTACGAACTAGGACGGCACAAATATCCATGCCCAAGGGGGGATTCGAACCCCCGACCGTAGTGGCCATGCAGACCGTGACTGGAGCGCCTTAGTCCCCTCGGCCACCGTATGGCCGCAGAAGTTACCATAATTTACAAGGATAAAAAGAAATCAACGGCGAGTTAGGTAAAAATATTATCAATAAAACAACGTATATAGAACCTATACTACTATTTCTATAGGTTTCCCTAAGTGTATCCTGTTATTTGTCCTTTGATTAGATATCGGTGGTACATTTACTTCTTCCCCTCTTATGGAGAGATTTTATATCCGCCATATTCATGACGTTGTTGGTAAACGAGAAAATCCTAAAAAGAAAAAAAAAAAAAAAAAAAAAAAAATATTAATAATAATTTTAAAAAAAAAGTTTGACAACTATTTTCCATTATTGAAAATGTTTTTACTAACTCGCCGATGAGTTCTTTATACCCTTGTAAATTATGGTAACTTCTGAGGCCATATATAGATGGCGCCTATGCTACGCCTAAGATGCTCAATAGTAACTTTCCATTCAGTGGTATTTGCATGTGATCCATCGAGCAGTTGATGTTGACCGTTAATGTATTATGAGTTTTTATATGCATCTTTTTCCGTTCTCCATTCAGGAGAGGTATGTACCTTATAATTGTAAATGCTAGAAATTAGTATTTTTTTAATTGTTATTCTGTATCCTGTACTTTGTCACCAGGTGTTCCGATGATGAGCTGGCCCGAAACGCGTCAGCGGAAATAGAAAAATAAAGGATTTTACAACATCTACAACTCCTTCATTACTGCAGCCAATCAGCTTTTTTAGAATCCTTTGTGTTGTCATATTAATAATGGCTGCCTACCTCTACCAGGACTTTAAGTCCGGTTTGCAACATGTAGGGTAAGGTAGAAGTCGTGGAGGCGGAAGGAAGGGGTTGTACGACCTAGAATGATTGCCTGTAATTTTTCAGGATTGATGGAAAGGAGCCACCGGTTGCACCATGCAGCGAACTCAGTGAGGTGAGACTGGAGCAAATGGAGTGGGCGAAGGGAGGGAGCGAGGACCAGGAAGGTGGTGTCGCCAGCATATTGCAGGAGGTGGACGGGAGGCTGGGGTTGGGGCATTTCGGTGGACTAGATGAGGTGAAGGAGAGAAGAGATGAAGGAGCTTTCAGGCACCCTATTGGAGGGGCAGAACAAACGGGAGTTGGAGTTGCAGACAGTGACACAGGAGGGGCGGTGGGTGAGGAAGGGAGCAATGAGGTGGACATAATTAACAGGAAAGGTGTAGTGCTGGAGCTTGAAAAGAAGGCCAGAAGTCATACACACTCGTAGGTTTTCTCAATATCGAGGGAGACGAAAATAGTGGAGCGACGGGAGTATAGCTGGACGGAGAGAAGGTAAGGTGTAGGAGATTATCACTGACAGATAAGAAAGGTCGAAAACCGCATTGGGAGGGGAAAGGAACTAGTGTTGGCGGAGCTGGGAATGAACACGGTGGGAGAGGATGGTTTCCAAGACCTTGCTGAATACAGAGGTAAGACTGATAGGACGATAGGATGAGGCCTGGGATTGGGGTTGTTGGGTTTGGGGAATCTGAGGTTTTCCACAGGCCACGGTAGAAACCAGTGAGAGGATAGCATTGTCGACAGAGGCCAGAGTGGTATGGAAAGAGGGAGCATATTTAATTCTGAGGGGGGGGGGATGTGGTCCAAGTATTGGGAGCCAGGGGCGAACGGGGAAGATGGTGCTGTCATGGACATTTAGGAAGATACAGTAGTCAAAGGGAGGATTCTCGGGAATGGAAAGACTTAGGACAGGTAGGACGAAAAGTTTTCTGCCTTCTTGGCATTGTCAGGAAAGGGACGGTCGTCACTCAGAAGTGGGTAGTGGGGCGAGGAGTTGTGACATTACAGATACAGGGGGAAGCTGATTGTTTCTATGTGAAAGGCGGGTTTTGTCAGGCTGTTGGGTTCCCCAGCCCTCATCATCAGATAAACTGTACAAGAATTAAGATTCTTGTACAGATTAACTGATGATGAGGGCTTGACCCTTGAAATGCGTCATATTTTAATGTTTTTACACGATATCTGTAGTTGAGCCTACTTGTTTGACAAAATAACAAATAGGAAGATTTACACTGCCAAAAGAATCACTACAGAATTAAATCAAAACACGTACGTTTAAATACACTCCTGGAAAATGTACAGATTATCTGATGATGAGGGCTTGACCCTTGAAATGCGTCATATTTTAATGTTTTTACACGATATCTGTAGTTGAGCCTACTTGTTTGACAAAATAACAAATAGGAAGATTTACACTGCCAAAAGAATCACTACAGAATTAAATCAAAACATGTACGTTTAAATACACTCCTGGAAAATGTATTGACACCAGATGCCACCTTGAGGATAGCAGGTGTACCGACAAAGGTTTAAATGTCGTCCGTTTAAATGTCGTCAGATACCATAGAGATGAGGCCGTCAGGGCGCCACCGGTGTGGACCCTTAATAGGGGATAATTACAGCCCTAAGCCTCAGTGAGACATCAACGTGTGAAGCAAATAAGCGCCAGGTCATAGAGAGGCACTCATGGATAATACAGTCAACTGAGCAAGTTTTAAAGGGTCAAATTACTGCCTTCTGAGTGGCTGGATTGTGCTTTCTAAGAATTGCCAACCAAGTTGGACGTGCAGCGACAGTTTTGCAAAGATGATGGTTGCAATGGATTGGGGTTGGGTTGTTTGGTTGGCTAGGGGGACTAAACTGCTAAGATTATCAGTCCAACAGTGGGGAGGGAAGCAGTGAGGATAGGAAAGGAGGGGAGAGGGAAAGGAAATGCAGTCCGTTAAGTAAAGAAGGAAGGAAAACTGCATTAGGTCGTGGCTCCCTGGGGAGTGGCTGCAATGGCACGTGTACATTCGCATACCTGTAGACTTCTGGATGTCCACGCAGCACAGATATCTGCCAAGATCGACGTATTTTAAGGCCAGCATTGGCAGATCGTACAGCTAACTCAGTGCAACGAGAACTGTTGCCAACCGGTTATTACCAGTGGTCTCTAGCCTTTCTTCCTCTCACGCCTCATCTATGTGCACGGCTCGACTGTTCCCATCTGAGAGCCACTTGGAAGATGGATTAGTGGGCCGCGGTCCTCAGCGATGAAAGTAGATGCTGCCAGCACTCAAGTGATGGTCGTTTGCGTGTTCGATATGGCCACGGAGAGCGCTGTCTCGCACACTACATTGACTGCACCCTTGGCCTTATGATTTGCAGTGCGATAAGCTACAACCAGGAAGCTAAAAAATAAACCAGAGAGACTACTGCACGATACAGAACCGGAACGCGTGACATCGTGGCAGCCACCTTCAATAGAGTCAAGATGTCAAGTTGTACAGCTACAGCAAGTAAACACAAATACCGTTTATGGCTACTGTACGACGCTCACTTAGTTTATTAAACAGTTAACATTCCTTTGTATTTGCTAGCCTTGCCCTTCAATATAAGTTTCACAATTACTCTCCTCTGTTTACGTTAGTAATTTTAGACATTGCCATCAAATGTCACAACTTACACATCAGAAAAATGTTACTTTTCTGCAAGAGATTTTTCGCTACAACCCAGTCTGAATTTTATTTCCTGACTAACGAGCCTGTTGTCGCGTGGGGCACACGGCTGCAGCGAACGATTATGCAAGTGAAGCAGCCGGCTGGGCTGCGATGTGATGAGAAACTGCCAGATACATTCCAATTCCCGCGACGGGCACAATCGTTTCAAAAATAGCTATAACTGAAACCGCTATTTCTTTTTTCATTGGAAATGCGGGACACGTGACGCCAGGCTATAATAAAGTTTGTTATTATAATTAGTGTAAAAATCTGTGAACCTGAATATCAATAATGTGGTTTCTTCACTGGAATTTACTAAAGCATATTGATGTTGGCAAAACATTTTTAAATGCCTGTTTCACGGAACCAATATTTTTCTAGAATACCAAAAGAAGCCAGATTATGAATGAATGATTTATCATAGTGATCCGCATCCTAGTTTCCACCATGTTAATCCTAAATATGGCAATACGAATTTTACAGTTGTAACATTTTAATATCTTTTTGAGTAATTACAGTTCCTTTCTACCACTTTCCAACATAATACTCATCTTTTCAAGATTACGGTGTATGGGGGTTCTGCTCGCTGCAACATTATTCTCCTGGGGCGTCGTGGTAGAAATAAATACTCGTAGGTTCAATTTTTCACTTCTTCTTTAATTTGAATCAAACTTCGCCTCCACCAAAACATAACAACTTCCAAACATATACAAAGCATCAGAACGGTAGTACTTCCAGTTCAAAACACAGAGTGAAATAGATTCCAGTGCACTTGAGAAAAGCCAAAATTCGAACTCCCCACGCAAGGCGGTGAGGCAAATATATAACATCGGCAATAATGACGTTACATTATCCATTGTTCATAACAATTGAATATAGTAATTTACAATTAATGAACACAACAGTAAAACATTTCATGTATACAAAAATAATCACAATATAAAATGAAAACCTTGCATACAATAATTTTAGATGGCACATGTATTTTTAAGACGAAATTTCCGATCTTTCTGTTAACAACAAAGTGCGATGTTAAATATCAATTAATTTGTTAATGAATACATCATACATGTTCCTAACATATATTGAGCTATCAATTATACTGTCAATTCTGAAACTAGATTTAAAATTTCACGTCAGTCAATATATACAAAGAAACACAATATACAAATTTCGAGTACATAATTAATTACACAATTAGGCGGTCTACACAACTTGTTTATGAGTCTAACATATATACAGTGCTATTTACTTTCATGTCTTTATGTTTTACAAAACTTTGTACCCTTCGTCTGTCTATTTATTGAAGTAATGAACAATGACAAAAGTATTGTTTATAGAACTGTCTGGAAAGAAACTATATGAATCTCTTAATTAATGAAATCTACCACTTGTTTTAATCGCCGTATCACCGAGACACTGTCCTACACTGATTCCTAGGCTGGCTATTACGTTTTTTCCTTCACACGCAACATTTATCACTACTGAACCACACGATTCCGGATCCGACGCAGACGGTATCGTAGGATGACATTGAGATGAGAGGACCAGGCAAACGGTATCGTACGATAACATTGAGATGAGGGGGCCAGCAGTATCGTTACACAGTGCATTTCATGACTAGGATTTCGGTCTTCAAGGAAAGTAGGCTATGTTCTTTATGGGCAAAGAAATGGTACATTTGCGTTTAGCCGGAATAGCTTACTTCTTGCAAATGAATGACACACCACTTTAATTGATAATAACTATAGTAACCAAAAGTCGGCTGTCTTAAAAGTTTCAGGACGCGCTAAACAGGAGCAACAGTAAGTGACAACGGTCGATCCAGCATTTATCACAAGAAATGGCACAAATACTACGGTTTTCAGTTTAGAAAGACAGTGTAACAAAACAACATACCCAATCTGCATCCTCATATAAATTGTAGGGATGTGAGACACACAAGCAACAAATGGGGCTGTCCTTTCATCTGTAATGACGCTGAATATTTTTGTGCAATAAGAGTTGTCATACATGAGACATTGTGGACGTCAGTCTGTTAGTGAAGAGATACAGTTCTTAATAAAGAAGTAGGCACTAGGCTTTGGCGGTTACACGCTTTTGCTGTTGTCACAACTACGCATTGACGAGAACTAAGCGAGTGCACCTGTTGACATATGCCCGCCAAGTGCTGGCGTTAGTGCTGGAAACGGAGCGGTTATTCCGGAGGCGGAGATTTCGCGCCATTTCACTCGGAGCCTCCGGCTACCTCCGGTTGGACGTGTCGAATCGAGTAGACGCCATTTTTGAGATGAATCTTGCCGAATTTATTTGATTTGGCAGTGTATCTTGAGTAGCACGAAAAGATGCTGTTTCCCAGCATCAGTTCCATAAATATAAACCAAAATCGAAGTTTTCTGATACGAGTTTGTTATAATGAAAGTTTTGTAAACGTAGAATTGTTGATAAACTTTTCACGATGGCCTTAGAAGACTAACGAAGTACGAAATCTTAAATCGCATGTAGTTGGCTGCAGTATGGGTCAGGAAATAGCGTGTTAGTTTGTCGAGCAAAAGGTCCTGAGATCGATTCCCAACAAGTGCGAATATTTTAATTCTCTGTAACTGTTCTAACTTCCTTTTTCTTTCTTTCTTCTACTACAAAAGTTTATTATTATTTGAGGTAATACATTTGTGGTGTTCTGTTAGCTTTCTGTCAAAAACTCTCGAATCTGTTAATGTATACACATTGGCCTTTCGTCTTCATATAAATTTGTCTCTTTTTTATTATATCAATTTGAAGATAGTAAATGGAGACAAGCGTCTATACATAACAATATTAAAACCGAAAATATCACATTGCAAGCTAGTGTAGACCTGTTACGCTGTCGAATAATCGGTCCACAAAAATAATTCAAAAATTGTATATAAGCGCCAAAGAACGGAGTGGTGTTAATGTTCTGTTTTATCGCAGTTTTTTGTCGCTTTGCTTGTGCTAGTTTTACCGTAACATTTCGAAGGAAAGCTTTGCAGTTACCTCGGCATGTCTTCCACAATTACGATTGTTTTCATTGTGGAAATAATGAAATGTGTCATGGTTGAAGGTATCATGTTTTTTTTTTTTTTCTTTCTTTTTATCGACACTTTCTTTACCATTCTTATCCACATTCGTATTGTTTTTCCCTTGGTACTGTAGGAATGTTTATAAAAGACTTTTCACACAAGAAAAATGCGCCTTCTGGCCAGCGATATTCCGTCGCGCCTCCGTTTCCTCCTGCCAGCCTCCGATTAGGCTGGCGCCTCCTACGGTAGTACCGGAGATCACCGGATGTGGCGCACTAGTCGCTACTTCGATCTTCCCGTCAGTTAACCGCATCCGCAGACCAGCACTAGCTGGCGTGCGTCACATCAGCTCCCCCCACCACCGCAGCTCCGAGCTGGGGCAGTGAGCGCTCGTGTGCACTAAAGCTCTGTATAGGGAAAGTATGGCCAGCCTTCCAGCAGCAACCATGCTGGGCCTATTCCGCTGCTGCTTACGCACCGACCATTACAAAGTTCGAGCGCTTAACAATACTTCTCAACCGATTCAATGGAAAAATTTAATTTTTTCACTTGTAATAGTGTGATATATTCTCTCGATAATGGTGTGATTTTCTGTTCATTATGACCTATAGTTTCCGTGCTACATCAAATTAAATTAACTACTGAGCAAAATTTTGAACAGTTTGCAGAGGAAAAGTAGCATTGCGTAGACTTTGCGTACGGTTGATTTTAGCACATACAATGCTGCGGACGAAATGTAGGTAAGATATCGAAATTTTATTTAAGGTTGAGAGCAAGACGATAACTGTTTTCATTCTCGAGATGTTGTTGTTGTTGTGGTCTTCAGTCCGGAGACTGGTTTGATGCAGCTCTCCACAATATCCTATCCTAAGCAAGCCTCTTCATCTCCACATAAGAACGGCAATCTACATCTGTCTGAATCTGCATACTGTATCCATCTCTTGGTCTTCCTCTGCGATTTTTTCCCCACACACTTCCCTCCAACGCTAAATTCACAATTCCTTGATGTCTAAGAATGTGTCCTACCAATCGATCCCTTCTTTTAGTCAAGGTATGTCAGAAATTTCTTTTCTCCCCAATTCTGTTCAGTACCTCCTCATTAGTTACGCGATCCACCCACCTAATCTTCAGCATTCTTCTGTAGCACCATATTTCAAAAGCCTCAATCCTCTTCCTGTCCGCACTGTTTATCGTCCATGTCTCACTCCCATACAAGGCAACACTCCATACAAATGCCTTCAGAAAGGACTTCCTTAGGCTTAAATCAATATTCGATGTTAACAAATTTCTCTTTTTCAAGAACGCTTTTCTACCCATTGTCATTCTGCATTTTATATCCTCTGTACTGCGACCATCATGTTATTTTACTGCCCAAGTAACAAAACTCATCAACTTCCTTTATTGCTTCGTTACCTAATCTAATTCCTTCAGCATCACCTGATTTTCTAACACTGCACTCCATTACCCTAGTTTTGCTCTTGTTAACGTTCATCTTATATGCACCTTTCAGCACACTGTCCATTCCATTCAATTGCTCTTCCAGGTCCTTTGCTGTATCTGACAGAATTACTATGTCGTCGGCAAAACGCAATGTTTTTAATTCTTCACCCTGAACTTTAATTCCTTCTCCAAATTTCTCCTTGCTTTCCTTTATAGCTTGCTCAATGTACAAATTGAATAACAATGGAGAAAGACTGCAACCCTGTCTTACTCCCTTTCCAACCACTGCATCCCTTTCATGCCCTTCAACTCTGACAATCGCTGTCTGGTTTTTGTACAAGTTGTAAATAACCTTACGCTCCCTATATTTTACTCCTGCTTGCTTCAGAATTTGTAAGAGTTTATTCCAATCTACATTGTCAAAATCCTTCTCCAAATCTACAAAAGTGGAAATGTAGGTTTGCCTTTTCTTAATCTATCTTCTAGGATAAGCCGTAAAGTGAGTATTGCCTCCCGTGTTCCTACATTTCTCCTGAACCCAAACAGATCTTCCCCGAGGTCGGCTTCTACCAGCTTTTCCATCCTTCTGTATATAATTCGTGTTAATATTTTGCAACCACGACTTATTAAACAGATGGTTCTGTAGTTTTCACACCTGTCTGCGCCTGCTTTCTTTGGAATGGGGATTATAACATTTTTCTTAAAGTCTGAGGGTACTTCGCCTGTCTCATACATCTTACACACCAGGTGAAAAAGGTTTGTCATGGCTGGTTCTCCCAGAGACTTCAGTAGCTCTAAGGGAATATCATCTTCTCGAGATACAGGGTGTTATATCCGACGGACAGATGCGGGAACTTCGCGTAGTTCTGTCCATGCGGACCTGGCTGCTCTACGAAATACTTATCGTCAGATTTTAGGAAAACTGTTTAGTTTGTGGCCTCAGATCTAAAGAGTTAACATATAAATTCAGATTGACCTGTACTGTAGCCAAATATTCCAATAGACCGCGAGCATGTCGTCATCGGAGCATAGTGTAAATTAAGAAAACAATTGAGATCATGGATAAGACTTTAATGAGTATTTTCTTCCGTATTATGTACTGATATCTTAAATGGACTACGAAATATGCAAGGGGATACCCACGAAATGACTTTTACCAAAAACAGAAATTAAATGTGCCTTTACAACGCCAATTACATATGAATGTCGAATACTTGTCTACTTTCAATTCTTTGTTTCCTATAATGATACACATGAAAAAGAACGAGAAAAGCTTGCTTCAGGAAGTGTATATTAATTTCATATCTAAACGTGAATATGTCAAAAATTTGTGTTTTCGGCAACTACCTGCAGATAAAACAAACGACGAGTGAAAAATTTAACCTCACGACATTATGCAGGAATTTTCTTCACAAATTTATTCAAGTTAAAAATATATAGGTATCTGCTGTGCGATCCATTCGTAGTGAATCTTTACTCTATTAATTTAAATTATGAATTAAAATCATCGCAGTGCAGGAACCGAAGTTCGCTTCTGGACTCCTAGTTTTCTCTGACGTCTTTCATCAGGCATACTGTTCACCTTTCTGCATTTCTGATATTTAATGAAAGTATTATAATGTTTGCCTCTCTTCTTCGCTTCTTAAGATCACCCGAAAGTACAACACTGTCGCATTATTCAAACCCAAACATACGTTATTCACAAGACTTCGCACGGCAGCCAAGCAACGTATAGGACCAAGATGGCGGAAAGAACCAAGTGACTGGATTTCAGCCAATCACGAGCCGCAGACGGCGGCAAGCGGCGCGGAAAACGATGGCCATACTTTCCCTCTACAGAGCTTTAGTGTGCGCTCCCGCTCGCGGAACAGCCTGGCGTAGAGCTATTATCGAGTTTCAGCAGCATCTCTGCGCATGCGCAGTTTGCCGGAATCTGGCAACTGGCAGCTGCTTGAACTAACCTCTTATCACCAGGTGGCGTTGGTGAGACGAATAATGTGTGCAAAAAAAATGAGGTTATAAAATGACTGGACGTTAAATCCTGAGCTGCCGGTCGCGAAGGTCCCAGTCGCAGAGAGCAAAATCGCCAAGTATGCAGTGCTGCCACTAGATGTTAGGCGAACCAGTTCTGTTTTTCATCGCACGAAAATAAGTGCGACATATTTTAGCTGTTGTTGGATTTGTTAACACATTCTGTATTTGTATGCTGTCGTATCAGACAGTACGCTGTATTAATTTTTCTTCAATAAACATAAATATAAGTGCTTATCGCACGTAATCAACTTAATGAACATATCTGTTTTCTCAAAACCCTGGCTTGTACTCGTGGCTAAACGACGAGAATATATTTGCAATGAATCGGTACTGTGTACAAAACTGCATTCTGGCAACTTCACTTACTTTTATTTCAATTCTATATTTTCTGTGAATTGGAAATTATAGTGAATGTACACTATTCAACGGAGTGGCCTAAACTTACATGCTGAAACGAAATTTCCTTGGACAATGAATTGAAATTAATCTGCCAGAAAACTGCATCAATGATGTTGGTGAAATTCCTCGGAAGAAAGGAACAAGGACGAGATTTTTAGGCATTAGCAGAAAACAGGAGAAATCAAATACCCGAGAAAAATGCACATGCAGTTGATCAGCAGGCAGTTTAAAAATAAAATACTAGAAGTACTGGTAGTTGAATAACATTATATCATCCATTTGTATAAATAACTGGTTTATATGCCTATTTGATGTCAAATTGCCCAAAAATACAGGTATTAGCACACGCTTGGGCAACACTGATCATTATAAAATAATCTGCAATGACAAAAGACGGCTTACAGCGGCGGTAGCAAAAACCAAAAAGAGCTAAAGAATGACAATCTGTCTCTGGAATAGGAGCTGACGAACTAAAAGGAGCAACCTACTTCGCGACGGAGCTGCGAAGTAAAATGAGAGCTACCGGTCGCGAACTAAAATATGCGCTACCGGTCGCGAACTATTACGCCAAACGTACCTCGCTCCTTAATTCGTTGGAACCTTTTCCGAAACCGACAGGCAACAGGCAGAGGGCGCGCAGCAGACTTAAAAATCATGTGATTGCCTTCTGCCGATGAGAGCCATATCGAGGTGAGAGTCTGTCAGCTTGAGTAACATAGTTCATTGCTAAATGTTCAAATGTTTGTAGAGTCTATGGGACTTAACTACGGGGTCATCAGCCATCAAACTTACAAACTACTTATGAACTTCTTACAACTAAGGACGGCACAAATATCCATGCCCGAGGGGGGATTCGAACCCCCGACCGTAGTGGCCGTGCAGACCTGAACTGGAGCGCCTCAGTCCCCTCGGCCACCGCGGCCGGCAGTTCATTGCTACAATATTTCTGTTTTAAAGTGTTCTGCACTCTGCAGTATCTGACTAATAAAACTATAATGCCAAGATATAAAGATAACTCAAAATTTTCCACAAACTGTTTCTTTCGGTCTGCGTGATATCGTCAGCGGCTCAAGCAGCAAGCGCATGAAGCAGCTAGGTGGGGGAACGTCTCCCTCCACCTGCATGCGCAGACAGACAAAAATATGTTACTACCTGACCACACCACTCAACCGGACGAACGAAAAAGAACGAACTAGTTCGCGACATAGCTCCCGGTCGCGAACTATTACGCTCAAGACTACAGCTGACTGCATTCTGTTTCAAGGCCAGTAGGCAATGCACGAGGCCGCCTGAGCTGAGTGTAGCTTTTGCTGTCTTACAGTCCCCTAATAACTAAATTTCCGAAATGTCGAGGCTAGTGATTGTTCATCATTCGTAATTTTCTCCTCAGTCTCGAACAGCGCGATGAGAACAAGTGCTTCGGCGACGAGCTGCGACACAGCTATCTCAGCCAAAGGTCTTGTTCCGGGAAGTGCCCGTGCTGATTTTCCTCCTGTGTGAACCAACTGACCAGCTAATCTCTGCTGATATTTGAACGTACATGCGTGGTGACATTTTAATTCTGTCAGAGACAGCAAAGGAGCTGGAAGAGCAAATGAAAGGAATAGACAGTGTCTTGCAAGGAGGTTATAAGATGAATATTAAAAGAGCAAAACAAGGGTAATGGAATTTTGTCTAAGAGAAACAGAAAATGCTAAAAGAATTAAACGAGAAAATAAAAGTAGTAGATGCGTTTTGTTATTTTGGCAGCAAAATAACTTGTTTTGGCCGAAGGAAAGGAGATATAAAATGTAGACTGGCTGTCTACATCACAGACATACATTACTAGACTGGCAATGCCGTATACAGTATCATTGGTGTCAGTGAAGTCTCGCCGCCATATTTCTATACAATAACGTGCGAGCAGTCGTTTGAGTTATTACAGAAAACCGTTGTGAAAATACAGATGAAGTGACGTAACTATGCTGTCCTTAGAGTTTTGACATGTAGGAAATTCGTGTTTTGTATTTGGCTGAATTTTTTTTAACTTGAGTAAGCTTCAACACATACAGTAATGAGTTGCTGTTATTATTAATCAGTTACCAATTTTATTCAACTTTGGATTTTCATTCAGTAGTATGGTCATTATAAAAGTGTACCCATATTCTTTTGAGAGTTCTTACGAAATCTATAGACTGCTGTCGCGTTTCATGTTTTTATTAATCTGTTTCCAGTTTCGATCAACTTCTTTTAATAGTATGACCGTTATAAATGTGTTATTTGTCGTGGTTAACACATAGCTTTATTCTTGTTAGTGTTTTCAGATAACTACTTCCGCTTTAACTGTATGTAACTGTAAAATTTTACCTATCATCCCGCTGACCTCTCATGATTATGTGGGCAACACAACAAAATCGTAGAAAGTCTTTGTCTAGATGTTACTGTTTAACCGTACATAACATGTTCTTCTCATAACACGATTCGAAAATGCGGAAGTGTTAGCTCAAATGTAAATCATGTTCAAACCAACTAGTAAAGCTTACAACGTCATATCGTGTCAGAAGATCGTAGTAGTACCGAACGGAAACTTTTTGGCGTTAGGTGAGGCAAGATGGCGGCATCAAACGTCAGTCACAGAGGCAAGTTTGCCAGACTAGTAATGTATGTCTGTGGTCTACATCTGCACCGTAGTAACATGTAACGCCTATCAGTTGTTGGGACTTACGACGTTAACTAAAATATTGCGTGAAAGCTTTGCGACGGGGAGAAACGTAGGATAAACGGGCGGTATGATTTTAAATATTCTTTGATTAAAGGGAAATGTTGGCGGCAACTACATTATAAAAAAGGTTGACAGGCTTTACCTTCATGGTTACGATATATCTTTTTGATGATATCAGCCCAGAAATCTTTAAATTGAAATGAGAATAATTGAAGGTAAAACTCCATCGTAATCAAGAATTGGACGGTTGTAATTTTGATATGCAGTGGACCGTGCGATGAATTTTAGTTGAGGGCTTCGCGTTTGCGTTTGGTAAACTATGGCGGGAATAGAAAATTCAGACTTCGTCATATACTATAACTTAATATAAATGACTGCAGGTTCTAAAAAATTGAATACTATTGCGATGGGAAAAGATTGAATTCTAATGGCTATAAAATGTTTAACAATCACTGCACTGTTATTTATCAGCCGTAATGGCGTCCAATTCCGTAACACGCAAATAGCAAATCATCTACGCTACTTGGAGGCGGGAAATCAAATAAGAACACCTCCTCCATTTAATTAATAGACTTATATATTTCAATGTATATCTTTTAGAATTTAGCACTATACTTACAACAATTTTAATGGTGAACAGCGAGAGCTACTTTTGTAATGCGTCTTAACTCGACGGCGGCAAAAGACAGACAAATGAAGCAGTTCGCTGTGCTTTCTCTCCGGCTGTAAAACAAGGGAATGTAGGATTTTCAGAGATTATTTTTCATTAGAGAGAAAGGAAAACGATCCTTGGTGGTATCTATAATCTTCGACTCGCGAATTTAATAATTGTATATTTATTTATATTTTTATTGGTAACGTTTCAATATATTTACAAATCACATTTAAGTGCCTGGCAGTTTATCGAACCGCTTTTTCTACCGTTCCATTCTCTTATAGGGCGCGGGAAATAGAAACACCTAAATCTTTCCGTTTTCTATCTGATTTCTCTTATTTTTAACGTGATGATCTCTCCCTTTGTACGTGGATGCTAACAAAGTGTGTTCACATTCGGAGGAGAAAGTTAGTGAAAGAAATTTCCCAAATAGATCTAGACGTAACGAATAACGCCTTTCTTTTAATGATTTTCACACCAATTCGTGCATCATTTCCGTGACACTCTCTCCCCTGTATCGCGATAATACAAAACGAGCTGTCCTCTGAACTTCGTCTTCATCCTCCTTCGCCGGTTGCGGTGGCCGAGGGGACTGCGGCGAGTCAGTCACGGTCTGCACGGCCACTACGGTCGGGGGTTCGAATATCCCCTCGGGCATGGATATTTGTTCCGTCCTTAGTGTTAGCTAGTTTCTAAGTTTAGGGACCTATGACCCCTTAGTTAAGTCCCATAAGCTATACAAACATTTGAACATTTGAACATCCTCCTTCAGTCCCATCTGGTCAGGATCTCACAATGCGCAGCGACGCTCCAAAATAGGACGGACAAGTGTCAACATAGTATAACTGTTGCATTTTCTATGTGTTCTCTCAATGAAAGATAGCCTTTGGTTCGCCTTCCCCACGATATTGTTTTATTTATTCTTTCCAAATACCGTTGATCGTAATCGTTATACCTAGGTACTTAGTTGAGTTTTCGGCGTGTAGATTTGATTGATTTATCGTGTAATTGAAGTTTAACGGATTACTCATACGCATGACTTCACATGTTTCATTGTTTATGGTTCACTTGCGGATTTTCACATAATGCAGATATCTTATATAAATCGTTTTTTCAGTTGCCTTTAATTTTCTGGGCCGCGGTGGAGTAGCCGAGCGGTCTAAGGCGCCTCGCTGCAGAGCGCGCGGTTGCTCGCCGTCGGAGGTTCGAGTCCTCCCTGGGGCATGGGAGTATGTGTTGCCCTTAGATTAGTTTACCTTAGTTTAAGTAGTTTGAAAGCTACGGACTGATGACCACGCAGTTTGGTCCGATAGATTTACGAACATTTGAACAATTTTTTTGTGAGTGTCAAGCGGTAAAACGCAGTTTAAGAGAGCTGATCAGATTGTCTCCTAAATAGTTTATAATGACAAGGAAGAGTTGAGGGCCTATGGGAAGAAAATCATTTCTGAAGAAGAGAAATTTGTTGACTTCCAATATAATCTGTTTTTTAAATGTTTTCGTCTGAAGTGTTTTCTTATTTAGGAGTGAAACGTGGACGATATTTTCATTAAAAGGACGTATTGATTGGTACGACACATTCTAGCATTAGAGGTGTCTGGCGTAAATATCGCAGAGAGAGACCGAGCGACGGATACAGTAAGTGGGTTCAAGAGGTTTTAGACTGGCGTTCTTATCAGAGCTGAAGAGGCTTCCACAGGATAGGATAGGACTGAAGACCACAACAACAGCAACGTGGCCGAACTTATTCAGCGCGACCCATAAACTGACAGCACCAAATTATTAAAATCCATATGTCTGCATTTCTGGAAGGCTATTGACACTGTACCTCACAAGCGGCTTCTAATGAATTGCGTGCTTATGGAATATCAGGAAGGACACAGATCGTAGTAGATGACTAAATAACTTTTTCTCACATACATGTAACTGTGAGTTTAAAAAGGCGAAAAATCCCTATAACTAACATAACGTAAACTGACTTTTTGTGTTATGCTTCCTTTTTAATTGTTTCTTGCTCAATTAATGTCAGTAATTTACGATAAGTAAAACAGAAGTGATATCTGGCGTTCCACAGCGAAGCGTTATAGGTCCCCTACTCTTCCTCGTGTTTATAAACGATTTAGGAGACAATCTGAATAGCTCCCTTAGACTGTTCGCGGATGATCCTATGGTTTATCGGTTAGTGAAGTCAACAGTGGATCAAAAGCAACTGCAAAGCGATTTAGACAAAATTTCTACATGGTGCGAAAATTGGCAATTAACACTAAATAACGAAAAGTGTGAAGTAATACACATGACCACTAAAAGAAATCCGCTGAACTTCAGTTACACGATAAATTAGTCAAACTTTAAGGTCGTAAATTCTACCAAATACCTAGGAGTTACAATTACGAACAACTTAGACTGGAGAGAACACATAGAAAATATTATGGGGAAGGCGAAGCAAAGGTCACGTTTCATTGGCAGAACGCTTCGAAGATGCAACAGCTCCACCGAAGAGACTGCCTACAACACACTTGTGCGTACTCTCCTGGAGTAGGGTAAGGTGCTACAAATTCGATATAGGTACAATTCTGATCGACATAAATTTTCGCGCCATTTGTCAGTCTCGTAGCGTCTCGTTGTGTGGCATTGTAGCGTAGCAGGTTTCTACAGCTCCTCCTGTCTTTTCCAAGAATACACGACTTTGTGCTAAGGAGGTAAGTGAAGCTACTTAGTCTAACGAGCTCTTATAAATTTTCTATTTAAGGGTGACTAGATTCTCTACCCAAAATGCAATGTTTGGTAAAACGAAGTAAGCGTTGGTGCCTGACGGAAAAAGTGCTTTTTATGTGGAAGATGCCCTTAGTCAAAATTCTACTAGGAAGTGATCACAATTGTTCCTAGTGTGGTACATTTTCGATCGATTTTTCTCAATTTTGTAACTTTTTTTGTGTGTCTATACAGTCATTTGTAATTGCCTAATATTTGTGTTAAATATTAGTTAAACATCCAAGAACAAGTGCTATAATTTATATTATATCTTTTCTTAATATATTTCCAGTTACAATAACATTTGTCCGCCGCGGTGGAGTAGCCGAGCGGTCTAAAGCGTCTCGCTGCGGAGCGCGCGGTTGCTCCCCGTGGAGGTTCGAGTCCTCCCTGGGGCATGGGTGTGTGTGTTTGTCCGTAGGTTAGTTTACCTAGGTTTGGGTAGTTTGTAAGCTACGGACTGATGACCACGCCGTTTGCTCCGATAGATTTACAAACATTTGAACATTTTTTTAACATTTGTCCGAAATGATCGAAATTGTACCACCTTACCCTACTGTAGCCCAGTGTGGGATTCTCACGAGGTGGGACTGACGAAAGATTTAGAGAAGGTTAAAAGAAGGGCAGCTCGTTTTGTTTTATCACGTTACAGGGGGGGGGGGGGGGGGGAAGCGTCACGGAATCTGCAGTCTATACTGTCACAAAACCGCAAGAGCCTCTGATTCAGACCCTCCACTCGGCTCTGAACCAGAGGTCCACAGTCAGTCCTGTCGACTATGCTGCAGATGGTGAACTCTGTGTTCATTTTGCAAGCAAGACTGGCAGTCTTTACCACCACTTATAGCCGCTCAAAACCAGAGAGAATCTCTTCCGATTCAAGGCGACACAGATCGTTGGTTCCGACATGAGCCACCACCTGCAGCTAGCTGCACTCTTTGCTCTTCATGGCTCCAGGAAGGACCCGTTCTGCATCTGGAATGACTTCCCCCGGTATGCACACGGAGTGCACATTGGACTTCTTCCCTTCTCTAGCACCCATGTCCCTAAGCGGCCCCATCATCCGTCTAACATTGAAAGTTGTTTATAATAAAATTATAAGGATGTTGTTGCTCAAAATAAATCTATAATGATTGGTACTGCAATTAAAGTAGTATTGTCTCGTATTCTGAACCTGTGAATTCAGTCATAAAATTGAGCAATTTGATCTCCGGTAGAAAATAATCTGCTTCATTTACACTGATTTTATGGCCTACCTGTGCGCAGGGAAACATGTGCAACTGCCCTCAGAATTACTGGCAAATAAATAAATAATATAAAAAAGGCTGCTGCTGCTACTGCATGGTCAAAAACTAACTACAGAATTCACAGTAGTGCAATGCGAACCCACTAACTACACAAGTACTAATTTTGTCCATCTCTATAGTATTTAAAATAAATAATTAATTGGGTTTCGGGATGAATGACTAACACGAAACAGACCTGAGGTTGAACTTTAAACTTAAGCACTTTATACTTTTTCATAAAAGGAGAACATGAACTTAAACAATATTACACAAAAGGGGTGATTACAACTTGGGGACGTCTTACATTAATTTTTCCAAGAACTCATTTACTTCTACTGTTATTTTCAACAAAAGAAAAACCAGCTAGTACTTTATACAAATTAAATACAAAAATCGCAATTGTCTACATCACACTTCGTCTGGTATTTTTTGTTCCCTAAAAAACAAACTAAATTCCTGCACTATACTTTTAATTATTTTAAAGAATGGACATAAAAGACGAAAATTAAACCCTGCATGTTGAATGTCTCTTAGAGATGAACTACAAGTACGCGATGCGCCTAATAATGAAAAAATGACTCTCCTTACCTTTATTCTTAAAAAAAAGACCCTTTTCAAATTCAAATATTGTTTTTAACATTTTCACATATAAAAATATTCAAATGATTCAAGATCACACTGCAATTTGCAACTGCATACAAGGCTGCTTGCACAACACTACTCCTGCTCACCCGTCGGAGGCCGACAACCAAACTCAGTAAGCTCAAACGCGCGGCTGCGCACACCAAATATTGTCCTCGCGGAGCCGAAGACATGATTTTACAGACATTCAACGATATTATCATTGCATTCCCACGTTTTAACGTTGGAGCTCCCAACTACTAACAAACCCACCCTCTGTGAGTTCTCGTTTCTTGCAGGCAGAGGGGTGACTACTGGACAAGCGACACCATCTGCGTCAGGAACATCATCTGCCACAGACAGCGCCTCGAATCTGTTCGTAAGACGAACTGGGGGGGGGGGGGGGGGGGCTCCACTTCGGTCCCCCGCCTGACACGAGCTGAGGAGACCTCCCAATCCACCACCACGGATTGGGGAGCGACCTCCTCGCGGGCAGTGAGCGGGCCGGCCACAGCCGCTGGCCGATCGGAGGACAACAGACGCACAGGGCGTCTGCTGCAACCCCGCGAGCGGCCCACAACAGCGGCGCCCACCCACCGCAGTCTCAAGCGTTGCCAGCGAAGCCAATGCCGCCTGAAGCTGCGAGCGAAGAGTCACCAACTCCGCATGCATCCGTACACAGCAGTCACAGTTTCTAGCCATTCTAAAAACCTATGTATGTTCCAAATAAGAACGACTGTTGTGATTTAAATTGTGGGAGATTACACTGAACTGTAACTTTGACGCGAATTTAATTATACGCGCGAGGACACTAAACTGCTCCTTTTACGCAAAGCGAATAAATATACGATCGAGGACACAAAAGTTTGATAAATACTAAGCTTCGAAAAATATGTACCTAACAATAAACTGTTTTATAATGAAATAAAAGGTTTCGCTTGGTAGGCGATGTGAGATGTTTCTTTTATTAAACTTCAAAACATATCGATTTCGTCTCTATGATGGGACATCATCAGTGCAGAATTGCAAGTCATGATGACCTATGTGCTCTGCTTAAAACATTTTTATCAGTCATATCATAAAAAAACATTTAAAAGGTCTTCCCGGTACAAGCCACAAGAATAAAATCAGGTAGGCGCTTACGTACACCTACGTAGCTTAGCTTGTACATAGGTCATCATGACTTGCAATTCTGCACTGATAATGTCCCATCATAGGGACGAAATCGATATGTTTTGAAGTTTAATAAAAGAAACATTTCACATCGCCTACCAAGCGGAAACCTTTTATTTCATTATAATTCTGTGGTGGGCAGGCACAAAATGGAATCTAGTTATAAACTGTTTATTAATTGCGAATCTGGAAAATATATACGCGAGCTAATAAATCAAAATATCAAATCTGATCTGTCAGTGAAACGCTGTTCTGAAAAAAAATTAATTAATTAATGAATTTCAAGCACACGAAAGTTTGATGAACTGTAAGAAAAAGCACGCATGAAATGAAAGTAAGTCCCTTCTAGTAAGAAGCCGGTTAACGTATAGTAAAGAGCTGCTGCTGATGCGCGACACGTGTTTACTCGCCGGCGGTCACAGAGCAAACAGTGAACAGTCTGAGGGTAAGACGTACGATACTGAGCCAATGGGCATAGCCATGGCGCTGTGGTTATGTGGACAGGAAGCGAGACTATGACGGGGGGGATTCCTGTTTAAGTCCCTCTCATGCTATAATTTTTTTTCTCTCAAAATTATGATCTGTCCGACCATTAACGCTCATGTTCTCTTTCTGTAGCCTTGTCAACGTCATACTATACGTTAGTTATAGAACATGATCCGTATATTACCGTCGCAAGTAGGTATGATAAACTGACAGAGTAGGCCATATACTGCATAGATCTCTCCAAATAATAAAGATACGAAAAAAACGGGTGACAACTAGATTAAAACAAAATATTTCAAGAGTCAAAATCTTCAAAACGAAATGCAAGAGTGATACTTAATATTTGGAATTTCTATAAAACAAATAAGAGGTGCTGCACAGGAATAACCGCGCGGTCTAAGGCGCCATGTCACGGATTAAGCGTACACTACCACGAAGCATGTGTGTGTGTGTGTGTGTGTGTGTGTGTGTGTGTTGTCCTTAGTGTAAGTTAGTTTAAGTAGTTTTATCCCAGCGCAAAACATCAAAGAATGTAAAAGTCGAAATTAAGCGTATGAATCGACCCACAGCTAACATTGTCTGGAAGGAAGTATTGTGAAATTGATCTTACATACTATACGATAACATTTTAGAATTACAAATTCCGACTGGTAGAAGTCTTAGACACAAGGTTATGTCATCTCACATAGATGTATCGTTATTTAAATCGTTCATAAATGTTGAATTACAAACTGAAGCTAGAGCTCGACGCAGAGGAAATAGTAAAAGTGTCACTACTATCAGCCTTATTGTCATCTTCAAGTATACCGCAAAAGGTACACAGTTAGTGCTGGATTTTCGTTAATTTTAACCTGCTATAGAGCCACGTTATGTTAATTATGATCATCTAAGGTAGGTAACATAAAGTCATCGGTAATATAAAACTGACTGTTGCAGCAGAAATTATTTCGCAAAATAAATGACGTGATCCTCTGAAGAAATTGCCATCTCCAGAGAATGGTGAGGAAAAATGGCAGGACTTACGGAATCCAACGAATATTCTAATCAGCAAATAATATGGATTCTGCTTAAAACAAAGAGAGGTGGAAGTGTTTATTAGTGTAAATGAGATTAGTAAACAAGTTAAATTGAAAACCGGGATCTACACTGCAATGAAGTGAAGCAACTCTGCTACGTCGGATGCAGAATAACACAAGAAGTACGATTGAGGAGTATATGAGCAACAGGCTAGCACAGAGAAAGTGACCATACGCGGCCAAAAAAAATCCAACGGTTAATGTGACGAAGTAAGTACTGAGTGTGTGCTTTACGAGCACAGCATTATGTATTGTTGTGGTCTTCAGTCCGAAGACTGGTTTGATGCAGCTCTCCACCCTACTCTATCCTGAACAAGCCTTTTCATCTCCTCAGAAGAATGGCAACCCACATCCACTTGAATCTGCTTACTATACGCGTCTCTTGGTCTCCCTCTGCGATTTTTACCCCACACACTTCCCTCCAATGCTAAATTTACGATCCCTCGATGTCTAAGAATGTGTCCTACCAAGCGATCCCTTCTTTTAGTCAGGGGATTGCCAAGAATTCCTTTTCTCGCCAATTCTGTTCAGTACCTCTTCATTAGTTATGCGATCTACCCACCTAATCTTCAGCATTCTCCTGTAGCACCACATTTCAAAAGCCTCTGTTCTCTTCCTGTCCGCACTGCTTATCGTCCATGTTTCACTCCCGTACAAAGCAACACTCCACACAAATGTCTTCGCCGTGGTGGCGTAGCCAAGTGGTCTAAAGCGTCTCGCTGCGGAGCGCGCAGTTGCTCGCCGTGGAGGTTCGAGTCCTCCCTGGGGCATGGGTGTGTGTGTTGTCCTTAGGTTAGTTTACCTAGGTTTAAGTAGTTTGTAAGCTACGGACTGATGACCACGCAGTTTGGTCCGATAGATTTACAAACATTTGAACAAATGCCTTCAGAAAAGACTTCCTTACACTTAAATTAATATTCGATGTTAGCAGATTTCTCTTTTTCAAAAATGCTTTTCTTCCCATTGCCATTATGCATTTTATATCCTCTGTACTGCGACCATCGCATGTTATTTTACTACCCAAGTAACAAAACTCATCTACCAACTTCACTGTTTCGTTACCTAATATAATTCGTTCAGCATCGCCTGATTTTCTAAGACCACATTCCATTATTTTTGTTTTGCTCTTGTTAATGTTCATTTTATACGCTCTCTTCAACACACTGTCCACTCCATTCAACTGCTCTTCCAGGTCCTTTGCTGTCTCTAACGGAATTACAATGTCATCAGCAAAACGCAATGTTTTTATTTCTTCCCCTTGAACTTTAATCCCTATTCCAAATTGTTCCTTGCTTTCCTTTACCGCCTGCTCGATGTACAAATTGAATAGCATTGGAGAAAGGCTACAACCCTATCTTACTCCCTTCCCGACTGATGCTTCCCTTTCATGCCCTTCGAGTCTAATAACTGCGGTCTGGCTTTTGTACAAGTTGTAAATAACTCTCCTTACGATGTATTTTACCCCTGCTGACTTCAGAATTTGAAAGAGTGTATTCCAGTCAACATTGTCAAACGCTTACTCCAGATCTACAAAAGCTAAAAATGTAGGTTTGCCTTTCCTTAATCTATCTTATGAGATAAGTCGTAAAGTGAGTATTGCCTCCCGGGTTCCTACGTTCCTCCTGAATCCAAACTGATTTTCCCCGAGGTCAGCTTCTACCAGCTTTTCCATTCTCCTGTAGATAATTCGTGTAAAAATTTTGCAACCATGACTTATCAAACTGATGGTTCTGTAATTTTTACACCTGTCTGCGCCTGATTTCTTTGGAATGGGGATTATTACATTTTCTTAAAGTCGGAGGGTATTTCGCCTGTCTCATACATCCCACACACCAGTTCAAATATTTTTGTCATGGCTGGATCTCCCAGAGACTTCAGTAGCTCTGAGGGTATGTCATCTACTCCTGGGGCCTTGTTCCGACCTAGGTCTTTCAGGACTCTGTCAAATTCATCTCTCAGTATAGTATCTCCTAGTTCATCTTGATCTACTTCCTCTTCCTTTCCTACAACATCGTCTCTAAGTTCATTTCCTTTGTAGAGCTGCTGTATGTACTCTTTCCAGCTTTCAGCTTTCCCTTCTTTGCTGAGAACTGGTTTCCCATCTGAGTTCTTGATATTCGTAGAGTTGCTTTTCTTGTCTCCAAATGTCTCTTTTATTTTCCTGTAGGCGGTATCTACTTTTCCCCTTCTTATATATTCTTCTACAGATTTGCATTTGGCTTCTAGCCACTCCTGCTTAGCCATTTTGCACTTCCTGTCAATCTCATTTCTTAGACGTAAATGGAGTACCCATTTTATCTGTTTCATTTACTTCATTTTTATATTTTCTCCTTTCATCAATTAAATTCAGTATTTCCTGTGATCCAAGATTTTTTTGTAGGTCTTGCCTTTCTACCTATTTTGTCCTCTGCTGCCTTCACTATTTCATCTCTCAATGCTACCCATTCCTCTTCTACTGTTTTATTTCCCCTTGTTTCTGTCAATTTTTGCCTAAACCTCCCTCTGAAATTCTCCAGAACTTCACGTTCCTTCGATTTATCTAGGTCCCATCTCCTTATTTTCCTACCTTTCTGCAGTTTTTTCAGCATTATCTGGAAGCGAATTATGGACTTTAGGAGAAAGAAGAAAATCAAAATACTGTGACTGTGGTGATACAAAGAACGCTAAAAATTAAATGGATTTACTATAATACTTCAGTGTATAAGAGTATTTGCTTCCGGGTTTAATTATAACTTCTCGCTCCAAATTGTTTTACTTTTATTTTTATCTAGCCAGTTGTGGTAAGATTATTTTGAGGCTATTTGGGGCATCTTTTTCACGCAGGCAAATTTCTATAGTTTTGGATTTATATTTCCATTTGAATATATGTTTCTCTTGACGAAGGTGGCGTAACATACTGCTTCACAACAGTAATGACATCTAGGTCATGTAATCACCTAAGTGCTTTCTTAATTCTCATAGTTGAGGAAAAGTTGAATATATTGGTTTGCATAGTAGAGTGTTTGTATCACACGTGAAGTAATTATTTTAGCTGTTAATGCTATTTGTAACGTTCATATTGACGTTGCAACTAATCCAATGTCTTTCAAACATTCATGCTTTAGTTGAATTGCTAATATGCATTTTTCATTACAATCAGTGTAAATTCCACCAGCAGTAATAACGAATTCAAAACATTCAAACATCTCGACTGTTGTAGGGCATTGAAATAAATTCAACGGTGAAGTTGGAAATTTGTGCTATATCGGGATTAGAATCCGGATTTTCTGTTCAAGGCTGCGATCGCATGAACTAATTTCATTTATTTACTACCTTAATTCCCGCTGCTTCGAAACCGTAGACTGGATGGGCTGCATTGGTTGTTTCTACTTCCAAATATAAATCCTTTCCTAATCAAGTATTTTGATACAACTTGCAACCCTCTACTGCACCATTGATGGCAGAATTCAAAACATCCCGGAACACATATATATTTTTTAAAATCCTAACCATGGTTCCAAATCCAAATATTCGCATTTCCAGAACCAAAATAGTCTTAGTAGCACCCTTAAAAAATTTTCCCTTATTTCACCCGCTTAATGGCTGAATTTTCAAAAATATCGAAACATATGTTTTTAAAATTCCGGTCAAAAATCTAAATTCGAAGTTTTGTATTTTTTGCTTAAAAATTACCATAATAGCAACGTATTTTTAAAAAATCGTGCATCCCCCATTTCACCCCCAGGGATGGTAATATCGAAAAATCGCTGATGCCTACAGTCTACAAATTTCTATCGTCTATAGATCCCCTATTCAGCGCCGTATTCTTTTTGAAACGAATCGAGAATGCGAATTTTCTTTCGCAGGCTTTGGCATCTTTCTTGATAGTTTTACTTTTTAAACTGCAAAATGCACTTATTTTTCTTTATTTGTACGCTTGTTGCAGAAAAATAGATGAATAATGTGCATGACGTTTCGCTGTATATAACCTCTTTGCTATTGTAGTGTCAAAAGTCATCGATCGTCTTCAGTCCGAATTTTATACAAGCTGACGACTTTTAAAAACTATATCTTCCACCCTCTTATAGCTATCGACACGGAAGTGCTATGGTGTACAACGGTAATCTTTGTACTACAACAACACAGAGAGATCGTTCGTCTCCATTGTGTAGTTTTTGCTGAAGAACAAAATATTGACATCCATACGTAGAATATTATATACGTTTTTTTTTTTTGTTTTTTTTTTTTTTTTTCTTTTTTTAAATCAGCGTACATCCAGTTAGGCTATCCAGACGATTCCGTCCTGACCAAATTCTTACACAACTATTTTAGTGTTCGCAGTCCATTATTTCCTCTTACTCGCAACTTTTAAAAGTTTTCCCGCAATGGATCGGGCATATTCAAGCAACAGCACAGAAATTGTCATTTGCCTGTTGCAGGCAGACATATGATTACAGATATGTTTTCTTTTGGACATGTTCAAATGTTTGTAAACCCTAGAGACAAGCTGCTGAGGTCATCGGTACCTAGACTTTACTTAAACTTATTTATGGTAAGGTTAACACACGTCCATGTCCGAGGAAGGACTCGAACCTCCGACGGGATCGGCTGCACCTTTCAGGCATGTCCGGAAGTTTAATGATGTCAACCGCGTTCTATAAGGACTAGTCGCCCTCTGTAGTAAAAAGCTGAACGATCACACACTTGCAGAGGGGCGTACTACCAGAAACAAAGAAAAAAAAAGGGGGTTTACGCGACAGCTCTCGAAAAGGGGGAACTCCGCTTCGAGTCCCGGTTAGGGCATAAATTTCTTTACCTCACAGATAAATTATGTAGCTGGAGTTTAGATTGAGTCGCAGTGATGATAAATTGTTTGAAAACTACTTAAACTACCAGTAGAAAAGAGAGTCCCTGGATGACGAATTATTAGAAAAGAAATGGATCTATACAAACAATAAATTTTTGGAAAGTGAGAAGTAATCAGATCCACCAAAGTGAACGCGAAGTATCAGAAATATTACAAAGCGAATGTTACTCTTCTTCGGAATGCTCTAACAAATTTATGAGCAGAGGCTAATGAAAATAAAATAAAAAATAGGAAATACAATTATTTTAAAAACGTACAGAATAATATGGATTATGGAAGAAAAAAAATTGTAGACACAAATAATGGGAAATAACAGAAAAAAAGAATATTTTGGTTACGAAATAAGTTTATTAGCGGGCTCAAAAGAAAGAAAATATTAAAATCAGGAACAACATGGACAGAAGAAAGGAAAGGAGAATGTAACCGGAGAAACAGGAAACATCAAGAAGAGGAAATGAAACAGTTACGTGTTTCCAGATGGATAAATTAAAATAAACGTTTAAAAATTTTTATGCCGTGTGAGTCTTTTTTTGCAGACGATAGTTAGGACGATGAAATTTTTGGCCGTGCCCGTACTACTGGGAAGTGACTTCTGTCGCTCGTTTGCCTTCAGACGGACGCATTCCGGCCGCGAAAGCAAACGACACAGGCTATATAACGCGTCGATAACGCACTGAGACCTTGAAGTCTCCTTGTTCTGAGATGACCGCGCGCATCAACAGCTAGAAAAGAAAATGTGCCTCAGACCGAACATAGTTTCTCAGAACATTTCTTCGTTCTAGGATTGATTTCATCAGTAAGGTCTCCGAATTTGTAAATCTGTTGTCAGTATCGGTTGTGTTTTCATGCATTTTATTCGGTCGAGTTTCACGCAAATTTCAACTCTTTGCCTCTTGAGGACTCCGAAATGTAGCGTGTAACATGAATACACTGATGTAAAAATAATAATAATAATAATGTAGAGTAATGAAATTTCGGAAATTTCGAGGTAATGACTAGGGACCGATGACTCTTTACTTCTAAGAGTTGAAGCAGGGGAAGTCAGGCTAAAATTTATGAACCATTTTGTTTTAAGATGTTCTATATATTTAAAAATGTATAAACGACTAAAGTCAGTCGTCAGAATTTTCTATCCGACCGATTTCCTGTGCTATTCATACACAGATTTGTCATCAACTATGATAAATCACTTATTTCTCTCGCTCCTGAATTCACACTCAAACACGATTTACTTCAGTACAGTTCTTGTGGGCAGGACATTGCTGTGAATATTTTAATCGTTTTGTTTTATGATATCTTCGGTTCTATTCAAGGTACGCAGTTCTTCTTGGCCTAAGAACACTCAGCTGATCACGTTCTTTCATTTGAGCTTTTAAACACTTTCATTGATTGATTCCAAGTGAACATTCAAACTTGAGTTTTTTCCAACAATTTTGTTCTAATTGAAGTATGTAGTTCATTTTGGCTAGAACACTCAGCGGACCAAGCTCTTTAAATTAAGCTTTTCAGCACTTACATTGTTTGATTCTGAATAAGTTTACATAAACAGTATACACAATACTGTATGGGTGTTTTTCTTTCTTTTTGTATATACTGTATTTGTGTTTTAAAAATTGTTTAAAACCGACAGTTCACCTGTGCTGCTGTATGCAGCATTATGCGTTAGATGTTGATAATAAAAATATCATAGGGGTTATTCTTTTACAATGTCTGGCTTCAATTTGGAACTCAACATTTACGAACGATTTAGTTTTTACACTCTTTCTAATATGTATACTGTCAGTGTGAGCAGTCTGGCGCGAAGCGTCACTGTACTAGCATTGTATATTTGCATATTTATTTAGAGAGAAATGGAGTTATAATTTGTAATTGATTTGGAATTTTTACTGATGAGTAATTATGATTTGTCTTGCACTCGAAAAAGCATTGATGGTGGCAAGTCACTTGCCGAACTCTAAATCTGCAAAATAAAGAAGTTTCTTACAAAAATAACGACTGATTGCTGCAAAACACCCATTTTGGTATGATAAATACAGTCGTAGGCTCAAAAAAATAAAAATAAAATAAAATAAATAAATAAAAACAACCTTCTTTGTGAAAGGCAATCTAATGAAATATAAAATTCCACTTTTCTGGCGTGTGTCGAGACTGTAGCAGAAATACGTTTGTACATTTACGTGCAGAAATTTCTTGAAATTTACTTGCTGCAGCAACTGGAAGAATCATAGTATACCAAGTATTTGTTCCAAAGTAAACACCCTAGCGAATGCTTGAGAGAATTTACTTCTAACTTACAGGGTACACCCTACAACAATACTTCGTGCACTTGCGTCATTGGGCAGCTTAAAGTTGGCTGCACTCGGAGACAAATGAATGGTTTTCACCTAGTGTAGATTTTTCCGCTTGTGGCAGCACAAGCGCAAGCGTCAAGTTATCGTGGAGGAATAGTAGAAAACCGACGTGTTTCTGAAGCAGGTTGTGTTTTCTGTTGTTTATTAGACATTTTTTGTTCTTAATAGAAACTGAAATTCTTCATTATAAAGTCGTAGATTTTACGATAAACTTAAAGGAATGGCCCTGGGAAGTACCGTTTCGTACCTTTCAGTGGTTCTTAGGAAACCTAATAGACGCAAATGTGGAGTTATTTTCCAGTTATTGCAATTTTTATGGCACTACGTACGTCCTCTGTTGTGAAAAGTATGTTAAATCAGTTTAAACGATACTAATCACATTCGTCCGTTATCGTATTCTGAAATGTACCTTGCCAACCGCTTGGAGCGCTGTTGTAATGGCGTATAACAAAAATCTGTTGGAGTGTCGTGACTGTGTATTTTAGACTGTTACCAAAGATTATCTTTGATTCGTTCGAGATACTTCCATCACAGTCCGAATGCTCTAGCCAAACCTCAACATCAGCATCGCTAAGAGAGTGTTTTACAAGGTAACTTTTACATTCCTCAAACATGTAGTTACTTACAACGCTACTAAATGAATATGTAAGCATAGAAACGAAAAGTCTAAGGCTTACGTACAAGTTCTCTGTTTATTGCAAAAAGACGGAATCCGGCATATACATTGGAAATGGGCTGTCAATGTACCTATATACCTGGTGCAAGAGGCGATGACATACCTTTCAAAGCCATTTATCCAAATATGTAGCTCTAGCCTATTTTCACGGCCTGTGATCCATAGTTTCTAATAAAAGTAAAGTTGCGAAAGAAAAAAAATGTTTGTAGAGTCTATGGGTCTTAACAACGGGGTCATCAGTCCCTAAACTTACAAACTACTTACAACTAACGACGGCACAAATATCCATGCCCGAGGGGGGATTCGAACCCCCGACCGTAGTGGCCGTGCAGACCGTGACTGGAGCGCCTCAGTCCCCTCGGCCACCGCGGCCGGCTGGCGAAAGAAACGCATCAACGCATAACAGACGCTGCTAACAGCTTATATAGACCGAATAATCTATTGAGATCGTGTCTGATATCACAGAAGAATAAAATTCAGCTGCACACGACTCTAGTACGGCCAGTACTTTTATACGGTTGTCAAACTTGCGCAAGGTCAGCAACAAATGAAGCACTTTGCGCGTCTGATGGAAATACTTCGAAATATTTATGGACCCGTCTACAGTATCGTGAAAGATAAATGGGAACGAGGAACGAAAGAAGAGCTCCATCTGCAATTTGAAAAGCCATACATGGGACACATTTGGCAAAGAGGCTACAGCGGTTTCGCCAGATCTTTAGAACCGACAGATCCCTCCCTGTAAACGACACTTCTACTGTCAACTTGCTGGAAAAGTTTCATGAGGACGCGTTCAAAGCCGCGATGGAAGGATTGAGTAACTGAAATCCTTAAGGAATTCGAACCGACAGTAAATATCTTTTTAGTGTGGGTTATGTTTTGTAATATATCATTTTGCAAGTTTTTAAATAGCGTCCTCTGTTTCATGTTTTTGCCCATTCTGTAAGCTGGCTTTTCTTTTGTTTTTCTGCTGCAAGCCTTAAAGTCCGTTTAAAGCTATAACTGATGACGTTGTTGAACTTTGCAACATACAGCTTAATGTAAGAGCGATGAAAGCCATTGAAAATAAGAAATTCTGGTAGGCCTACGTTAATAACGTGTGCAGCCATCAGGATATTGAATGAAACCATGCAGATGTGTTTGCATTGTGTCGCAAAGGCTGGTTATCAGTAAGATGGAGTACCATACCTGACGCTCTAATTGTTGGTCAGTACCGGAAAGTTTAATTTTGGTTGTATATAACGCTAAAGTTGTCATTCGATGATCTATCATACATGTTCCTTTCGAGATACATTTGCTGACGAGCAGGCCAAAACAGTATGTTGACACCATACAAAGAGCATGTTGGAGTACAACCGCAGTATGTGAGCGAGTGTTACCCTGCCAGAAAAAAAAAGTTCAAATGTTTGCAAAACTGTGAGACCAGACTGCTGAGATCATCAGGCCACAGACTTAATCGGGGTTTAGACAAGCAATGATTTTACGGCGCCGTAAGCTGCAACGCCAGTACCCTTTTACAGAAGCTATGACCGCATTTTCTGCCGTGATTAGTTTTTAAAACGGCGTCAAGAGAAATTGTGCTTGCAGGTATACGACTTGTGGCACAAATTGCTAAATGTGGACTGACGAAAAAGGTTGGAAAAAAAAAAGAAAAAGAATTCGCAACTGTTGGGGGCAGAATTGGATATTACGCCAAAGTAGCCAGGGAGCTTCTAACACGCTAATAAGAACTGGAATTGGAACACCAAGCGTCATTCGAGAACCACTTAAGAAAGAGCCAAAATAATTTCAGTCACCTATTTGAATTTGACAGGCAATCCACTCATAGGGATGACACGCACATGAGAGATGCTGTTCCTGCACGTACACTCCTAGCCATTAAAATTGTTACACCACGAAGATGACGTGCTCCAGACGCGATATTTAACCGACAGGAAGAAGATACAGTGATAAGCAAATGATTAGCTTTTCATAGCATTCACACAAGGTGGGCGCCGGTGGCGACACCTACAACGTGCTGACACGAGGAAAGTTTGCGACCGATTTCTCATACACAAACAGCAGTTGACCTGCGTTGCCTGGTGAAACGTTGTTGTGATGCCTCGTGTAACGAGGAGAAATGCATACCATCACGTTTCCGGCTTTGATAAAGGTCGGATTGCAGCCTATCGCGATTGCGGTTTATCGTATCGCGACATTGCTGCTCGCGTTGGTCGCAATGTAATGCCTGTTAGCAGAATATGGAATCGGTGGGTTCAGGAGAGCAATACGGAACGCCGTGCTGGATCCCAACGGTCTCATATCACTAGCAGTCGAGATAACAGGCATCTTATCCGCATGGCTGTAACGGATCATACAGTCACGTCTCGACCCCTGAGTCAATAGATGGGGACGTTTGCAAGACAACCATCATCTGCACGAACAGTTCGACGACGTTTACAGCAGCATGGACTATCAGTTCGGAGACCATGGCTGCGGTTACCCTTGAAGCTATATCACAGACACAAGCACCTGCGATGGTGTACACAACGACGAGCCTGGCTGCACGAATGGCAAAACGTCATTTTTCCGACGAATCCAGGTTGTTTACAGCATCATGATGGTGGCATCCGTGTTTGGCGACATCGCGGTGAACGCACATTGGAACTTGGAAGCATGTATTCGTCATCGCCTACTGCCGTATCACCCGACGTGATGGTATGGGGTGCCATTGGTTACACGTCCCGGTCATCTCTTGTTCGCATCGACGGCATTTTGAACAGTGGCCGTTACATTTCAGACGTGTTACGACCCGAGGCTCTACCCTTCATTCGATCCCTGCGAAAACCTACATTTCAGCAGGATAATACACGACCGCATGTTGCAGGTCCTGTACGGGCCTTTCTGGAACGGAAAATGTTCGACTGCTGCCCTGGCCAGCACATTATCCCGATCTCTCACCAATTGAAAACGTCTAGTCAATGGTGGCCGAGCAACTGGCTCATAACAGTTGTTGGTTGATCCCTAACGCTTCGTCCAGAGCTTCGGAGGCCTTCCTACTTCCGCTGAGTCTTGCCGACTGATGAGTCATATATATTGTGGAAAGTGGGCGTGGCCAAGCTGTCACGTTATCAGCAGAGATAGTCCTTGTCAGAGATAAAACATCACTATCGATTGCAATCGGTCAGAGATAAAACCTATCGATCTTTTAAAGCTACAGTCCATATGTCGCTAAGTTTCATAGCTTCTTCTTTCTTGTTATAATTTTCCTCATGTTTGTATTGCCATGGATAATAATTGGTTGTTGTAGATAAAACTGTTGTTTCGGAAAACCTCACTATATGACTTCCAGATTGAAGAGCATGCTCTGCCACATGCCTTCATTGCATGTGTGTGTGTTGTTTCTAGAATAAGTTAGATTATGTAGTTTGTTAAGTCTAGGAACTGATAAGCTCTGCAGTTAGGCCCCATAGCTTTTGAAACATTTGAAATTGAACACCGTATTGTCTGATCCACAACAAATTTAATAAGTGTTCATTTTGATAATTCAAAACACAAGTCACGACCTCACAAAAAGATGTACCAGTGATTGTAAAATTATATCACTTATTTTAAGTAGCATAAGTAATGTGTATAATTTTTTACTTTCTTAAACCAAATGTTAATAAATGACAATAAGCAAGCTTATTGATCACTTTATGTAACGTGAGAAAAAAGTGAAACTTCTCATCGAATATCTAAGGCCTTGTGTTTATGTATATCTTTGAGTAAAATGTTTGAAAATCAAAGAACTAGCTTTTCTTGTCAACGCTAGACAGTTGCTTGTTGATGGTGGCCTAATACGCCGAAAACTAGTTTAAAGTGAGTAAAAAATGAGTTGAACAAAACCAGTTGATTTGTTATAGCCCGAAATAAGTAATTGTTATACCGAGAAGAGACGGTAAAATTCATACAAAAAAGCGATAGTATTATGGAACTTTGACTTATTAATTTTCACACCTGTCTGCGTATAACGCCGTAAATATACGAAAATTCATTTTTTTTTTTTTTTACCAAATAGTGTCTGTGAAGTCTTTTCTGAAAGATTTGTGTAAGGCGCATGTAAGGTGCACCTCGATGCTGTATGAGCGGTGCTATGTCAACTGGAAGTGGGGAAAAAGGCTCAGCCTAGGTATTTATCTGTACCGACCGCAGGCCGTAAGACTCGTTCCACACTGGGAAACTTGTGACGGTTACCGGTGACGGTCACCGGTGACTGTGGCGACCACTCCTAGGTCACTGGTGTCCCACACTGCAGCTGTTGCTAACAGATAGTTGGTGAAATGGACTCGAGCGAGGAGGAACTGTTGTTAGTACTTCTAATGAGGATGAGGAGAATGAAGACAAAACGTTCATTCCACGTACATCCACTGCTACGCGATCAACTGGTGAAGGATTATATTACACCATTTATGACGATCTGAGGCAATCTGAGAAGAAGTTTTCTTCAGTACTTCCGAGTGTCAAGAACTTCATTTGATGAACTACTAGAAACCGGTCGCGGTGACCGAGCGGTCTGCGGCGCGCCAGCCACGTTCTGCACGGCCACTACGGTCGGGGGTATGAATGCCCCCTCAGGCATGGATATTTGTGCTGTCCTTAGTATTACCTAGTTCATAAGTAGTTTGTAAGTTTAGGGACTGATGAACCCGTAGTTAAGTCCCATAAGCTTTACAAACATTTGAATTTTTGATGAACTACTAGAAAATGTGAAAGAATCAATCACAGGAAATGTCATTATACTAAGGCAGGCTATCCCAGCAGAGGAAAAACTTGCTCTTCCATTAAGGTAGGTACTGTAGTATTATTTTATTTTATTGTAAGTATATTTCACAGATTTTAACTGGTATTAGTATACATTACAAAATATTGTAAAACTTCCACTGAAAGTTTTAAGTTCATTGTTCCTCTACCCGTGCTGTTGAAAAGTATATTGAGGATTCGACAGTGTATTCGGAGGCCGTTGGCGAGCACACAGCTGGTAACTGATACGACAACCTGGACTGTCCTCCAGTGTAGACTTGAACTGTCCCATCATATGCACGGTCTTGATGCGGCCCCCAGTAGTGTACTTTGGTACCGACACAAATCCTATTTTGGACGAGGAGGAAGCAGAAGCTCTGAAATATTGTTGGGCATTAATAATGAAACTCATAAAATCAGATTTCACTTTCAATCTTGTATGATTGGGTAATTTTTTTTAATTCAGGCACTAAAGACTGCATGAACAAGCTATTTTCGTCGGCTTGCTGTAATGAATTTTCTTTTCTGGCGTACTTTTCCTTCAAAATGTTACATAGGATATCTTCTTCTTCAAGACTTCTTTTCACGGGGCATTCTTTACCATCGCTCAGCAGTTTTTTAAAGTGCCTCCTGCTCTAAATTTCCTCCTTCATCAAACTCATTCTATCTTCATCATCATCATCATCATTGTCAATACTAGAAGTACTGCTCTTACAGCCAGTTGTTAAGAATCGCAGCTGATCGAAGTAGATATACTTCTTCCTACCAGTTGCTGCAGAACCACTCTTTTCTGTCTTTTGCCGTATAACTGTCCCTTAAACTCTTCCATTTCCTTTGAAGAATTGTCCCTGCAACAAACAAAAACCACCATAGTATTTTAATATCTGCTATATAAAAACGAATGTTTGTTTGGTTGTTTGTTCGTATTTTGTGCAGCCGTAAGTTCATCCGATTGCGATGAAACTTCGTCACTTGCTTGAAAGTTATAGGCATAGTACAATTATTAACATTTATTAAAATTACAGTTGCAATAAAATTTACAAACTAATGGTTTAATACGTTCTTATGGTTCATCATTATTTTAATATTGCCAGTTGACAATCGGCAAAAGACAAACAGCAAAAGGCACATCTCATTCGGAGATAATCGCACATATATGAAATTAAATTATCATATTCGATGTCAATCAATGTGAATGAAATTAAATCTGTGGTGTCGCACAAGTCTGAAGTGCGCGCCACGTACTTTCGCAGCGCGCCGCCATGCAAGCATGACGCGGCGTTCTTACGACGTCGGCCAAGAGCGCTCTCTGCTGCAACCCTGCTCGTGGCCACCACTGAACTGCATCGGTCACTTGGGATTAGGACAGGCACTAGGACTCATCAGTAGGCAGGCCTCTACCTAGTTAAACTATATATCTGCATTCCACTAGTCTTCAATTAACAAAGTTAAGCATTGTATCATTTCTTCGAAATATATGTCGTTCTAATCTAGCTTAGTGTTTCTAGTTTCTGCTGTCCCACTGGCTGGTCACCTCAGACTCTGTACCCGCACACGCGTGCATCCTATTTCCCTGTGTCGGTCTCTCTCTACTCGGCCACCGACACTTAGGACAACCGGCGGCAACGAGACACAAAAGTGGCGACCAGGATGGGATACAAAAATATCGAAAGTATTAACGGCAAGCGCTGATTTTCTTTTTCTTTTCGTTAGTGAATAGTCATTTACCAAGCAAAATATTTTATACGTTTCTGTGGTTCAACTATATTTTCAAACTGACAGTTGACAATCGGGAAAAGGTAAACAACAAACGATGCCAGTTAATGTGAGTCACAGACATATGTCTGATGTGAGTGACGAGAAATCGACATTATTCATTCCTGTAAGATGAACAGGAGTGGAAAGAAGCCATCCGGGCAACGCCGGGTGTTTCAGCTGGTATCTATAATGTATACGTGTGTGTGTATGTGTGTGTGTGTGTGTGTGTGTGTGTGTGCATAATTTTGTAGTTATGCTCCATCCGCTTTTTGTTTTTACATGTTCTGGAGGGCCGGATCATCCATGATGGACTTATATTTTCAGTACAGAATTGGAGTATCGACTACCTAGTATATTATACGAGACGTTTGCTCTGCTGTATGGCGTAAAACGAAGTCAAAATGTTTTCCCGACCTCTCGAAATATCTATGGCTTACCTCAGCTGCAGGATTCCATAAGAGGGCCAACTATCCTCATTGTCTGGGACGGGAAGCACATCAGAATTATAAAACCCACTTCCAGTGGTCCACTCTACTATAATTATAAGAACTATTTTTTTCCATTCTGTTGTTAGCTGTTTGTGATTCGACGCACAAATTCTTATTTATAGACACTGGAGCATATGGGAATTCGTCCCACTCAACTGTGTTTGTAATACCGTGTTAAATAAAAAACAAGATGGTATGCTAGATTTACCTGCACCAAAACAACTGTCATTATCGTTTGAAAGACCTATGCCATTCATGTTACTAGGAGATGGTTTCGGATTGTTAAAATTCATTTTGCGCCCTTTTGGAGGAAAGTATTTAGACATTAAAAAACGTGTGTTCAACTATAAGCTGTGCAGAGCAAGAAGGTACATCGAGTGTACTTTTGGAATTCCTGCAAACAAATGACGCATTTTCTATAGATCACTCGACGTTAAATTAGATTTGGCGGAGTTTATTGTGAAGACATGTTGCCTCCTCCATAACTTTGTGCGCGATCGTGGTGGAATACAGTTTGAGGATACGTTAACTATTCAGGGATTGCAGGACATGTTACCTTGCTTAATCCGTGGAGGAAATTAATTTTAAAAATTGCTCAGTCTCTGTTGCAGTATTTTATTTTCCAATTACGCGTTTCGCGCTGTTAGCGCATCGTCAGACTGGAAAAAGACAAATATTTTGTTACCGTCCGTGTACCTGGTGCGCAGCGAACCTAATGGGGCTAAGGTGAGTAAATTTGAAAATTCGGACTTACTTGGGCGGAGATGGAGCCGCAGAACTATCTACTGCTGTCTAGGAGGTATCTTAACAATTTGTGTTATTGGGCGCCTGCAAAGAAGTAAACGTACAAAGTGCGTAAGGGTTATTTGAGCTAGAATAATTAGGGACTAAAGGGGTGTGGTATGGAAATTAATGAAACGCTTTATATGATAAAACTCACCATAGCAGCAGAGGAGTCGCTGTCGCGGCAGGTCCACGTTTACAACTGGTAGTATTCTTAATAACTACGGAACATGAATGCGACCGTCAAACAGAGCGGTATGGGCAGAGTTACGCCTGCGAGAATGAGCGGCTAGAGATGTTTGTGGCGTGAGGAAATAAATCTTGTGAAATGATACATGTTGGTATGAAACAATAATAAATGAATGAAAACGAAATTATTAGAGGCTTGAGGGTGGGGCGGGAGAAAGATGTTGTGAATTGTCAGAAGGGGGGTCGTTTTGGAAAAAGATGGATAACATGATGTCGTAAAAAGGTTGATTTTTTGTGATGAGCTGTTCTTTGAGACTGTGTTCTGAGGACCGTTTTACAAACTTAGTGATTTCTAATTCTTCAAGAAGTGAGAGTTTTTTACCTTTGGGGGCGATGTGAAGAACTTGTAATTTGTCAAGGGGGGGCTGAATGTGTTTGCTTCTTTTGAGGTGCTCGGAAAAGGCCGAATTATTTTTGGCAGCGCCTTTCTTAGTTAAAAGATGTTCTTGGAACCTAGTTTTGAAGGCTCGTCCAGTTTGGCCAATGTAAGATAAGGGGCACTGCAAACATTGTATTTTGTAGACGCCTGACTGGCTAAAAGAGTCTTTAACTAGCCGTTCACTGTGGTGAAAGCGATACTGGATCTTGTCATTGATCGTGAAGGCTACTTTTATGTGGGTGGTTTTAAGAAGTGCGGCGAGTCTGTAAGAAAGATTGCCTATGAATGGTAAGGAGACGTAGATGGATTCAGTAGTGATGGTGCTAGGGAGGAAGGAGGTGTTATTTTTAGAGATTTTTCTGCTGTACAATCGGTCGACCAGGCTCGCCTGGTATCCGTTGGTTCCAGCAATGTGCCGCAGGTTAGCTAGTTCTTGCTCAACTGTTTCACTGTTTAAAGGGAGGTCGCATAAGCGGTCGATCATTGACGAGAAAAAACTGACTTTATGACTGTACGGGTGACAGGATGTTGAGTGGATGACAGCGTCACTGGTTGTGGGCTTCCTGTAAATCGCAAATGTGATGTGATTGTTGGATAAGGTTGAGAGTTAGGTCCAAGTAGTTGATGGAGCAGTCGGCTGACATGGTCTGATGGGTGAAAATCATTTTTGGATGCAGACTGCAAAATTAGTTCGAAAGGGATGGTATTTCAGCTGTGGCTGCATTAATTATGATGAGAATGTCATCCACGTATCTGCAATAGAAGAGTATTTTTTTGCACATAGAGGAGGCTTGCGTGAAATAACGGTTTTCAAGGGTGTTCGCAAATATATCAGCTAAAAATCCCGCAAGGCAGTTTCCCGTTGCAAGGCCGTCTGTTTGTTTATAAAGGTTGTTATTGAAGGAGAAATAATTGTACGACGTAATGAGGCGGAGGAGAGAGATGAGCTCGTCAATTTCGTCTGGATTTAGTTTACCATATCTGGAAAGGTTGTCAAATATGATGTCTATTGTCTCTAGGACGGGAACATTGGTGTATAGATTCTTTATGTCGAGAGAAACGAAACAGGCAGAGGACGGGAAAGATTTGCCTTGTAATTGTTGAATTAAAGTTTGTCGGTTGGGAATAGAGTAGGTAGTTTCGAAGGTGAAAAATTCCTTGAGCATTTTTAACGTGAATTTCGAAATAGGTTCAATAGGGCTGCCTCTATAGTTCACAATTGGTCGAATCGGGAAGAGTTTTTTGTGGGTCTTAATTTGGGAGCGGAGGGTTGGGATTCTTGGATTCATGACTTTGTATTTGTAATGATTATCATGGCAAATTATATTGGTGCAGTTAAGAATGCAGGCTTGTAACTCTTTGACATAAGTCTGTGTTGATCATGGTCTAGCTGTTGGATGCCATTTTCATTAAAAAAACTAAGAGTTTTGCTAATATAACCAGATCTGTAAACAATAACAGCTGCATTACCCTTGTCTGCAGGCACAATAATTGCATCATTTTCTTTGAGCTTTTTGTTTATGGACCTAACAGTTTTTTGATCTATGCTGACGGAATTGAAGGCAAACTGTCTATCGATTAATTCACTTGCCTTACATGAGATTTTTAATTTTTCTGCTTTGTCATCAACTGCGCGATCTAAAGCAATTTTGAAGTCAGCAATGAGATCAGTGGTACGTTGCTCATTTAAAATAGGTCGAATGTTGTGCTTTAGACTTTTGTTGAGAAGCACATACTGTTGATTGCTAAACTGAATAGATGTAAGGTTGACAACTTTATCAGCGAATGGGAAAATTCCTTGGTGTTTACTGCTTTGATCGAGACCATGATTCGTTGCATGGTACTTATTCCGTAAATGTGATATCTTTTTGAAATGCTTTTCCTTTATGGGAGTGCAGCTATCTCCTACAAGGTTGCTGATAATTTTCATGAGTTGGTCTAATTGGGTGTGGTCAAGCAGGCGAACAAGAGAAAAATATATATCATATGCCACATGGTTAAGCTTATCTTTAAGGGAGTGGAGGCGCCTTATTTCAGAATTGAGTAAGACTCTGGCGCATTTGAAGAGTGCTTTAGAGGGGAAAACATTTTTTTGTATCTTAAGGGAGCTATGTAAAAACATGGGGATGAGATTTTCTGAAATACACTGCTTGTTGAAATCGATGCTCATGGAAGTCTTCATTATCTTGAGTTTCAGTTTTCGAAAGGATGCGGCCACTTGTTTTGCCCGGCAAGGCAAGCTTCTATACATTTCACTCCATTCCATGATGGTGGTGGTGGCGGCTGGTGCAGCAACAGTGTTGAATATTAAAAATTGCTCAGTCTCTGTTGCAGTATTTTATTTTCCAATTACGCGTTTCGCGCTGTTAGCGCATCGTCAGACTGGAAAAAGACAAATATTTTGTTACCGTCCGTGTACCTGGTGCGCAGCGAACCTAATGGGGCTAAGGTGAGTAAATTTGAAAATTCGGACTTACTTGGGCGGAGATGGAGCCGCAGAACTATCTACTGCTGTCTAGGAGGTATCTTAACAATTTGTGTTATTGGGCGCCTGCAAAGAAGTAAACGTACAAAGTGCGTAAGGGTTATTTGAGCTAGAATAATTAGGGACTAAAGGGGTGTGGTATGGAAATTAATGAAACGCTTTATATGATAAAACTCACCATAGCAGCAGAGGAGTCGCTGTCGCGGCAGGTCCACGTTTACAACTGGTAGTATTCTTAATAACTACGGAACATGAATGCGACCGTCAAACAGAGCGGTATGGGCAGAGTTACGCCTGCGAGAATGAGCGGCTAGAGATGTTTGTGGCGTGAGGAAATAAATCTTGTGAAATGATACATGTTGGTATGAAACAATAATAAATGAATGAAAACGAAATTATTAGAGGCTTGAGGGTGGGGCGGGAGAAAGATGTTGTGAATTGTCAGAAGGGGGGTCGTTTTGGAAAAAGATGGATAACATGATGTCGTAAAAAGTTTGATTTTTTGTGATGAGCTGTTCGTTGAGACTGTGTTCTGGGGACCGTTTTACAAACTTAGTGATTTCTAATTCTTCAAGAAGTGAGAGTTTTTTACCTTTGGGGGCGATGTGAAGAACTTGTAATTTGTCAAGGGGGGGGCTGAATGTGTTTGCTTCTTTTGAGGTGCTCGGAAAAGGCCGAATTATTTTTGGCAGCGCCTTTCTTAGTTAAAAGATGTTCTTGGAACCTAGTTTTGAAGGTTCGTCCAGTTTGGCCAATGTAAGATAAGCGGCACTGCAAACATTGTATTTTGTAGACGCCTGACTGGCTAAAAGAGTCTTTAACTAGCCGTTCACTGTGGTGAAAGCGATACTGGATCTTGTCATTTATCGTGAAGGCTCATTCTCGCAGGCGTAACTCTGCCCATACCGCTTTGTTTAACGGTCGCATTCATGTTCCGTAGTTATTAAGAATACTACCAGTTGTAAACGTGGACCTGCCGCGACAGCGACTCCTCTGCTGCTATTGTGAGTTTTATCATATAAAGCGTTTCATTAATTTCCATACCACACCCCTTTAGTCCCTAATTATTCTAGCTCAAATAACCCTTACGCACTTTGTACGTTTACCTCTTTGCAGGCGCCCAATAACACAAATTGTTAAGATACCTCCTAGACAGCAGTAGATAGTTCTGCGGCTCCATCTCCGCCCAAGTAAGTCCGAATTTTCAAATTTACTCACCTTAGCCACATTAGGTTCGCTGCGCACCAGGTACACGGACGGTAACAAAATATTTGTCTTTTTCCAGTCTGACGATGCGCGAACAGCGCGAAACGCGTAATTGGAAAATAAAATGCTGCAACAGAGACTGAGCAATTTTTAATATTCTACACTGTTGCTGCACCAGCCGCCACCACCACCATCATGGAATGGAGTGAAACGTGGAGGAAATGTTGCGAAAGGTATCAGATAAGATTTCGCGAACTACTTGGTCAGCCCTGAAGACGAAGTGCCTTGGCAGCTCCAAAAAATGTGATTGCTAGAAATGTTATATGAACATTAATATCGTTAGGCCTAAATGTTCACTGATACTGTATTTGAAATTTGCAGTGTTCAATTATTGTTGTGTTAACTGTAACAAACCGTATTGTTGCATTCACTGAACTGATTAAAACTTGCAATTAAAATTATAATCTCATTGCACTTTTTGTATTAAACTTGTGCGTACGTAACTGAACAGAACCCAAGCACGAGCACTATTCTCATACAGGTGTCAAAAACTTGTAAGTCAATAGTATTATGGTAAATAAATAAAATTCATTATTATAGTAACAACATATATGCGTAAATAATTGTTCTTTTTAATAATATTTTGACTGTATTTTTCGGACCATAAGGCGTAGCGCCTTAAAAATGTTCAAATGTTTGTTAAGCTTAAGGGACTTAACTGCGGGGTCATCAGTCCCTAAACTTACAAACTACTTATGAACTACTTACGAACTAGGACGGCACAAATATCCATGTCCGAGGGGGGATTCGAACCCCCGACCGTAGTGGCCGTGCAGACCGTGACTGGAGCGCCTCAGTCCCCTTTTTTTTTTTTTTTTTTTTTTTTTTTTTTTTTTTTTTTTTTTTTTTTTTTTTTTTTTTTTTTTTTTTTGTTCTCTGGGTAGTTCTCTTCGTTGCGGACGCTGATCGTTTTTGTTCGAGGTTGTTCGTTGAATGTTTGGCTCAGCTTTTTTATTACAGAGGGCGTGGAGCCCCCTGACCGGGCGCGCTGAGCCACGGCGCCCGGCATCCCCTCGGCCACCGCGGCCGTCGCGCCTTAAAAGGCTACGAAAGGACGCACCCTTAATTTTGTTAAGATAATTTTGAAACAAAACTATTTTTATTTTTATTTTCATACGCCCTGTAGGGGTGAGTTCGTGGTTTCTGTGCTCATCCATGTTGTCTATTCAGAAGAATAGACTGCATTACAGTACACTTGCTATCGCTAATACAAAAAAGAAAAAAAAAAGAGAGTGTGAGGGATAGCATTCTCCATTTACGTTATTAACCTCCTAGCATTGTACAGGGGTAGAAAATATATTTCGCTATTCTTGTGTTCCGAAAAATACGGTATAAAAGTGAAAAATAATATAGAATTTACCAAGTTTTTTTTTCCATCTATACTCTTCTGATTGAAATCAGTCACAAACTTCGTTGCAATTTCTTGCCACACATTAATTTTCATCACTTTGTTACTGTAGTCATCGCTTTTCATATCTCACAAGACGACTTTCCACTTCACCTGTAAAATCCTCTGTGTTAATGAAATCTAAACTCATGACTGTACTGTGTAGTGAATCACTGGGCTCGGCGACGGCTGCCTGTCTGTTGGCAACTCTGCACTGCTGCGCCTGTGATCGGTGTCCCAGTGTGAACACTCCAATACAAGCTAATGCATGTCCGGCAGTGACCGCACCGAACAGTGTCGGTGTCCGTCATATGTGGCGAGGGTGAGTCGCCGATGGATCACCATGACTCGGTGACATACTCCGTTTACCGAAACGACAGACGGACTGTTAACACACTGAGGCGTGTGACCAGGGGTGAACAAGAAGGGGTCGCTCGCTGAGTGTCATCTGTTTAGGGTGTAAGATCACTTTTTTTATCTTTACGTAGCAGTTATATTACCAGCCGAACATATTTAAAATATATTTTTTTTTAATAATGTACAAAATGTGGCCTTCTGAAAATTGTCCAAATCACCATATTCGTTAACAAGCACTTAGTCGTTGGCCATTCGTTACAAAAGAAACAATTATGTACGTTTTTTCGCATCATATTTCTTTCAAAGTCATCATCACTTTTTAGAAACTTCTGTCGTGATTATTTATTTATTTATTGGCAGACTTTAAGAAGTGTATGGCTTTGTACTGATTTGTCGGCCGCGGTGGCCGAGGGGACTGAGGCGCTTCAGTAACGGTCTGCACGGCCACTACGGTCGGGGGGTTCGAATCCCCCCTCGGGCATGGATATTTGTGCCGTCCTAGTTCGTACGTAGTTCATAAGTAGTTTGTAAGTTTAGGGACTGATGACCCCGTAGTTAAGTCCCATAAGATTTACAAACATCTGTACTGATTTGCCACGCGGTAGATGCAGCTACTTTTCAAAACAAAAATATGTTTAAAAATTTGTTAAGCTTATTGGACTTAACTACGGGGTCATCAGTCCCTGAACTTACAAACTAACTTATGCTAAATGCAACACAAACATCGATGCCCGAAGGAGGATCTGAACCCCCGACGGAGAACCTGCCTCGCGCATCGGAGCATAGCGCCTCAATGCGCTCCGCCACTGTGCCGTGGGTTTTCAAAACAATATGGGTCATTGTTTATTCTGGACACCATACATCCGTTTTATACACACGAACAATTACAGTTTCTCTGAAAAACTTATGATTTCTTCTTTAATCGTTTCTTGGATTGACTCAAAATAGAGGATGACAAAATGAGTTTAATCTTACATGAATGAGAAAGAGGGAGACACAGACTATGAATGCTGAATGAGATTACAAACACTAATACTTCCGCCACTATTCAGCAACCGGGGTTTCAAATTGAATCTAACATCACCGCCATACAACAACATGACACACAACGGTTTACACCTAAAATGGATGAGGCGACACTGAGCAAGCGCGCCCGTTTTGTCCACCCCTGCTCACGCGCCTCTGTCTGTTTACAGTCCGTCTCTCGTTTCGGTGAACGGAGTGTAGTGCAGTGACCCGGTGTGAATGCTCCAATTCAAAGGAATGTTTCTCTGTCAGTGACCGTCACAGTGTGAAACGAGCCTAACGTCGCACAGCCCAAGGTGACCCGCTGGTGGCTGATGTGTGGCACTGCACAGCCGGGCAGAACGGCCCTGCACGCTGGCACGGCAACAGGCAGCGTGGATGAGCTGCTTCCTGCTGCGGCCACACCAATCACGTCAGGATACGCCAGCCGACAGGCCCGCCGCACACAGCAGAGGCCGCGCGCGCGTGCTCTCCAGTGAGTCACCGCACAAGCACTCGCCGACGCAGCCCGAGGAGCAGCGCTGGGAATCAGCTGAGCCAGCGCTCTCACCCAAAGACCTACATAAACAACATAGACTGGACACAGCGCCGCCATAGTTGAAGCCAATTGGAAAGGTTGCCGCCATCTTTGCGAACGTCAGTGTCACGCCAGGTGTAACTGGGCGTCTGCTAACGCTGAATCATACGTTTTATATTAACCCTTTCGTGGTTTTTACTCATTTTTAGAATATCTCAAGTTATCTCAGCTGTTACAGAGTCTGATTTGGGTCAGCATTACAAATATGACACTCAAAAAATTTTAGCACATTCCATTTTTACTAAAAAAAAAGGTGGGACACATACGCCCCACTGATCATTTCTGGCACCGATTTATCTAAGACTTTTTAAAATAATTTCTTGAGTTATCCTAACTGTCATAGGGTCTAAACAAGTACATGATTCAAAAATTTGTAATGCACACCATATTTAAAAACATAAATAAATAAAAAACGAGAGAGAGCTGTCTCGCAGCTTCTATAATAGAAAATGCAGATAATAGTAAACCACATACCGTGTTTTATTAGCGCAAAAATTTACAGAAAAACTTTTTCTTTGAAATATGAGTACTATAATATCGCAACATAAAGGCACTATAGGGCTACACAATGGTCTCTGGGACACATGCGTCCCACTAATTGTAAATTCACTGAAACAAATTTTGAAACAAAATGAGTTTTAGAGAGCGTAATTGTTGTTTGTAAATTTCTAAGAAACATAAAATAGCAAATATACTTACTTCGGACCTTTTCGGTAGCGAGAAAATGACGAAAGTCAATTCAAGGCACAATAAACAATGGTTACGGCGGGAAAATTCACGCGGCAGCTCATATAAACAGTCACAGCCTTCTACACTGTGAGAATTTCAGTGCCTCGATTTTTTTCCGCGTTCTGAAGGGCCACCAACAGATGGCAGCACTATGCAGAATTACGCAACTCGCCACCTTGTACAAATGAGGTCCGAAGTTAGTGGGACGTATATGTCCCAACAACCACGAAAGGGTTAATCATTGCCAGTCTTGATTTTTCCTTAATTTCTGGGCGACGCATTTCGGAAAGTAATTCCCACTACGAATAGCATTTCTCGTTTACTACGGCATCCTAAGAGTAATGTTTACAATCGTAGAACTGCTGAATTATTTTATGTTACTATAATGCCAATAATCGTTTGTATTTGCCGACTTATCTTCCCTATAAATACAGGCGAATTTCTTTAAAGTCTTTAATTACCTTTACTCTGCCTGTGGTTCAAATGATGTTTCATGCTTTGAGGTACATTACGTATTTATCAAGCTCTCCACAATTTGAAGTTTCCTTGGTACTCTCCTTACAGTTTTTGGTTTTTGGTTTCTGTAGGTGCTCAGGAAACGAAAATAGTGTTGGAATGACATTTGCAAGTAGCCGCTTTCGATCGGTGGTAGCATGCATAACATTTCTTCAAAATGACAAGAGCATATGTTACTATACTTTGTAGGCTGCCACGTATCACGCCTCATACTGGTTACTCATTGGGTTAGCAGCTCCTTGTTTTTCAAAGGAAATCTGTATAATGAATAGTTTAATTACTGTTCATATACCTAGGCTACTTATCCAATGGTTAATACGCTTTTGTACACTATATAGACAACTGTCACTACATTAAAACACACCAAATACAACCGTCATCTACCTAGCTTTTTGATGGTCGTCAAGTAAACATGGTAAATGCGAAAGTTAAGTATAACGAATGTTTGTAGACAAATACATGCTGATACGCAACGACCTATATAATTACACATCTCTTTCTTTATGTATGATATTCCCACAGTTTTATCACTGCAGGTGCTACAGCTGCCTGCCGAACATACACTGGGCTTGATTTACCACTAATAATGGTGCTTATAGTCAGTTTAGACTACAAACAGAAGCGTCTGCTCACTCTGCTGCTTCAAACTGACGTTCTCAAATATGGCGGCCAGTGTTGCTTAGTGCTGCCACCCAGAGCGCTGTAGCTTGCCTGTAGTCTCTCTATGTTGTTTATATATCTCTTTGCACTCACCCGTTGTGCAGGGTACACACATTTCTCTGCCTCTGACCAGTGTTTCCAGCAGTTAAAGTGAGCTCCCCACCTGTTTTAAGTGCAAAACCACTAACAAAAATGCCCCTACTCTCATGATCGCTAAAATTTCCACAAAATGTTTTTTTTTTTAAATTATTATACAGAATCATTAAGTATATTAGTAATTAGTTTCCTTTAATCTTAAGTAATAAAATATTCTGAATCATTAAATTTACAGTAATCCATCAATGCAAGGTTAAGAACATACAAAAAGTTCTTATAGAACTGATGGTTATTTAAATGAATTCGTCTGCTGAAGAAGAATCACATTTGTCTCCATCACCATCATTGTCAGTTTCTGATAGGTACGATTCCTTGGTACCGATTTGTTTTACAACGTTTGTTGGACTCCCATAATCATTGCAGCATTTTTCTGCCATCCACAAACCACAGCGTATTCTTAATATAGCAGTTGAAATATGTAACTTCATTCTATTCCTCTGCTTGTTTTTTATTACATCAACATCGGCGATGAAATGGGGCAATATTAGGAGGGCAATCGCTAAGGTTGCTAATTCCTCAAATCTGGATTCCCCTTGAGCATCTTTAAAATGCAGTACTTCATGCTAAACTTTTTTTGGATCTTTGGTCTTGTTCCATCTGAACAAATGAATCTATCGCCATTGATCATCCACTTTTGCTCTAAATTCTACACTTTTGTTAACCTTCCTATTGTGTTCGAAACAGAGACACACAATTGTGAATGAGTCAGTTATACCCGCAATTTATATATATATTGCACATAGTTTTTTCGTGTAGAAAAACAGATGAAGCTTTGCAGCATTTATTGAACATAATTAGTATATAAAATTATTTATTACATTTTAGATTGTGAAACAAATAATGTTCATACAAGTTTTTATAAGTGAATTGTTGCATAAAAGTGCAAGCTACAACTTAAATTTTTCCCCCTATTGCAAACATTAATTAACCTAAAATTACGTATAAATATGATCAAAATATCCACGGGTGTACTGCCGGTCTATAGTGTCCAACGGGCACAATATTTCGGCGATCATACATGTCGCCATCATCAGGTGAACTGACGGACTGAGCTCCTGGAAACGCGCCGGCACGGAGGTCCGCACGCTACGGCTGCTCGAAGGGAACTGGGTTCTAGCCCGGTAGCGGGCCATTTAAATACCCGCGGAGCGACCCCTCCGCGGTCCGCGCCCCGCGCCGCGGCCGCGCAGTGGAACCGATTGCGCCGGCGTCTGAGAAGACGTCGGTGTGAGGGCTCTGTCCGCCGTGGTCGTCACTTCGTTACGTTTGCTAGATTTACTCTTAATTAACCCAATCGCTGGTTCCCAAGCTTTGCTAAGATTATAGCCAGAGTCACGGTTTATGAGGTCGTCACTTGTGCGAATTTCAATGGCCTCTCTAACGACGCAGTCCCAGTATCTCGACGTCTGTACCAAAATCCCAGTGTGTTCATACTCCATGGCGTGATTCTCCGACAAACAATGTTCAGCGACCGCCGACTTGCTCGGATACCTCAATCGTGTGTGCCTCTGGTGTTCAACGCATCGATCCTCGACGGTACGCATCGTCTGTCCAATATATGACTTTCCACACTGACACGGAATCTGGTACACGCCCGCCTTCCTCAAACCGAGATCATCTTTAGCGCTCCCCACCAGTGCACGAATTTTATTCGGCGGACAAAAAACAGTTCCAACCTGGTGTTTTCTCAAAATGCGGGCGATCTTCCCTGAGAGTGCGCCGGTATATGGAAGGAAAGCAGTGCCTACATCCTCCCTTGCGTTCTCATCCGTTTCCACAGGTTGTGTTGTAGTGGTTGGGCGGAGAGCCCGCTGAATCTGCCACTCTGAGTACCCATTTTTTCGAAATACAGTTCTCAGGTGTTCCAATTCCTGGGGTAGACTCTCAACGTCGGAGATAGTGCGCGCCCTATGTACTAGAGTTTTAAGTACCCCATTCCTCTGTGAAGGGTGATGACAGCTGTCTGCGTGTAAATACAGATCAGTGTGCGTTGTCTTCCGATATACACTATGACCCAGGGTGCCGTCAGCTCTTCTCTTGACCAAGACGTCAAGGAACGGCAATTTTCCCTCCGTTTCAGTCTCCATAGTGAATTTGATGTTGGGGTGTATGGAGTTCAGATGTGTAAGGAAGTCAAGGAGTTTATCCATACCATGTGGCCAGATGACGAAAGTGTCGTCCACATAACGGAAAAAGCAAGTAGGTTTCCAGAAAGATGATGCAAGGGCTTCCTCCTCGAAATTCTCCATGTATAAATTTGCGACCACAGGGGAGAGTGGGCTACCCATGGCGACTCCCTCCGTTTGTTCGTAGTATTCGCCATTGAAAAGAAAATATGTGGAGGTCAAGACATGCCTAAAAAGTTCGGTGGTCTTCTCGTCAAATTTCTGACCAATCAAGTCTAGTGACTCTCGAAGGGGCACCCTCGTGAACAACGAAACGACGTCAAAACTTACCATGATATCCGACTCATCCAGCCTGAAGTTGTTAAGGCGTTTCACAAAATCCACGGAATTACGTATGTGATGAGGGCATTTACCCACATAAGGACTTAATATTCCCGTCAAGTATTTGGCCAACAAATATGTAGGTGCCCGGATGTTACTGACAATGGGACGTAACGGCACCCCATCTTTGTGGACCTTAGGGAGTCCATAAAGTCTTGGCGGTACCGGACCTTGAGGTAAAAGTTTCTTGGCGACACCCTCCGGTAAATCCGCATCCTTGAGAAGCGCCCTCGTCTTGTTTTCCACCTTCTTTGTGGGGTCAACGATGATCTTCCGGTAGGAATCGTCATTTAGCAGGCTCTGCATCTTTTCAGTGTAGTCCTTATGGGAGACAACAACCGTAGCATTGCCTTTGTCAGCCGGTAAGACAACAATATCAGGGCGCTCCCTCAGGTCACGAATTGGAACACCTGAGAACTGTATTTCGAAAAAATGGGTACTCAGAGTGGCAGATTCAGCGGGCTCTCCGCCCAACCACTACAACACAACCTGTGGAAACGGATGAGAACGCAAGGGAGGATGTAGGCACTGCTTTCCTTCCATATACCGGCGCACTCTCAGGGAAGATCGCCCGCATTTTGAGAAAACACCAGGTTGGAACTGTTTTTTGTCCGCCGAATAAAATTCGTGCACTGGTGGGGAGCGCTAAAGATGATCTCGGTTTGAGGAAGGCGGGCGTGTACCAGATTCCGTGTCAGTGTGGAAAGTCATATATTGGACAGACGATGCGTACCGTCGAGGATCGATGCGTTGAACACCAGAGGCACACACGATTGAGGTATCCGAGCAAGTCGGCGGTCGCTGAACATTGTTTGTCGGAGAATCACGCCATGGAGTATGAACACACTAGGATTTTGGTACAGACGTCGAGATACTGGGACTGCGTCGTTAGAGAGGCCATTGAAATTCGCACAAGTGACGACCTCATAAACCGTGACTCTGGCTATAATCTTAGCAAAGCTTGGGAACCAGCGATTGGGTTAATTAAGAGTAAATCTAGCAAACGTAACGAAGTGACGACCACGGCGGACAGAGCCCTCACACCGACGTCTTCTCAGACGCCGGCGCAATCGGTTCCACTGCGCGGCCGCGGCGCGGGGCGCGGACCGCGGAGGGGTCGCTCCGCGGGTATTTAAATGGCCCGCTACCGGGCTAGAACCCAGTTCCCTTCGAGCAGCCGTAGCGTGCGGACCTCCGTGCCGGCGCGTTTCCAGGAGCTCAGTCCGTCAGTTCACCTGATGATGGCGACATGTATGATCGCCGAAATATTGTGCCCGTTGGACACTATAGACCGGCAGTACACCCGTGGATATTTTGATCATCAAATACGCCGGGAGAAACTTAAGAATCACACGTATAAATATGATAATTAATTCTGAAGAACTATATTTAGCTTCACTATATGCGTGTTATATTGGCTTACACAATTACTGCAGTAAATATTTGCATGCTCTTGGCATAGGAATGACTGACAATTGATACCTTTCTTATTAGTCTTTCGATCTTTCTTCGGTCCACACTCTTTGTACCGGCTCCTTTCCTTTGCTCCAGAACTCGTTCCTGAAATATTTTCCAAATTTACTTTTATCTTGTTAGGAATATTTTTGTACATTCTTTCCTCTTGCATTGGTCATGTTAGCTCATATCCAAGCTCTCTTAGAAAAAGGCGTCTTTTGTACAATTTCTTTTGATAGTAGCCTGGATTAGTGTATACATACAACACATAAGCAGTTATTGCAGCCATGTCTAGCATATTTTAAAATAAACAAACAGGCCATCGCTCAGTACACCTTTTACAGGAATAAGTACTGGCGAGTTTATCTGTATGTCAACTTCTCCTTTCGTTTTGTTATAATGCAGTATGACCTCCGGCTTCTTATGCTCTTCTGAAGACATGGTAGAGTCATGGTGCACTGTAGAGAGTAATATGACAGATTTATTCTTTTTTGGCACGTACTAAACCAGTTTTACATCCTTCTGAAATGCAAAGATGGTTGAGTAAAACACTTGCGTACTGTTGTTTGCCAGCATTTCTTTCGGAATCTCAGCTTTATTCTTTCTGAGAGTTCCAACTAATGTTAGATTTTTCTTCAGAAGTTCTTTGGCGAGAGTGTAGTCCGTAAAGAAATTGTCAGTGGTAATGTTTCGCACAGTTTTCTCAATTCTTTCCACAAGCCTCAATACAACATTTCTACCTCAATTTACTTCTCGTGGTCCATTTTCCGGCTTTCCTGCATAGACTTCTGTTGCACAAACATATGCTGTTTTCACATCAGATAACAACCATAATTATATGCCATATTTTCCTCTCGGTTTTGAAGGCAAGGACTGACGGAAGCGACACCTTCCTCTGAATGGGACCTGTTGCTCGTCCATTGTGACATTTTCATAAGGAACGAACATTTTAGGAAACTGTTCCACAAACATTTCAAAGACAGTCCTGATAGCAGCCAGTTTATCATGGCGTCGCCTAGCTGGTCGATCTTCTTTGTTGTCAGATCTGAGAAAGGTGCTGATGGTATAGAAACGCTGAAGTGACATTGTTGCGCGAAAAACTGCCCGACCATTCATGTTGTCACATAGCTCTTCGAGAGATTCTCCTGCAGATCTGTATACCAGCTAATATAAAAAGTCCCAAATAAGCCTTCATTTCCTGATTTGTAATAGAAATGAGAGTCGCATTTTTGGCTTGCGATATCCGTGTCATTTCCCAGTTAGTTTCTTCAAAAATCAACGCCAACATTTCTTCTGTTATGAACAGTGAAAATGACGATACTTTCTTTCGTCAATCCGCTGAAGAGCAAATCGAGTAGGTCCTGGAGCAGGATGAAGAATGTTTCCAGCCATAAATAAATGAAAAATAAAGGAAAATAAACTGTAGTAAACGTACACGAGCAAAAATAACAACCACGAGGAAATATAATACAACGTAAAAATGGCACTAGGTAGATAGAGTTGATGAATGATACAGGTTATCATCTTTCTAGACAGTCAGTACAACCAGGAGATAAAGGGAGAACGACTGGAAAGTCTTTCACAGCACTTCATTCCCCACCACAAAAATCAACTTTGGCTGAAACGAATTTCAAACCCAAAACTACAGTGGTGATCACCCAGCATGTTAGACACTATACTACTATGCAGCGCTCTAATGATAACGGTACAATCGTAAAATACAGAAAAGTATTACATTTATTGTACTCACCTTGTTTTTGACACAGCTGGAGGATTTGTGGAACACTCTGTACCATTGCGCGACGTATATACATTTCCAATTACGCTGGTTTCTTTAGACAACAAAACCACGCTTTCGTCTTCTTCGATCGCATCACTCTCCTCACTTCAAATCGATACATTATCAACATCACTTGAACTGTCAACAGAATCTTGATCATTGCCAGTATCATCTTCTATTTCGTCATATGACTCATTTACAAGCCTTTCTAATTGTTCATCACTTAGAAACCGACTAGCCATGTCGACAAACTCAGAATGTATCTGCAGTCGTTATACAGAGTCCCACAACAATATGAAATGCCTCTGAGCCATTTTAAGCCATACGACAACAATCACAAGTATTTCTAACAATCTATTCGTAGAAACTAATTAAAAATTTCCGCCAGGCTCTAAAAGACCCATTCACAATAAGTGTGTCAAAGCTACGTATCTCTGAAAGTATTTTAGATTTTGAAACGAAAATTTATGATAACATAAATTATTGCCTATTTGATGAATACATAACGCCATGTTGCAAAATAAATAACATTTAGGGGTTTATGTTAATTTTAGTAAACGGATTGGGTCAGTTAGGCCCATTCACAATAGGAAGGTTAAACTGAGCCATTATACCAATCAGATTTTCTTTGTTGTGATTCGCTGCTTGCTCAGCACTTACTCTGGAAATTTTTTTCATTAACGTCAAATTTTCTGGTAATCTGTATTTTATTTTTTGAATCAGACTTACTACAAATACTATGCACCGATTACGCATTTCTTCCTTTTCCTATGTTAATCATTTTTCTCTCATTTCAAGCAACTGCTTTTCAAAGCCGAATCCCAGATAACATCTTACCTTTGCAAGTAAGGCAACTTTGCTTACAAGCATATTGTGCTGTTACCAGGAATGGAGTGTCGCGGTATCAGAACAGTAAGAAGCGAACTTCTATTTTAATTTCATTTAATTTAATTATCTATTATTATTAAAAAAAGGAGAGAGAAAATTATTATTAATAATAACAATAATTGACAATTATTAATTAATGTTGTGAAAAACAAATCATCTGTGGAACTAAAAGAAAAAAGTGGAAGAGCAGTATCTTTGCTTTTTAATTAGCAGTCAGTCTTGTTTTGACGTCTCGAGCAGTTAGAAGTGATGAGCTGTCTCATTTTTTCCTTCTGTGTAAACTTTCAGTTGAGATGTAAATGTTTTTACAAAAATACAAATCCTTTTCAAGAGTGAAAAGTTTCGTCTTAGTTCATTACTTCGGCCTTAAAGTGAACCACTTAATGACCCTGAGATGTGATGAAGCAATCAACAATAAGAAGACATTTTGAAAACTGTCGGTATTTTTTACATGAGTTTATTCTACGGTTTCTCTGAAGTTTATTAATATTGACTGAAGTTCTTCTTTGCTAAGTTTCATTAATATTTAAAAAAAATATATATAATGATATTTCACAATATACAGGTGTTCCAATATCTATCAGGTTGGTCAACTCATCAACGAGGTTGCGATAATGAAATAAATTAGCACCCATTGTTTGAAACTGGTTGCTGCATTACCTGAACCTGCGCAAGCCGCCTTCCCTCGTGAAATGAACTAGTTGCTACTACATACTGTTCACTTTACAGGGAATCCCGTATGTAATCTGTGGAGTGTGATGGTTCGTTTGATGTCATACTGTAATGTATCACTGTTGTCTTCCAAGCAAAAGTAAAATATTTTGAAACAAATAGCAAAGTGGTATGAGATCGCATTTTCACTAATTGAAATTAAATTCTTGTAAACCACTAAAATTCCACCAGCAACTAGAAACCATATTTCACCACTAAAGGGAGGGCAGAAACCACCAGTTTTAGTGGAAAATCCACTAAGTTGGCAACAATGCCTCTGACCAACACCACCGAAAGAGAAGGCCACAGCGCACTTGCGCCACGTCACGCAGAGCAGGTCGCTAGGGCCTTGTGGGCTGTGCCCCCCCCCCCCCCCCCCCCCCGGACATCCGCCAAGCTACACGATAGCGAACTTCTATACGTGACGTGGCTCAAGCGCACCGCTGGAAATGAGCAACTTACTGAAATGAAAAGACACCGAGATTCATAAGGTGAAGATGCTGATTTTTCGGTCTATAGTCTTTGGTTTCAGTAAACATTGTGGCAAGCATGGCAACACTATGTAAGCTAAAATTCCCGTTAATGCCGAATGATAAATTTGGCAAAGCCAGAAGAGACGCACAACGATTTTCTTTACCATCGGGGACCTCTTCCATTTCTTGATACACAATGCCCTTCGTGGAGGTTCCGCCCACTGCTAAACCACAGATGACGCTTGGAACGTCTCTCGTCAGTATTCCTCAACCTGAGTTCTGTACTACATTCAAAAATTCAACAATTGCAAAAATACTAGCATAGATTTACTAATTACTAACAAATATGATGCTTGCTGATGGTAATTATCATTAGAAATTATGACAGATACGAAATAGGAATGCAATGTGATAAAACACTGGACGTACAAATGTTCAAATGTTTGTAAATCTATCGGACCAAACTGCGTGGTCATCAGTCACGTACTCGAAAAACATAGTGTTAAAGTCCGACCTTCTTTGAAAATTGCAGCCCTACTAGGTTCTGTGAAGGATGGTTTTTTACTTCGCAAGGTGTATATTAGATTCCCTGTGAAAACTGTGAAAATTCTTATAGAGGTCAGACCACTCACACTGTTCACGAAAGAGGCATTGAACTCCGAAGACACACACGTTTGTTGCAACCAGACAAGTCAGTTGTGGCAGAACATTGTAGCAGTATCGGTCACGCTATGAACTACAGTGACGTGAGAATTATAACACCGACCTCTTCCTTCTGGGATTCCGTTTTTTAAGGAAGTAATAGAAATTACAAAACTTAAAAATAGTGGTTTTAATTTATATAAGCCTCTAAATGTAATGAAATTGCAGAGACGTCGTCACAGTGCTGCTGCCGCAGAATGTACGTCGATAGGCGAATCGAACAGCTGATTGCTTCCACCACGGGGGGGAGGGGGGGTACATGTAAGTGTACATACCTCTTTGCCGCCGACCAACGTCTGGGACCCACACGCGCATTGCCGCCACGCTGGGGCCAAGGTTAGTAAATAATAAGGTTGGGCAGTAAGCCCTCTGCTGTGTCAATGGCTGTCGCAGATCACATCTGCGTGGAAGCAGGCGCTCGCGAGTAGACAACAAGTTTTCTTCTGAAAAATTTGTTTATTCCGTAATAGTTTGATAAGTCATGGTTGCAAAATTTTTACACGAATTATCTACAGGAGAATGGAAAAGCTGGTAGAAGCTGACCTCGGGGAAGATCAGTTTGGATTCAGGAGGAACATAGGAATCCGGGAGGCAATACTCACTTTACGTCTTATCTTAGAAGATAGATTAAGGAAAGGCAAACCTACATTTTTAGCTTTTGTAGATTTGGAGAAAGCATTTGACAATGTTGACTGGAATACACTCTTTCAAATTCTGAAGTCAGTAGGAGTAAAATATAGGGAAAGGAGAGTTATTTACAACTTGTACAAAAGCTGGAACGCAGTTATAAGACTCGAAGGGCATGAAAGGGAAGCATCAGTTGGGAAGGGAGTAAGACAGGGTTGTAGCCTTTCTCCGATGTTATTCAATTTGTACATCGAGCAGGCGATGAAGGAAAGCAAGGAAAAATTTGGAATAGGGATTAAAGTTCAGGTAGAAGAAATAAAAACATTGTGTTTTGCTGATGACAGTGTAATTCTGTCAGAGACAGCAAAGGACCTGGAAGAGCAGTTGAATGGAATGGGCAGTGTATTGAAGAGAGCGTATAAAATGAACATTAACAAGAGCAAAACAAAAATAATGGAATGCGGTCTTAGAAAATCAGGCGATGCTGAGGGAATTAGATTAGGTAACGAAACAGTGAAGGTGGTAGATGAGTTTTGTTGCTTGGGTAGTAAAATAACATACGATGGTCCCAGTAAAGAAGATATAAAATGCAGAATGGCAATGGGAAGAAAAGCATTTTTGAAAAAGAGAAATTTTATAACATCGAATATTAAATTAAGGGCAAGGAGGTCTTTTCTGAAGGCATTTGTGTGGAGTGTTGCCTTGTACGGGAGTGAAACATGGACGATAAGCAGTGCGGACGGGAAGAGAATAGAGGCTTTTGAAATGTGATGCTACAGAAGAATGCTGAAGATTAGGTGGGTAGATCGCATAACTAATGAAGAGGTACTGAACAGAATTGGTGAGAAAAGGAATTTTTGGCATACCCTGACTAAAAGAAGGGATCGCTTGGTAGGACACATTCTTAGACATCGGGGAATCGTAAATTTAGCATTGGAGGGAAGTGTGTGGGGTAAAAATCGCAGAGGGAGACCAAGAGACGCGTATAGTAACCAGAGTCAAGTGGATGTGGGTTGCCGTTCTTATGAAGAGATGAAAAGGCTTGCTCAAGATAGAGTAGGGTGGAGAGCTGCATCAAACCAGTCTCCGGACTGAAGACCATAACAACTACAACTTGTCTAAACTGCTTTTCTGCTGCTAAAATGTTCCGGTTACAAAGGCTGAAGTATTTTTTGTCTTAGCTTCTGCCTTATGCTTCGGTAAAGTATCATTTCACAAACACATTGACGTGGACTACAAATAGACTCAAATAAATCAGAATCCATTAATGTAATCGCATTGAAATCAATTTACATAAGAGCACAATTGCTGGAAATTACGATTATATTAATAAAAACAAAGTTTACTCACCATTCCTCCTCTTCAGTGAAGCTGTAAACAGTGTTGTAAATACCGGTATGCAATATCGTTCATAATATCAGTCTTCTAAGGCCATGGCAAAATTTGGGAGACGTTTACAACCACACCCATCTAAACTCTATATACAATGCCACTGTCAAAAATGTACGTAACTACATATACAGTTTTTATTTAAAAAAAAAAAAAAAAAAAAAAAAAAAAAAAAAAAAAAAAAAAAAGATAAGGAAACTACGTGCTGACCTGATCATTATTGTGATGACATATACCATACCATTTTCCGGCTTTATTTCGATGTTCTGACTGGTGGACTAAGGAAGGGGGGGTGGAGGGGGCGGACCAAATACCTCTAAAGCACGTAGATTATTTTTTTTATTTATTTAAACTTCTGCAGGCAATTAAAGGGCTTTACGTAGACTGCCAGGCAGCAGTTAGAGTAGATGGCAAATTAAGCTCATGGTTCAGGGTAGTTTCAGAGGTAATACAAGGCTGTAACCTGTCACCACTGTTGTTCATACTATTCATAGATCATATATTGAAAACAGTAGACTGGCAGGGCGGGATTCAAATAGGTCAAAACAAAATAAGCAGTGTTGCATATGCTGATGACTTAGTTGTAATGGCCGATTCGATTGAAAGGTTGCAAACTAATATTTCAGAGCTCGATCACAGGTGCAAGGATTATGATATGAAGATCAGCATCTCCAAAACGAAAGTAATGTCTGTGGGAAAGAGATTTAAACAGATTGAGTGCCAAATAGGAGGAACAAATTTAGAACAGGTAGACAGTTTCAAGTACCTGGGATGTATTTTCTCGCAGGATGGCAACGTAGTGAAAGAACTGGAATCGAGGTGCAGAAAAGCTAATGCAGAGAGTGGTCAGTTAAGATTTACTCTCTCCTGCAAGAAGGAAGTAAGTACCAAGAATAAGCAGTGCGCCGCTCTATCTTTCGACCAACCTTGTTGTATGGGAGTGAAAGTTGGGTTGGATACAGGTTACCTTACTCATAAGGTAGAGGTTACAAATATGAAAGTAGAAAGAATGTTTGCAGGTACTAATAGATGGGAACAATGGCAGGAGGGTGTCCATAATGAGGAAATCAAAGAAAAACTTGGAATGAACACCATAGATGAAGCAGTTAGAGCGAACAGACAGAGATGGTGGGGTCATGTTACACGCATGGGAGAAGCAAGGTTAACTAAGAGACTCATGAGCACGGCAGCGGAGGGTAAGAGAAGTCGAGACAGACCAAGAAGAAAGTACTTAGATTAGGTGCAGAATGATTTTGAAGTAATAGGCATAATATCAGACGAGGCATCAATGTTAGCCTTGAATAGTGGATCATGGAGTAATTTTATTAGAGGTACTATGCTCCAGACTGAACGCTGAAAGACATAATCAGTCTCTAATGATGATGATGATGATGATTAATTCCTTAGTCCGCCACTGGCTTCCTCAGATGTTCTTGGTCTCTCTTTTGATGAAAGTCAGCGCAAACAAATAAATGTGCGAGTTCTTGCATAAATTCTAATAATCTCTTTATGCACATTGGGAAACCGCTTACCAAGTGTTGCACACAACTTGGTAATTATGCCGTTTTCTCCGGACAAATTGTCACTGACATGAAGTTGAGAAAACGTCAGCTCGAATTGGCTTATTGTCTCGAGCCATGATTCCGAAGGCACAAGTAAATTTCCTCTTGAAATCCGGGTACCGATGAGCAATATATAAAAAAAATGTTTCCAAATGTTTGTATAGCTTATGGGACTTAACTACGGGGTCATCAGTCCCTAAACTTATAAACTACTTATCAACTAGCTAACACTAAGGACGGCACAAATATCTATGCCCGAGGGGGGGGGGGGGGATTCGAACCTAGACCGTAGTGGCCGTGCAGACCGTGACTGAAGCGCCGCAGTCCCCTCGGCCACCGCGGCCGGCTGAGCAATATAGCCGGCAAGATACCGAAATCCCTCTACACTACAGTCCGAACCCGCGGATGCTGAAAAACTTTCATAATTTTCTGCAGTCATTTCTATCCCCTCAGTTTCTTTCTGCCCTTCAACCATTGATAGTGCTTCAGAAATTTCGGGAAGAGTGCCGCTGAACATTGCTGCAAACACAAATGTCCCTTCTTTATCTCGTTCAACAAAAGAAGCATTAGATATGGTGCATTGGCACTTATCAGTAATAGCCTTATCCTGTTTTTCACATCTACTGGAGTAGGATGGTCATAAAAATGCCCCAAGCCCCTCACAAGAGAAAAGAAATTTTCCAGGCAGTCCTGATTCAGTAGGGTACTAAGAATAATATTTAACATCGTATTGTCGTAAGTCAGTGAATAGACCTAAAAGTGAGCGAATATAGTTCATGAATCCTTTCTTATAAGGTAACAAATAACTTGATGATCCAGCGCGCATGCTCTCACAGCATTTGTAAAACCTATGCAGACATTGCTCTTGTGCTTCGTAATGCACTCCGAATCCACAAGCAAGCGGCTTCTTACTTGAATTAAGGATGTCGAAAGTATCATCGACCACTTGTATGAAATCGCTAGCGTGTCCTTCTTCTGGCATTAAATCGAACGGCCTAAGAATTTGTGTGAGACGCAATTCGGCTGCTACACACACCCTTTGCCGGTCTTTGCCCTTAACAATGATATGTTGCGGAGTTAACTTGGGACACATTTTCATCTCCCTACTGTCTAAAGCCAAAAGTCCCCGAAAACTGTTTTCGTTACTGCCTTATTTTCTAGAATAATTTCGTCATCTAGCAAATGATTAACAACTTCAGCAAATGTGGAACATCTGCAATAACAACACATGTTTCCGTGTGTCGCTAGGATGCTGGAAACAATTGTTTTTGTGCGTCACTTTAAGCTTGTTTCAAACAAATTTTTTCCCCAAAAAATGTTCAAATGTTTGTATAGCTTATGGGATATAACTACAGGGTCATCAGTCCCTAAACGTACAAACTACTTATGAACTAGCTAATACTAAGGACGGTACAAAAATCAATGTCCGAGGGGGATTCGAACCCCCGAACGTAGTGGCCGTACAGACCGCGACTGGAGCGCCTCAGTCCCCTCGGCCACTGCGGCCGGCTCAAGTTTTTCCCCCATGTCTGCAACGCAAGCTATAACTTCATATGCATTATTGGCTAAGGCGAAAATAATTTCGTTCAAGAGGACAGCTGTCATACGAGTATGAAAAACAAAGTAGACAAGTTTTTTTCCAACGTGCAAAAAACCAACGAACCATAACAACTAAAACATTACTGTGGGCATCGAACACCCTGTCTTCTCGTTCATCATAACAAATCCTGTTATCAATCTTCATTTCATCGTAGGACAAAATGCAGACTCGTTGCCTATCGGTCAAGGTTTCAGCCTGCATTTTCATCATAGTTAAAACATCCTTCAAAATGCCAGGACTGCAACTAAACGAGGGTAGAGGATACACAATTTTTTCCTCTGAAAGTTGTACCTTTTTGTGATATAGCACGCAGAGTAATGGATTTACATATGTCCTCTTTACTGCATTGAACCCTTTTTGAACCATTTAAGAGTCTTTTGATTTGAGTGGGTGAAAATATTTTTCCCAACACACGAGTGATTTCTTGAGACACAGCAACTCTCATTAGTTTTTTCCTCGCGCAGAAGTCGTCGTATTCTTAACAGCTGACTCCGAAGATTTTTATAACGCGCTCGAAGTCTGACATACTTGTTTCTATCAAGGGAAACTCCCCATCGCACGCCCCCCCCCCCCTCCGATTTAGTTATAAGTTGGCGCAGTGGATAGGCCGTCAAAAACTGAACACAGATCAATCGAGAAAACTGGAAGAAGTTGTGTGGAACTATGAAAAAAATAAGGAAAATACTGAGCAGTCCACGCGAAAGATAAGCAACGTAGAACAGATTGTAAGCATAGGAGTGCTGCGGTCCACTTGCTAGCGCGAGGAGCTGTGGCCTTAGACGTACGTGGTTCAAGTCTAACCCGCAAGCAAGAATTTTAATTTATTCTTATTTTCGTAAAATTATTATCTGTCCGTCCGTTCATTGACGTCTCTGTTCGTTGTAAAATCTATAATGTCTGTGTTTTGTGACCGCACCGAAGAACCGTGCGATTAACAGATGAAAGGAAGTGTCTCTCCAATCATTATCATCATTAGAGACTGATTATGGCTTTCAGCGTTCAGTCTGGAGCAAAGTACCTCTAATAAAATTCCTCCATGATCCCCTATTCAGTGTAACATTGATGCCGCATCTGATGTTATGCCTTTTACTTCAAAATCATTCTGCACCGAATGTAAGTACCTTCTTCTTGGTCTAACTCGACTCCTCTTACCCTTCGCTGCCGAGCTCATGAGTCTCTTAGGTAACCTTGCTTCTCCCATGCGTGTAACATGACCCCACCATCTCAGTCTGTTCGCTCTAATTGCTTCATCTATGGTCTTCATTCCCAGCTTTTCTTTGATTTCCTCATTATGGACACCCTCCTGCCATTGTTCCCATCTATTAGTACCTGCAATCATTCTTGCTACTTTCATATCTGTAACCTCTACCTTATGAATAAGGTAACCTGTATCCACCCAACTTTCACTCCCATGCAACAAAGTTGGCCGAAACATAGAGCGGTGCACTGCTAACTTAGTCTTGGTACTTACTTCCTTCTTGCAGAAGAGAGTAGATCTTAGCTGAGCACTCACTGCACTAGCTTTGCTGCACCTCGATTCCAGTTCTTTCACTATGTTGTCATCCTGTGAGAAAATACTTCCCAGGTACTTGAAACTGTCTACCTGTTCAAACTTTGTTCCTCCCATTTGACACTCAATTTGTTTAAATCTCTCTCCCAGAGACATTACTTTCGTTTTGGAGATGCTGATCTTCATATCGTAATCCTTGCACCTCTGATCGAGCTCTGAAATATTAGTTTGCAACCTTTCAATCGAATCTGCCATTACAACTAAGTCATCCGCATATGCGAGACTGCTTATTTTGTTTTGACCTATTTTAATCCCGCCCTGCCAGTCTACTGTTTTCAACAATGAGAACCTAAAACATTTGATCGCAAGGTGATAGGTCAACCGATTCCTCTAAAGGAAAACGCGTCTGATTTATTCTATACACTGGTGACAGTATATGCGTCATATGACAGGAATTTCTTGTCAAATGTTCAAATGTTTGTAAATCTATGGGACTCAACAGCTTGGTTATCAGTCCCTAGCTTACATGCTACTTAACCTAAGGTAAACTAAACTAAGGACAACACAAACACCCATGCCCCAGGGGGGAATCGAACCCCCGACGGCGGACGGCCGCGCGCACCGCAACAGGGCGCTCCAGTACGCGAGGCTAATCCGCCGCGGCCAATTTCTTGTCGGTCCACCTAACTTGTTCACTTGGTGACTGGGTAAAGAGATTCTACCTTGCCCGATTTAGGTTTGCTTGTGGATGTGATAATCACTCCCAAAAAAGTGATGAAAACATAAGTGTTTGTCACATAAATGGCAACAAATGAATACAACAGTTTTACAGTCGCACAGTTTTCCCTGTGCTCTGTCAAAACATATGTTTTTTACGTTTTCGAATTTTTTCGTGTGTAGACTGGCAAATCCTGCATATGTCCAAGCATTAATACTGGAGAGGCACTTCCTTTCTTCTGCTAATTCTCTCGGTTTTGCGGTGCGGTCGTAAAACACAGACACTAAACTGATTACAGCGAACAGAGACGTCAATGACCGACCGGACAGATAATAATTTTGCGAAAATAAAAAAAATTAAAATTTCTACTTGAGGGAAAGCTTGAACCAAATACCTTTCACTCCACAGCTGCTCATGCTAACCAGCGCTCTCATGCCCAGAACCTGCTCGAAATTGCCTATGTTTGGCATGGACTGCGTAGTTTTTACATTTTGCTTTTTTTTCTCATAGTTCCACACAAATTCTTCCAGTTTTCTCGATTGATCTACGTTCAATTTTTCAAGGCCTATCCACAGCGCCAACTTATAACTAAATCTGAGGGGGAGGGGGGGTGCGATGCGGAGGTTCCCTTGTAAGAACATCAATTCTTCTTTCTAACACCGCTATAGTATTCATCAAAGTAACTTAATCTGTGTCAGGAGAAATTTGTTCATCCGTAAATGCTCTCTTATCAAGATGTTTAATAATTGGTGACAGTTTCTGTAGCGTCTCGAGATTTACATAGTTCGCGTTTGTCATACCGTTTGCCTCTGTCTTCTGCTACAGGTTAAGTCACTGACAATCACACTGCTGCTTGGCAAATTAAACGACGGAACTGCCTCTGGCTTAAGTACTCTTTTTCGCGACGCATTGAGTAATTCAGACTGTAAATCCCTCACGTATTCTGATTCTGCGAAATGGCGAGAAGCATATTCGAGCTTTCGCAACATTTACATTGTCTTTCCTACAACATTTGGACAGCCATAGTTTTTGTAATGTTTCATCACGCGGAAAACTATGTTACATTACGTCAGTTCCCTTTGTGTTCCGGTTGCAGGAATAACACCCTATAACAGCACAGCCCGGCACCGGGAAACTTGGTTTACACAAACAACAAAGAAAACGTGTCCTTACTGCGCATATAAGGCCCTCAACTGGCACCTTGTCGGCAGTCTTGCAACCTTGAGTCTTGCGACTCACCTTGAAAATGGCTGGATGTTACTTGCCGAAATATTGGTAGAAACTGAATTCGAGCGGCTACATGCCGGAAAATTATTGTATTATACCATACGCCGCGAAAATCTGAAGATGCGCATTGTTGTCACGGTCACCACTGTGCTTCACAACTGTGCAATCACGTCTTTAAACACTCTTATGTATTTCAAAGTCCACCTCGTCCTCCCTAAAAAATAAAATAATAAAAAAAAGTGTGTAGCAAATCTAATAGCATATTTATCAGCATATCAACCATTTATTATAAAAGTCGCAATAGCCAGGTTGTTTAAGTTGAAAGTAGCCCTATACACTGCTATAAGCGCGCTATGGCTATGTCCGCTGCATGATGCTTTTCGTACATGTTGATAATGCAATCATAACAGATGGGCATCTGAAGGATTTAATTAAAACAATAAAGTCTCGCTCTCTGCCGAGTCCGAGAATAACCGACGTGGAGGTGGCAAGAGGCTATACCCATTTTGTTTTTTCAGGTATTTGTTTCATTTGTTTGTTGTTTGTATTGTTTCGTTTCTTTATTTGGTTCTGGATATTACGTTTTTTTTTAAATTCTTTATTATACATTACGTTTGACATCTATTTTATCTTGCAGTATTTAGGTTGTTCTGCATTATCCCTGATAGTCAATACTGCAGTACAGTAATGACGGGACGCGGTCGTTCCACGTCGGAGGTTCGAGTCCTTCCTCGTGCTTAAATGCATATGTTGTTCTTGGGATGAGTTATCTTAAGTAGTTTGTAAGTGCAAGGACCGATGACTATTGCAGTAAGGTCCCATAACTTAATACATAAATAAATAAATAAAGTGACGAGACATATTATTTAGAGAAGAGTAGGATTTGAAAACATATCATAATGTTTAGAGATGGGTTGCAGTAGTGACCAAGACAATTATGTTTCAAAATTTTTGTTATATCTGCTACTGTTTTGACGATATGTACTCGGAGAGATAACAGCCACCGACCGCAGTGGCCGAGCGGTCTGCGGCGCGCCAGTCACGTTCTGCACGGTCACTGCGGTCGGGGGTTCGAATACCCCCTCGGGCGTGGATATTTGTGCCGTCTTTAGTACTAGCTAGTTCATAAGTAGTTTGTAAGATGAGGGACTGATGACCCCGTAGTTAAGTCCCATAAGCTCTACCAACATTTGAACATATTCTTCACGACGGTCGTCACCATTTCAACGGCGTTATAGACATGTATGAAAATTACGTGCCTTATATTTTGACCTACAACACAACACATTAGAAGAGTATCGGAATTAGCGAGTGGACTTGGGTCGTGTTAATTGCGTAAGTATCGTCAGTTACACAGGAAGAAACGAAGATGCGATATTATTCTTACAGCGGACCATACCTAACAAGATATCGAGACTTTTGTACTTTCAGTTATAGTTTACTGAAGCAAAGAAAATTGAATATTTCATCTATAGTGAGCCACATCTAATACTATGTACAGCACTTATCTTTATCCCACGGATGATACTAAAATTGTACAACCCATCCCAGTGCTGCATAAATGAGTTGGAGGCGTTGTCAGGATGGAAGGCGGAGCGGTGAAGGCTTGTGGGCGCCCTAGGAAAGGGTGACTGACTGGCAAATAAAAGATAGGCTTTAAGTTAATATTTGGTATATTCTAAAGTACGGAATACATGGCGGGACTCGCCCTGGGGTAGGATGCAATGAATGAGTGCCAGTCTAAGTTAGCGAATTAGAAAATGGAAATGGTAATGGTTCACACAGTTGGTGGCTGATACCGAACAGCCGCTAGGCGGGAGCGGACGGCATGCGGCCGTTCGCCCCGCATAGAGGCTGGACCTCTGGAGTGCGTCTGCTCTGTACGAGAACTCAAACTGAAGAGAGCAAAGGAACTGATTCTCGCACCTCTGAGTCCTGCAGTAGTAGCACACGTGATCAAACGTGGGTGTCTGCTGTTGGCTCCACGGTAGCGTGGAAACGTCAGTAGCTTCAGCACGGACGCCAGAAGGGTGGCGTGATTTTAGAATCAGCATTCAATACTGGTTCTGTCCGGCTCTGTCCTCCAAGGTGGACAGCCTTGGTCACGTTGTCAAGGCATATGTCGCAGTGGAAGAACACTTGTAAAACTTAGGCGAAGTTTTGAAATAAATTTTTTGAATTATTTCCCTAACCTGTTTTAGACTGGCTGGTCATCCTGTACATTCCCTCCCCCTTCCCTAGAAGTGGTGACTCACAAAGTTTACATGGGCGCCAGACACTCCTGGGAAGAACGGGTTGCCCGAAAGGGGACCAAGTAACTAAGGGAGGAATGTGTTACAGTTCCAACTCATTCATTGTGACTGTGAGGGGACTTACATGTAGTCACATTTGGTTTTCAGGTAAACAACAAAATTAGGAAATGTCATAACTCTTCAGAAATATGTCGAACCATGAATTGAATACTGTGAAAATTCGAACCATTTAACAGTTGAATGTAGTGTTACATTTAAAATTAAAGCTTGTTTCACATGTTACATGTCATTACTAAATTCGGTGAAATCAACGTGTTGACACTGGCCGAACTTAATCAGCACAGGTCTTCCAATGGTTACAGATGCTCCTAGAAAGGTGTAGATGTTTGTGTTGTTTGATAAATATTAATCTCGTTATTAAACAGTTTAACAAATGTAAAAAAAAAAAATCACATAAGGAATTATATAATTATAAGATGATTAATGCATCACAACCATATTGGATCACATTACTGCACAAAATTGAAATAAGTTATCCTTCACTGAATCACGGTGTAAAATATAGTAAAATAAGAGACTCAATGGAATCAATCCAATGGAAACTGACAAATACGCACCATTTTAAAATGCTTATACTCAGACAGAGGCTATGCTTTCCATAGATTAACAAGGAGTTGATAATTCAGTATAAATATAAATTAGATTGTAATTGTAATCCCAGAAAAGAAATCCATTGTAAAGCCATAAAAAGAGTTAATATTGGCTTTATCTTAATTAACTGATCAACTATGTTTAAGTAACAACCTTTTCTAATACCAGTAACATCTCTTATTACATAAAATATTGTGGAAGTGACAAAATACACTAATGCAACTGAAATGTGTGGGATTAAAAGTGTTTTCAACAAAGGGATAGAAGTAAAAGAAAGTAAAATATGGAAATAAAAAAGAGGTTTTATCTACCTTAGTTCTCAGCATAATACACAAGGTCTAAAAATATAAATTGGTACATAATACTTAATTATTCACTTGGAAATATTGGAAGTTACTTAAAAAGGGAACAATCCTTCCATATAGGTCATGTAGGGAAACTACACAATAACATTACCACTAGATCAAAGTCGCATTTCGAAAGTGAATATTATACAGTCAACCTCAAATGTTGCTAACAACAAACTAAATATGGGTGTCTTAATGGTGTATAAAACACAGCAAAGACTAAATTACTTGATACTCTGGCAAGTACAGGAAAAAGGGTACTCTTAAAAATAGTTATAATAATTTCTTGGATAAAAAGTAAGGTTTTTTTCTCCGACATAGCTGCTTTTAATAAACGTCTACAATCATTAGGCAGAAGAAGGGATGATAGTGCTTATCACAAAATAAACGAATTCTTATAGAATTTCATAAGGCGTTCACTTGTGTGCCTCAATGGTATTATTTCATGAGTCACCAGTGTTGAGATAGTTGGGCGTAAATGCAGCTTACGCGGCTTGGGAAGTGTTTATAAACAAATACAACTGTCAGACTCGCACGTGGAGCGTAGCGCGGTAGGAGAGGTGATAATCAGAAAAGTATAATGGCTGCCGTGGTAGGCAGTAGAGACCGTCAAACGCGGCCTGGCTCCCGCTCGTTCCCGCCAGCGAGACCGCCGCAGTGGCGGATCCAGGGGGAGGGTCATGGGGGTCATGACCCCCCCCCCCCCCAACAAAAAAACTGTTTTTCTTTTGTAGATATACTTTTTGTTTTTGCATATTAAGCGTGTACGGAAAATTTCGTATTTTTTTTCAAATAGCTTTATTTATTTATGTCGGTCACATTAACCACTTCAGATAATCTCATTGTGTATTGTTCATTTATATCCATGCCTTTTCTAACACCCAGACCCTTGCACATAGTCGAGTCGAATAATCAGCACTTCTCTCATTAACCCACTCTTATAGTCACACTCTGCATACCAAATTCCAGTTGTAGTGCAAAGTGATACACTGAATGCATACTTCAATTTTACACTGTGCAAATGACGACGTTATCATGGATCCTGTTATAGTTCGTAAATTAAAAATGTGACAGATGTAGTTTGCAAAGTTCTGGATACATATCTTTCAAAAGCAGTATTTTATGGGACTGCAATATCTTCATTATTATGCTGAAAAATTGTGGTATTTTTGCCGATGGGACGTGCTATTTACTCGTGTAAACAAATTATCAGTTACTATTACTACTCATTGCATACTCTCATCAATTTAAAAAAGAAAATCGTATTGCAAATGGGCAAGCCAAGTAAAAAAGGATTTACAGGAAACTGAAATTTCATTTGAGGATATTCTTGAACAAGTTTTCAGAGAAAATCTCAAAATTACTAAACACCTTATTCCGCTTACTACGTCAGTTCCACGTCCTGCCGGCAAATTGTGAGAAGAGAAAAAGGAGCAGTCAGCCAAATTGAAAATCTCCTGGAGAAAGAGAAAAATACCACCAGGAAAGAGATAAAAACCATCCTGGTCCATAGCAGGCAGTAATGAGAGAAAAAATTACACTAAAAGTCAATATATATTATGAACAACATAAATAATTATATGAAAGTTGTATATTTTACCGTTATTAAAATCGTACACAAATATACGTTGAAAGGGAGTATGATACCAAAGTATATTTGTTTGGAAGGGAACGGTGGGGGGGGGGCGGGGGGTTAAAACACAAACAGTGACCTGTGACCCCCTCCAAAAGCGAACCCTCGATCCGCCGTTGGACCGCCGTACCCGGGAGCCGGCAGTGCCGATAACACAGTCTCGGGAGCGAGGCGACTCGGTACTCCCGACTGGCATGTAGAACAGCCGACATCAGTGCGCATGCGCACGGCCAGCCCCCCCCCCCCCTCCGCTCCGTAATTATGGCGTCCGCGCCCGACCATCTGGAACACGTCTACATTTTATAAGGCTGCGATCACACTGCCGGCCAGTCCGAGACGGAAGAAAGGGGGAAAATCCAAGTTCCGATTTTCACGATGAAAAAAATATTGACGGTATATAAGACCAAACCACAATGTTTTATCACTCAAGTTTTTCCTTACAAGCTTCGCCTTGACTGTAAAAAAAAAAAAAAAAAAAAAAAAAAAAAAAAAAAAAAAAAAAAAAAAAAAAAAAAAAAAAAAATAAAATAAAAAAAATAAAAAAAAATAAAATAAAAAATAAAAAAAATAAAAATAAATGTCTACTTTTCATTCCGCTCGAGTTTTTAGTTTTGTAACGCTCCTCACTCGATTTTGATGAAAGTATACGACTAAAAATTCTGATTTTCGGACTCACAATAGTACATTCAACGTAAAGCTTTCGAATGAATTTCACCTTTTCATAATTCATAACAGTCGTTTTCAAATGACGCTATTTGTCAAGTGCGAATGAAATGGAGCTAAAAGAACAGAGAAGTTTTTGAAATAGTATTCGCACTGATATCTACCTCCTTTCACAATTAATTGCGAGTTATCTGAGCGACGTCATGCCGCGACCGCAAGTCTACCAACTCGGGGTGTGTTGAGCATAGCGTGAAGCACTGCAGCGCCGAAAATATTATTCGCTGGCCACGTATGTCGGTCTCTCGTGACGTGTTAATAATCTGCAACCAGAAAATAACTATATACAATTTTTCATGGGTGGCGACTGATTACAATGGACAATGACCTGCTATGGTTTTACGTAAGGTACTTAATAAAAGGTAAACAACTAGTTTGTTGAGCACATCGTATAATTGATGGAATACATATTTCGTGTTTCGAACTACAAGAGAAGAATAAATTAGTGTAAACTGCGAATTTGCTGTTGATGGACTGATGGACTTTCATATAATTATTTGCTGTTGATAGATACGCAGCCAACATCGACAACAGTAGTACAGGTTTATATGCCAACTAGCTCTGCCGATGATGAGGAAATCGAAGAAATATATGAGGAGCTAAAGGAAATTATTCAGACAGTTAAGGGAGAGGAAAACTTAATTATCATGGGAGACTGGAATTCGATAGTAGGAAAAGGAAGAGAAGGAAAAATAGTAGGTGAATATGGATTGGGAAGAAGGAATGAAAGAGGAAATCGCCTGGTAGAATTTTGCACGGAACATGATTTAATCGTAACAAACACCTGGTTCAAGAATCACAAAAGGAGGTTGTATACGTGGAAGAGACCAGGAGACACCGGAAGGTATCAGATAGATTTTATAATGGTAAGACATAGGTACCGGAACCAGGTTATAAACTGCAGGACATACCCAGGGGCAGATATAGACTCTGACCATAACTTGTTAGTCATGAACTGTAGGCTGAAGCTGAAAAAACTGCAGAAAGGTAGGAAAATAAGGAGATGGGACTTAGAGAGATTGAAGGAAAGTGAAGTTCTGGAGAATTTCAGAGGGAGATTTAGGCAACAATTGACAGAAACAGGGGGAAATAAAACAGTAGAAGAGGAATGGGTAGCATTGAGAGACGAAATTGTGAAGGCAGCGGAGGACAAAATAGGTAGAAAGGCAAGACCTACAAAAAATCCATGGATATCACAGGAAATACTACAGTTAATTGATGAAAGGAGAAAATATAAAAATGCAGTAAATGAAACAGGCAAAATGGAGTACAGACGACTAAAAAATGAGATTGACAGGAAGTGCAAAATGGCTAAGCAGGAGTGGCTAGAAGCCAAATGTAAATCTGTAGAAGAATGTATAGCAAGGGGAAAAGTAGATACTGCCTACAGGAAAATAAAAGAGACATTTGGGGACAAGAAAGGCACCTCCACGAATATCAAGAACTCAGATGGGAAACCAGTTCTCAGCAAAGAAGGGAAAGCTGAAAGGTGGAAGGAGTACATAGAGCAGCTCTACAAAGGAAATGAACTTAGAGACGATGTTGTAGGAAGGGAAGAGGAAGTCGATCAAGATGAAATAGGAGATACTATACTGAGAGATGAATTTGACAGAGCCTTGAAAGACCTAGGTCGGAACAAGGCCCCAGGAATAGATGACATACCCTCAGAGCTACTAAAGTCTCTGGGAGAGCCAGCCATGACAAGACTATTTGAACTGGTGTGTAGGATGTTCGAGACTGGCGAAATGCCCTCAGACTTTAAGAAAAATGTAATAATCCCCATTCCAAAGAAATCAGGCGCAGACAGGTGTGAAAATTACAGAACCATCAGTTTGATAAGTCATGGTTGCAAAATTTTAACACGAATTATCTACAGGAGAATGGAAAAGCTGGTAGAAGCTGACCTCGGGGAAGATCAGTTTGGATTCAGGAGGAACATAGGAACCCGGGAGGCAATACTCACTTTACGTCTTATCTTAGAAGATAGATTAAGAAAAGGCAAACCTACATTTTTAGCATTTGTAGATTTGGAGAAAGCATTTGACAATGTTGACTGGAATACACTCTTTCAAATTCTGAAGTCAGCAGGGGTAAAATACAAGGAAAGGAGAGTTATTTACAACTTGTACAAAAGCCAGACCGCAGTTATTAGACTCGAAGGGCATGAAAGGGAAGCATCAGTTGGGAAGGGAGTAAGACAGGGTTGTAGCCTTTCTCCAATGTTATTCAATTTGTATATCGAGCAGGCGGTGAAGGAAAGTAAGGAAAAATTTGGAATAGGGATTAAAGTTCAGGGGGAAGAAATAAAAACATTGCGTTTTGCTGATGACATTGTAATTCTGTCAGAGACAGCGGAGGACCTGGAAGAGCAGTTGAATGGAATGGACAGGGTGTTAAGAGAGCGTATAAAATGAACATTAACAAGAGCAAAACAAAAATAATGGAATGCGGTCTTAGAAAGTCGGGCGATGCTGAAGGAATTAGATTAGGTAACGAAATAATGAAGGTGGTACATGAGTTTTGTTACTTGGGTAGTAAAATAACATGCGATGGTCGCAGTACAGAGGATATAAAATGCAGAATGGCAATGGGAAGAAAAGCATTTTTGAAAAAGAGAAATTTGCTAACATCGAATATTAATTTAAGGGTAAGGAAGTCTTTTCTGAAGGCATTTGTGTGGAGTGTTGCCTTGTACGGGAGTGAAACATGGACGATAAGCAGTGCGGACAGGAAGAGAATAGAGGCATTTGAAATGTGGTGCTACAGAAGAATGCTGAAGATTAGGTGGGTAGATCGCATAACTAATGAAGAGGTACTGAATAGAATTGGCGAGAAAAGGAATTTTTGGCATACCCTGACTAAAAGAAGGGATCGCTTGGTAGGACACATTCTTAGACATCGGGGAATCGTAAATTTAGCATTGGAGGGAAGTGTGTGGGGTAAAAATCGCAGAGGGAGACCAAGAGACGCGTATAGTAAGCAGATTCAAGTGGATGTGGGTTGCCGTTCTTATGAGGAGATGAAAAGGCTTGCTCAGGATAGAGTAGGGTGGTGAGCTGCATCAAACCAGTCTCCGGACTGAAGACCATAACAACAACAACGGACTGAAATAAAACTTTCTTAAATTCTACTTAATGATTTTCTAGTTGGAGATGGCAAACGGACGAAGCCCAAAAATATACTTACATTTATTGATGCATCTACACCTAAGATGACTATTACACTATTTATCCTTTTAATTTTCGCTTTTGTAGCTCTCGGAAACCGTTGTGCCACAAGGTGAAACAATTTGTGTACAGTGTCTCAGATAAAAGCGCTATCCCTCACGCCTGAGACAAAAGTAGAAATGAATGAACTAAGTAAAATGAAATACAGAACAGTAAAATTAAAATTTAACTCCCTCCTTATAAGGAAGGGGTACTGCAACTTATGGCCATGGGGGTACGTGAGGTGTGCCGGTTTTATGTGGGGCACGGTGTACTACGTTTCAATTCATCTCCACTTTCACAGAATTCTACACGGTTCTCAGTATTTTTATTTATTTGGTAAGGAAACTGTCTGATGGGATCTTCTTTTCTATGAACATTTCCTGAATCACCTGATGACTATTTTCTTTGTCTCTGTGGTACTTTCATTTCGATTTTTCTAAGAAAAGAATAATGTGCAGATTTAGTTTAGCCTCAGACACTGGAGATCAGTAAAGGTGAGAAGCAGTGTCATTTTGTTTCAGATAGTGATTTGTTTTATCCTTCATGGTGGGCTTGCGGCCAGCAACAAGGGATCGTCACCAACTGTCAGTGGAAGATTGAAGGAATAACAGGGGTGACCAATAATTGTTCACTGCAAATGTTTGCAAATCCTTCGGACCAAATTGCGTGGTCATCAGTCCGTAGCTTACAAACTACTTAAACTAAGGTAAACTAACCTAAGGACAAACACACACATACACACACACGCACACACATACACATGCCACAGGGAGGACTCGAACCTCCGACGGCGAGCAACCGCGCGCTCCGCAGCGAGGCGCCATAGACCGCTCGGCTACTCCACCGCGGCAATTGTTCACTGCCGTCTGCCTCGAGTCACCCAACTGTTAATTGATTTGTTATTTTATTACTATTGTTTGCACACTGTACTGACTCATAGAATTATAAGCACATTAGAAATATGTGGTATGGAGTCAACCCATTACTTTCGACTAACATTTAGGAGAGTTTATCGTTTTGTGAAAAACTAAGCATTTCTTAAATTTTGTATTCATATTAAAGAATTAATAGTAATAGAAGAAAATTAAAATTTTCATAAGTGTAATTGAAAAAATATCATTCAGAGAAGCTTCTGCTGAAAGCAGGCTGGAGACTTGTGATACTTGTGCTGCACAAGCAACACCATAGCCCAATCGGTTCGTGCCGGCGCCGACTCGCGCCGGGAATATTAAACATATCGAATGTTCATGTAAGGAATGACTCTCCTAAATGTTAGTCTAAATTCATGGGAGGAGTCCATTACCACCTATTTCTTATGTGCATAAAATTCGTCGAGTCACTACAGTGGGAGGACGATAGTAATAAAATAACAAAATCAATGAACTGTTAGCTGTCTTGTTGAAGTAGACGGCAATCGATCTTCTGCTGACAGTGGGTGGGGATTCCTTTTTGCTAGGGACAAGCCCCCCTTCAACCGAAAAAAAATAAAAAAATTACACACTCTTCTCATCCTTTACTGACCTCTCGTGCAGTGTCTGAGGCTTAACTACATAAGCGTATGTAGAAAATACAAAAGTACCATTCAGCAGACAAAGAAAATCAAATGATTCAGTAAAATGTTTGTAGAAACGTTGTTCCTGTCAGACAGGTTCCTAAATGCAACTTAGTTCATTCTTACTTTAATCTCAGACGTGAAGGTACCGCATTTATGTTGGACACGCGATGTACAACTTGTAGAAATTTTCAGCAGTCAGTCGTAAAAATATTTATTTATTGGCAGAGCTAGATTTCGACTACTGTGTGGTCATTATCAATGCTTAAAAACGATTAAAATACTTTTAAAAAATCTCGACCTCCATGCTGGAGGTTGCGTTCGTACTTATACGACTGACTGCTGAAAATTTCTACAAGTCAAATGCAGTCTTTGAGCACAAGTTCCACCATTGAATCAAGCCCGATATACAACTATTTTCACCTTGTGGTACCACATTTTGTAAAAGCAACAAAAGAAAAATTTTCAAAAAAGTATATATTGTGTATTAGGTGTAGATGGAACTATAAATATAAGTGTTTTGGGCTTTTTAATCTTCAACTAAAAAGCCGTTAACTGTAACGCCAGAAAATTTTATATCAGTCCATCAACAAAATGTTCAATTTTTCTATAGCTTATGAGACTTAACTACGGGGTCATCAGTCCCTAAACTTACAAACTACTTATGAACTAGCTAACACTAAGGACGGCACAAATATCCATGCCCGAGGGAGGATTCGAACCCCCGACCGTAGTGGCCGAGCAGACCGTGACTGACGCGCCTCAGTCCCCTCGGCCGCCGCGGCCGGCAGTCCATCAACAGCAGAGTCGCAGTTTACATTAATTTGTTCTTATCTTCTAGTGCCAAATACGAAATATATATTCCAGATGGTCAACAAACCAGATTTATGCCACTCATAAAGTCGAGTTGATCTGATGTAAAACCGTAGCAGATCGTTGTCCATTGGAATCGGTCGCCACCCAAGAATATTAGTCCATAATTGTTTTCTGGTTACGGATCATTAACAAATCACGAGGGATCACCAAACGTAGCCAGCAACTCAAATTTTTCGGCACTACAGTGCTTCACGCTCCGCTCAACAGCCGCCGAGTTCGTAGACACTTGCGATCGCGGCAATTACTTGTGAAAGGAGGTAGATATCAGTGCGACTACCATTTCAAAAACTTCTCTGCTCTTTTAGCTACATTTCACTCGCTTTAATGTATAGTCTAAAGAGCAGAGAACACTAAGTTGCTCGCTATCGAACTTTTTCAATACACGATTTGAAAATCAAGTGCACATACTTGACAAATAACGTTATTTGAAAACGACTGCAACGAATTACGAAAAGGTGAATATTTCATTCAAAACGTAAGATATTTCACTACAATGTGTCCAAAAATCATATTTTTTAACGGCATACTTTCATCAAAATCGTGTGAGGAGCGTTATGGAACTAAAAAAACTCTGGCGGAATGAAAAGTAGACTTTTTAATTTTTCACAGGTAAGGCAAAGCTTGTAAGGAAATAATAATTTAATAAAATGTTGTAGCGTGGTCATGTATACCGTGAACAATTTTTACAACGTGAAAATCGAAAAAGTGTATTTTCCCCCTTTTTTCGTCTCGGCCATGCCCGGCGCGCTGTCTGAACACGCAAGCCGGTGGCGTGCGCCGACTAGGCTGAGGCGGCTCAGCTCGGCCCGGCGGGCGCGACGTGAACCCGGGACTCGGGAGCACCGGGACTCGCCCCGTCCCGAAGCGTCTCTCTCTCTCTCTCTCTCTCCAGTGTGACGTCATCGCTGCCCCTCTACCAGCATCCCCTATAGAAGAAAGCCTGCGCATGACGTCACAACATGGCGGCGGTGAGAGGCTTTGAGTCCTCTGAAAGATTGTAACATTAGCAGTGCACGCAGTTTATAGTGCGTTCTTTCGTTCAGGAGTGTATTTTTACGTAAATTGGTGTTGTGTACGGTGTGATCGCTACTCTGGACGATTTCTGTGTATGAGAACAACGTGTGATATCTTTTTTACTGACAAAATGCCGTTTCGTTCTTCTGTGCCGAAATGTAGAGGAAATTACGACTGTGGGCCAAAAGTTACCGTCTTTAAACGTCCGAAGAGGAAGAAATTGATATCAAGAATTCCCAGGATAACTTGGCTCCTTCTTCAAGTTAATGAGTAAGATTTCGTTTTCGTTGAACCTTATGAAAGAGTCATGACTGTTTACAGTTGGATATTGCGATTCATTTTTATTTTATTTTATTTTATTTATTTATTTATTTATTTATTTTTTACGTAACCAACCCATTAGCGTATTCGTCTCCGGACGTAACTTTTGGGCCACAGTCGTAATTTCCTCTACATTTCGGCACAGAACAGCGAAACGGCATTTTGTCAGTAAAAAAGGAATCACACGTTGTTCTCATACACACAAATCGTCCAGCGTAGCGATCACACCGTACACAACAGCAATTTACATAATAAATACACTCCTGAACGAAAGAATGCACTATAAACAGCGTGCACTGCTAATGTTTAAAATCTTTAGCAGGAGGACTCTTAAGTCTCTCACCGCTGCCATGTTGTGACGTCGTGCGCAGGCTTTCTTAGTTTCTTCTATAGGGGGTGCTGCCTCTACCCGCCGTCAGCCGCCGAGAGCAAGCCGCGAGCTCTCTCTCTCTCTCTCTCTCTCTCTCTCTCTCTCCAGTGTGACGTCATCGCTGCCCCTCTACCCGCCGCGCCGTCGAGAGCGAGCCGCGAGCGCTCTCTCTCTCTCTCTCTCTCTCTCTCTCTCTCTCTCTCTCTCTCTCTCTCTCTCCAGTGTGACGTCATCGCTGCCCCTCTACCCCCCCTTCCCCGTCGAGAGCGAGCCGTGAGCGCGGCGGGAAGTTGGCGGGAGAGGCGGCTCTAGTAGGCGGGGGGAGAGGGGTGGCAATTCTGGGCTACAGGCGTGGCGGGAGGCGAGAGAGGAGAGGCAGAGGAGATGCTCGGGTGGCGGGAGGAAGAGGGGAGTGTGGTGGAGCGGCTACAGCTGACTGCAACAGCCTTGAAGGAGGCAGGTGGTCTAACGTCACGTGACAGCGTAATTGCACGCGCCTTAACAATGTAAGGTAATAGAATTCTGGCGACAGGTGCACTTAAAATTAGGACACGGCAGCACAGTAACATCGGCTACAAACAGTGGATAAAATAATAACGTATCAGAGATTTGGGAATGAATTTCATTCAGATGAATGGAAAGGAGGTACTTTTCATTCCGCCAGAGTTTTTTAGTTCCATAACGCTCCTCACACGATTTTGATGAAAGTATGCCGTTAAAAAATACGATTTTTGGACACATTGTAGTGAAATATCTTACGTTTTGAATGAAACATTCACCTTTTCGTAATTCGTAGCAGTCGTTTTCAAATAACGCTATTTGTCAAGTATGTGCACCTGATTTACAAATCGTGTATTGAAAAAGTCCGATAGCGAGCAGATTAGTGTTCTCTGCTTTTTAGTCTATACATTCAAGCGAGTGAAATGTAGCTAAAAGAGCAGAGAAGTTTTTGAAATGGTAGTCGCATTGATATCTACCTCCTTTCACAAGTAATTGCGAGTTATCTGAGCGGCGTCATGCCGCGATCGCAAGTCTACGAACTCTGCGGCTATTGAGCGGAGCGTGAAGCATTGCGGTGCCGAAAAATTTGAATTGCTGGCTACGTTTGGTGATCCCTCGTGATTTGTTAATGATCCGTAACCAGAAAACAATTATGGACTAATTTTCTTGGGTGGCGACCGATTCCAATGGACAACGATCTGCTACGGTTTTACATCAGATCAACTCGACTTTATGAGTGGCATAAATCTGGTTTGTTGACCATCTGGAATATATATTTCGTGTTTAGCACGTAATAGACAAAGATCAGGCAGTGAAAGTACACATTTTAAAATTTCAACGACGTCTCAAGGCTTCTATGTGTTGAACATATATATTTCGTGTTTAGCACGTAATAGACTAAGAACAGGTAGTTAAAGTACACATTTTAAAACTTCAACGACGTCTCAAGTCTTCTATGTGTTGAATTTCATCAAGTGCAAGGTTCCAAAACGTTGGCCATTCGTTTTGAGGATCTGTCATCTGCATAAATATCGTAACATAGTAGCTCTAGGATTACGGAATTGTCGATACAGTCCGTAAGTTTCTGTTGAATTGACATTAGTTAAAGCCAGAAAAAAGAATGTGGGTTTCAATTTTATGAAAAAAGACTGGAGGAAACAAGGCGGGTCGGTTGATTCTAAGAATTAAAAAACGCGCAATTATTTTTTAATCCTTATAATTACTAACTTTAAATTTGAATTAACAGGCACTAAAAGGTCTCAAAGCAATGAAGGTAGCACAGGAAAGGCAGACCACATCCGAATCACTCTTAACAATTGGAAATGTAAATGATTACTAATGGTTCGCTTACAATGGAAGCAAACAGCATAAAATCCATATAGAAGTCTACACATTATGTATTTGGTAGCGGAACATGATACTTGACAATGGTAAATAAGAAGGGATGAATCGTAAAGTGTAGAAAAACGTTAACTCTTCCTTACTTAATGACAGTATACATAAAATTGTCAAGGATACTTAAGGTACTCTAAAAATATATGTGAACTCGACAGACAGACGTCTGGAAAACGTTGCACACTAATAAATCTTACGAAAATATATATTATAAGTGACTGGAGCACATTTTGATACTTCATGCTTAATAATGTGGTACTTTTAAAAGAGAACAGGATTTACTAACGTCTGGGTTACTCATCATTGCAAAATAGCAATGGATCTCGCTACAGGGAATAAGGACAATATATCATTACTATTAACACATCATATAACATTAACTTCACTTTACTTCTCTATCAGGATTAATAATTATTTACACATCAACTTAGGCTACCTCCGGCCGTAACAACTGGAAATAACTTCTCATAATATTCACGTGCGTTGTGTTCCACGTGTATTTATTGCCAAGATACTGATACAGGAAAAATAATGGACCCTGTTACGGAAGTTTCAGAATAGGACAAAGAAAAGGCGTGTATGAGGTAAAAGCAGGAGGTATATAGAAGCAGAATGGCAATAGTAAAATGAGGACAAAGTGGTTTTTCTTGGTCTTCTCGCTATGTGCAACAGTTTTCTTCTTTAAACTCCTCTTACGGATTTTTCGCTCACAGGCGGTACTCTTGACTCACCATGTGGCAACTACATATAGGCTCCTTTACATCGGCTAAAACATTACTCAACTTCAGCTGCCCTCTGGAGGGTAACAGCTTGAAAGGCTGTTTACTTGCACGACACTTAAGGTTAGGGATGGGAAAAACCGACCGGTTAAAACTGATACCGGTATTTTAGTTTTGAATAACCGTTTTTTCCGGTATTTATTTGGTGTCGTTTGTACTCGGTTTTTTTAGTTATTGCCAATAACCGGGTAAAAAAACCGGCACGACTACTTCCTGTAGAAGTGGTTCAAAATGTGTTTTTTGTAAATAATTAAAAAAATTAAAACTAGTAGACCCTAATATTTAGGGCTATTCCTAAAATTTCCACAGCTGTGAAATATTAGGTCATCGCTGTAACTCAGAAAAGCGATCAGTTATAATTTAAGAACAATCCTGGCAGTCAAAAAAGCCCAACAAACGCGTGGCATAAGAACTTAAGAAATGGTGCAGCTACTGAAGCATCGATGCACCTGTTGCCGTGTGGCGTGGCCTATTAGACGACGCGCGTGCACCGGCAGTGTACAAGACTTGCCTCCGTCTGGTCACGCGGCAGTTCCTTGCTGTCGTCGCCAGACGTCGGTTGTGTGTTAAATGGCACCATCCCGAGTGTGGAAGTACTTCAAGAAGTACGGTAGCAGTGAGGTACAATGCTGTATTTGCTTTAAAAAGCTGAAAACGGGTGGAGGTACTACAAAGATGTTATGTCATTTAAGGAGAAAGTATCCAAAATGTTTCTTGAAAGAGAAGGTAAATTCGATTCATCCCTATTATGTAAGCTTGGAATAATAACTTTTAATGTACAATATTGTTATGCTAACAAGTTTTATTAATGTGATTACTTCAAAGCGAGGGGCTTTTTTAATAACCAATATGGATTTACGTAACATTGATCATGTGGTGCCTCGCGACATAGCCGTGCGGTCTGAGGCTCCATATTACGGACTGCGTGGCTGCTCCAGTCGGAGGTTCGAGTCCTCCCTCCTCCCTCGGTCATGGGTGTGTATGTTGTCCTTAGCGTAAGTTAGTTTAAGTTAGATTAAGTAGTTTTTAAGTCTAGGGATTGATGAACTAAGCAGTTAGATCTCATAAGAACTCACACCCAGTTGAACATTCTTTGATCATGCGGTACAGAGCTTTCCTAGTTCAATTTGCGTAAATTTACACTGACAACAATCAAACTGTTACTCGGATCTGTGACTTTATTTTTCGAAATACTTTTGCAGCACTGATTAAGTTCATTTACTGACTGTAACTTACACACATATTGTGTATATAACGAGATATTCGTATGCGCTGGCTGACAAGTCCAACTTACGGAGTGGTTGGCTCAATATTCGCAACTGCCGGATGGAAATACAGGACCAGTAAATCTTTATGTTTCGTATATCGTCTTCTACGGCCTCCTGGCTAGGCTTACACACACTCAAGAAGGCGTAGTATTGGGAGGCGATCATGCAAAATATGGAAAGACTAGTGATTTGTCGTATAACGTAAATTTACCTAAATTTCAACCAAATTTCGTAAGTTTTGGTTTCGGCCGAAACTAGAAGAACTGAAAATTCCATTACGGTTTCTGTTTCGGCCGCAAAATATGTTTCGGTCGAACTCTACTGGAAATAATAGCAATAAAAATCCGAAAACCGGTTATTTAAAAACCGGTTATCTTGAGCAATTTTTACATTGCGGTTAAACTGGAGATGAAAAGAACCGGTATAACCGAAAACCGGTTGTTTCAACAATAACCGCCATCCCTACTTAAGGTACGTAAGGATTCGGGTATCTTTCGAATGCTATCTTAACACATCTCAACCAGGCTTCTCTCCGGTAAAACATTTTCGGATCGACAAGATTCACTTTTCGTGCCCTGAAGCCCACTGTCGTCACATGCTTTGGCAACCAGTTTGCGAAAACTACCACGGAAGGAAAAGCTCATACAGAAAGAAATACGTAGGAGAAAAAAGAGAAACACACAGAGATTAGAGGAGGGAAGGGCAAAAGTTTAAATCTTGTGTTTACAATGTAGTTTATCGACACAGTGTTCTAAGAGTTCAGACGGTTGCAGACGCTAGTCGTGTGTACGACTGTTTGAGCGGCCGCGGAATTGAAAGTGTCTAAACTTGTCAGCAAGTCTGGTAGAATCAACCACGATTGAAAACTTTTTGTTTGTGGTTTTTAGGACCTCAAGGCTGGTATTGCGTCGGTGTTTGATCTTAAAACAAAAGCACACATCCTTCAAGACTGAGAATTTCACACTTCTCCCTTGTACCAATGATTTTTGCATTTCTACCAGACGCGGCTTGGAGGGGGAATGCCTTGCTTTAACCCATTGTAGCGATACATTAATATTTTTTTTATTGAAAATTATATCTGCGACGCTTGTCGCAAGCATCCGTTCTCTCTGCCAATAAATCTCTGATTATCACTGTTTCAAGTTATACCTTCAACTATTTCAAACGATCTGGAGAGAAAACGGAATCGCTTGTCGTCTTTCGTTCTTCTACCTTTGTACTGAGCGAACGTATTTTACTCGACCTCCATAATCCTGTAAGTGTGAGCTCTGATTAGCACCCTTTTACTTAATAAACTTTAACTTTCATTTGGAATTCCTATTTCATTTAAATAATGACTATTTATCCCCATCTTGTTACCAATTTTCAGCAATATTAGTAAAGTGATGCTTGGTTATTGTTGCCTATTGCCTCATGATGACAAAAGAATGCAAAATTTATTTACTCTCATTTTGTGTTAAACATTGAATTCAATGCCTGCAGGAAATCTTCATTCTGTTAAAAGCGAAGTCCGATAATTTCTTTAACTTTCGATAACAATAGTGATCAAAATTACACACGGTCTTAAAACTTTAATAATTAATAGTCATGAAACCAAGCATCAGTTTACGAGAACGAAGATATTAATCAATTCATACAGGTTCAACTGCAGTGTCACAGCTTCCACCAATGAATGGATACCAGGTAACTTATTCCACTATTTTCTTATGTAATGGTGCTTTCTGGTGTTGTCGTAATTTTTAACTTACATTGCTACTGAGAACTGATAACCATTTCAAAAATTAATATTCATTGCTGATCTTACGGTTATTTAAATTTCAATTCCGGTTTTCAACCTTGATCTTTTGACAACACCAGTGATAATAAAAAAAAAAAAGTAACATTACATAAGAATTGGCGACCGTGACAGGACCTCGAATGGTTGTAAAGAAAATATTATTTTATGTGAATTAATTATACCACTGTTTGACATTTTTTTATATTTGTAATCATTCACCAATGTATGTTATCTAATCTGTATAATGTGTTTATTTTTCATGAACAACTGCTGACCGATTGTGACGTGAAAACCATAATTACTACCCCGGAGAATAATAAAATATAAATTTGGAGCCACACCCGATCACGAGAAATTCAACCGCAGCCAACAATGAAAATTGCAACACAGGTAAGGACAGACTGATTATTTCGCTTATTTGGTGCTTTCTACTTTCTCTTAGTCTTTCGCAAGTACGCAATCTCCGATCCAGTACCTCCTTCTATTAGCAAAAATCTATTTTCAAAATTTCTTTTGTAGTCAGATATTTATTTTAAATCACAAGTTAGAAAAATGGCCAACATGGCTGCTAAATCGATATAACAAAGCGATCCTCGCTTGTCTCTCACTCGAAGCGTCTTGCATGCGTGTGACGAATATTAATAGTGATTTAATTGTTTCTCAACAGTGCTGATAAAAGAAATTTTTTTGCGTGTGAAGTGTGTAGGTTCCCCACACTATTCCAAATTTTTGATAATTTATTAGTATGGTTAAAACCCGTAGACAAATTACTACAATGGAGTCAGAACAAAACACTAATGTTTCACAGCCCGCGCAAAATGTTGAAAATAATGTGGCTGCGAGATCAATTGAAATGATTCCACACATAGTGGAGGAAAATCTTGCAACCACATCACACGTAACAGATTTTCCCACACAGACAGTACACCAATCTGAAAATCCGCAAGAAGATTGGTTAAAACGATTTGAGATATTATTTGCGAACATGTCGCAACAAATTAACAATTTACAAACATCTACTAAAGACGAACTAAACAATTTGCAAGCATCTACGAATGCTATACATGCGAACATGTCGCAACAAATTAACAATTTACAAACATCTACTAAAGACGAACTAAACAATTTGCAAGCATCTACGAATGCTATACATGCGAACATGTCGCAACAAATTAACAATTTACAAACATCTACTAAAGACGAACTAAACAATTTGCAAGCATCTACGAATGCTATACATGCGAACATGTCGCAACAAATTAACAATTTACAAACATCTACACATGCTACAAACAATCAGATTTCAGGCTTGACCGATCAAATTAATCATTTGCAGGCCAACACGAAACATGATTTAGAGCTGTTGCAAAATTCCACCAAGCAGCAATTAGACAGACTAGAGGAACAGCAAAATTAAATCGCAGCTCAAATGATAACTCGGGATGAATTTGAGTCGAGATTTAAAAATCTAGAATCAGTACAACAAAATTTACCCTCAATTATTTCTGAGGAAGTAAACAAACAGATAGACGCACAGATACTCAAATTCGAACAGGCTATCAATGGTAAGTTTTCTGAAGTACAAAACAAAGTAGTGGATCAAATCATGGACACAGTAGATGCAAAAATCTCTTCTGTAGTCGATGATGTAACTAATTGTAAAGAAACCGTTAAAACATTACCAACAGCTATAGACAGTCTCACACAGAATCTTACACTGCTTAAAATTCAACAAGAAAACTTGGAAACAACTGTTACGAGAATTACGAGTCAAGCAGAAAACATAGTCAAAGAAAATCATGATAGGGTACAACAATTCTTATCTAATACAGAAGCGAAGTTGAATGAAAAGATAGACGCAGAATTAACCACTGTAATTCAAGACGTTGCTACTCAAGTGTATGAAAAACATGGAAATACTGTTAAAGCTTTACAAAAAGATCTTACAGACGTGAAATCAATTTTAAATACGCAGATGACACAATCTAGGCCAAATGAACCCGTGACAAATGTGTTCCATGATTGGAAATCTCCCAGAATTGCAACAAATATTCCACGCTCTCCATATAATCCGGGTACATCTAATAATTTGACGTCAGACAGGACGCAGACTGACTTTTGCTTGACGACCTCTAATGACCTTGATCGACTAGGTAGGGAAATGAAATCAAACATACCCCCCTCTTATTCACCACGAAATCATGCTACTGCCGAAGAACTTGACGAAAGTATGTTAAAGCACCACCAATTTCAAATCTTTATTAATGAGAACCGTACTGTGCACCCAGTCATTTTCCTGCAATCTTTTAGAGGTTTATTACCTGAATCGTGGTCCGAAAAAAGAAAGATAAGATTTGTTGTCGGATACATTCAAGGTGAAGCGGGAATCTGGGCTGCAGAAGCCCTACAGAGTTGTGAAACTTATGGTGAGTTCGAACGGGCATTTTTAGCCACCTTTTGGTCGCCTGCTGTGCAAGAAAGGTTTCGAAATGAAGTTTATAATCCGCAACCTTTCAATGAACGAAACGGGAGTCTGCGGAGATATTTCGAGAAGTACGTAAACAAAGCTAAATTCTTTGATGACCCCCTCCCGCACAGGGAAGTACTACGCGTATTAATAAACAAATTGCCTACACGGTTGCGGTTGCAACTAGCACACGTTTCAACACAAAACTTAGAAACTTTTCTCACTGAGGTGGACAGACTAGATTCAATCTTTGAAGATGACCGAGCAAGAAATAATAGTTACAGGTACGGTAACGCAAATAATTACTTCAACTATCCTAGTAATCAGCTGATTCATGTCAGCCAGCCGCAGCCTAATAATCAAAACATGTCACGCCCTCCACAGATGTTACCGCAACAGTCATTTATTAGCAATACCGGACAGCCGCAAATGCAACAAGTGACTAGTGGAGTAAACAGTGGAAACGCAGTACGAAACGTACCTAACGGTGGTCAGTATTACCGACGCCGTCGTGACAACAGATTTAATCCGGGCTACTTCAATCACAATAATAATAATTTCAATAACAATGCAGCTACTTTCCCTAACCAATATAATGGTAACACACAACCGCTCTGGCGTAATGGAAACTACTACAATAATAATAACAGAAACAGAAATTTTTTTCCAAACAATAACGGTAATCAACAAATTCCGAACTTTTCTACTACTCCTGCACAACAACCAAATGTCAATCAAATACCAGTAGCAACGATGACGACTGACAGTACAGATCAAACAAACTGGACACAAAATGAATCGACCGTGACTATAACTGACGTGACAGAAACCTTAAATCGATCTCAAAGACATTCTAACGGGACGCAGACGTCAAACTAAATCGGCTCGTGTCTGGCCCTCCGACATTGAGCGACAGAGGCAGTGAGGGCACAATTCTCACAGTAAATATGCTGCGTTACAATAAAGGAATCGATATCAGGGAAGAGCTACTCCAGGAACAAACACAACAAAACAAAGTACCTATAGTTGCCTATCAATCACACATCTTAATAACAGTAGGAGACATACCTATATCGATTTTAGTTGACACTGGAGCTACTGTTAAATGTATTGTCTTACAGTCTATTTAAACGCATAAACATATTAGTAGCCCTAACTGATGCAGCTATAAAAAGAAAAGCCTACTATGATAATCAGCTGAAAAGAACACAAACATTTAATATCGGAGACCTAGTGCTTCTGCGAAATCATCCTAAACCATCAGCTATCTTAAAACGTAATAAAAAGTGGCAACATCTATTTTCTGGACCCTTTAGAATTGTTCAAATTCCGCACGAGGGAAGTTATTTATTATCTACAGTACACTCGGGAAGAGTGAGAGGTTTATATCCACACAAGCATTTGAAAAAGTTCTATGCTTAGTTTTTAAGCTGATCACTGAAGCAAGAGAAGCAAAAATGATAAATATGACACCTAGTTCCTAGTGAATAAGTAAAACATTCACAGATCCAAGGAGAATAAGCTGAACAAAATATTTTTTTTCTCTTACAATGTTACGTAATGGACAACAAATATTAACAGACGGTGTAACTGTTCTCATGTCAAACACTTAGCAAATAACACAGATTAATTATGTTTAATACAACATAAAACACTTACTATGGGCATTAATTATTATAATTATTAGTATAAGTATAAGAGAATATTTATGATGATGAAAATGAATATATGGAGCAAATGATTTATTTTAGTACGATGGATCTGAAGTAGGAGGATTTATTTTTATGAAAGAAATGTAGTGATAAGGATATATTAATCTTTTGTTTGCCCAACGGCTCCTAATACGAGCCACACACACACACACACACGCACACACATACACACATACAAATACACACACACACACACACACACACACACACACACACTCAAATCCAAACAATGTTGCTATACGAGACATGATAACGTAACGTATTTGCGGTCAGCTATCTTTTCAAAGACAGTATAAATGATATGAAGTTTTATAAGCCACTAGGAACCTGTAGATTAATGCTGATCAGCTGACAGGTAACACACATGTCAACAACTGTGCAATTTATTTAAGAGGGAACATATGACCTTTAAAGACATCTAAGTTTATTGAACAATTCTAGTTACGTATTGTGGGACAAAAATTTCTTAAAAATTACACAAGACTTTATGCCGATGCTTATGAGCTTGGCAGTAATTAAGATGACAGTGTCATTACGATGTTGCGTCAATACTACTATTTACGGTACGTGTCAAAACATTTGCAACAGATATGAAATATTTTGAACAACATTACAAGCTGATGTGTCAGAAGCGTTCACTAATTGAAAAATCAATCTTTAGACTAAACAACCTTTAGTATAAGCAGTAGTTTAAGACTTCTTTTTCAGCTGACTACGTGCACGAGAATTGTGTTCCTGCCAACGGTAAGAAGATCGACAACACAACATCAAAATGACGGAGGAGACAAACACATATATATATTATATGACTATTATTTTGTTTTCAGACACTTTAAACACACACGTACAACACGACGATTGAAAATATTAGACACGAAGCATGATGTTTCTAGACTACAGACACGTTGTATTTAAAACAGAAAATCTAAACTACACATTTCATTTCTGAAAAGGAAAGAACAGGCAATAGCAGGTCAGACCGCATGCAAAACTTAAAGCAAAGTGAGAGAGAAGCATGGAGTGCATTGCTATGAGAGACTTTAGAATATTTTAGTTTGACGTAATATTTTATAATAATAATAATATAACTGGTAATTTTTGCAAATGATGGATTGATGTGCTGAATTTATGTTGTGTACTATTTTAGAGAGAGACTTCTCTAACTATAATGCTGTTTTTCTCTCTCACTCGATCTTTATTCTGAATGCTATTTAGCCCGAATCTATGCACCAAATTAGCTGATGAGTCTGACCTTGCCTGTGTCAGCAAAATTTATTTGCATTACCTGTTTAAAAGAAAAGAATCATCCCAATTTATACTCTAAGTGCTAATGTTGTATGACAGACTTCACCTCCCATTTTAATACTGACAAAATCCGATATAAAAAATTCCAAAGATCCATTTCTCATTCTTTTTAAAAAAAAAAAAAAAAAAAAAAAAAAAAAAAAAAAAAAAAAAAAAAAAAAAAAAAAATCTGACATAATCGATGTGGTGATATGAATGCTTAATGATGAACCTTTAAGCTAAAAAATAAAAGGATTATGAGGAATAATATTGCTGAAAACAAGGACCCCCACTACCGACCTCTGACATGAACATAGGCCGCGACTTATTGTACAATGCACTATATTGTCTAAAATAAACTATAATGATGAGTAAATAATAACCAAAATATGATAAAATGTGGCTTGTATGTCATTTGAAGATTTATGAACTCTGTTAATGAGTAGTATTTCAGAATAATTTGTCACTGTATATAACCTTTGTAAATAGTAAAATAACGATGGGTTAATATGAATTGTATAAAATCTAGAAGATATGTGTAGAACGCGATAAAACGAACTGAAAGGACAGTGATACTACTGTGAGTTATTAGTGACAGAAAACTTTAAGTGATAAAACTATCTACACAAACAGTGTTTGTATTCACAAAAACTAGGACGCATTTATAGTCAAAGTGCGCGACAGAAGTCTATGCCTTCATGAACATATTAATTAATTAGTGAAGTGATTTTGTCATTGACAATAGCGAGCTCGGACTACAAAAGGTAGCACTCGCATAATAAATTAAAGTGATAAGTGAACGTGTAGACTGACAAGTACTTGACTATATGTATATCTGCATTATGGTTGTGGACACTTAAATAGTGTGGTCTGAAATAAACCGCAAAAACTTGTTACGTGCGGCATACCGACATAAACAGTCATGATAAAAAATCGTGCAGTGAAGTGACTTTCGAAGTGCATATACGAAGTGATGGCTATTCGTATATATATTTGCATACGAAGTCGTAGGTCTTGTCTCAGCTAATGGACTTTAAGGCAGCTGAGATGACAGCCTAAAAATAAATGAAGAAAGCACAGCAAGTAAGCGGACCTAACCACCTTAATATAAACAATTAGGTACTCACCGCGCTGCAACGATCTTCACTATGAACTGTTATGGATGAATCCTCTACTCTGGAAGAAAGATGAAAAACACACGCGAAAACACAAAGTCGGCGAGTTATGTGCTGTACGCAAAGCTCGCGAGGTTGCCGCTGCCACGTTTAAACGAACACTGCTGAAGCTGGCCAGCGGTAGAAATTTATTCATTGTTGACGCTTGACTGTTACGTCACGCACCCAATGGCGATCCCGCCGTGTGAAAATTCAAACTAGCACTGTGAATGGTTTCAAAATAAACAAAATGTATCTAACATTTGTATAATGAACACAGAGAAAACCGCCCCTACGGCATTTCCCAATCAAAGAACTGTGCTATGATACGTCAGAAAAATATGTCAGAAAAATAAACAACTTAAATTCGCTAAAATGTAAACTCCAGTTACCAATGCCTGTACATATTTTTTTTAAATGTCTATATGTATATATGTGAATTAGTACGTAAGTCTTAGTAAATAATTTCATGAACGATTAAAGCTCCCACAGTGAGCCAAAGAAAATTTTTTTATTTACGTAATATGTTAGTTATAAGTCTAGGTAAAGTCATAAACTGAACATATGCCTGGTATATAATTTAGTTTCCATTAATGAATTTATGTCAAGAATGGGCATATGTTCATGTCAGTTGGTTGCGATATTTGCTATTAACATCAAAGCTCACACTTACATCCGTTCGCTAAAAAACTATAATAGTACTGAAACACTCAACTGAATAAAACAGAAATAAACTCATTCAGTAATCAAACCTGTAATTTTTAGTTAAGGGATAAATTTTAATGGCATATGTACAACTTTCATTTCATGTAAAACCACACCGAGGCGATGCGGGAAAAGCAGTCCGTGCTCTATCAAAGGGCACCTAATCTGGCATCTCACCCCACCACAACGCTGGGGCCGAGTCTGCAGCGCATTCCACCGTCATCAATCGGCCTGCCGCCTTGCACCGTGTCGCCGCCGCACCGCCACGCCCACGGGTCGACAATCCGGGCGCGCTGGGGACCGCTCGCTGCACCGTTGGTCCGACCATCGACGCTTCGCATTGTACAATTTGAATATGAGAAAAAAAAATTAATGAAAATTGTTAAAAAAATTAAAAAACTATATATATATATATATAAAGGAAAAAGACACAACTGTAACTTCTAATCTCATATCTAGTGGGCTCACACAGTCTTAAATAATCTTTAAAAAAAAAATTGTATAACAAGAAATTATATAACAAGAAATTTATGATGTCTTTGAGTAGGAAATGTACATTTGCCAACTCAAAGCCAGAGGGGGCAAATGTAGCGATACATTAATATTTTTTTTATTGAAAATTATATCTGCGACGCTTGTCGCAAGCATCCGTTCTCTCTGCCAATAAATCTCTGATTATCACTGTTTCAAGTTATACCTTCAACTATTTCAAACGATCTGGAGAGAAAACGGAATCGCTTGTCGTCTTTCGTTCTTCTACCTTTGTACTGAGCAGACGTATTTTACTCGACCTCCATAATCCTGTAAGTGTGAGCTCTGATTAGCACCCTTTTACTTAATAAACTTTAACTTTCATTTGGAATTCCTATTTCATTTAAATAATGACTATTTATCCCCATCTTGTTACCAATTTTCAGCAATATTAGTAAAGTGATGCTTGGTTATTGTTGCCTATTGCCTCATGATGACAAAAGAATGCAAAATTTATTTACTCTCATTTTGTGTTAAACATTGAATTCAATGCCTGCAGGAAATCTTCATTCTGTTAAAAGCGAAGTCCGATAATTTCTTTAACTTTCGATAACAATAGTGATCAAAATTACATACGGTCTTAAAACTTTAATAATTAATAGTCATGAAACCAAGCATCAGTTTACGAGAACGAAGATATTAATCAATTCATACAGGTTCAACTGCAGTGTCACAGCTTCCACCAATGAATGGATACCAGGTAACTTATTCCACTATTTTCTTATGTAATGGTGCTTTCTGGTGTTGTCGTAATTTTTAACTTACATTGCTACTGAGAACTGATAACCATTTCAAAAATTAATATTCATTGCTGATCTTACGGTTATTTAAATTTCAATTCCGGTTTTCAACCTTGATCTTTTGACAACACCAGTGATAATAATAATAAAAAAAAAAAAAAGTAACATTACACCATCACGTCTGTGGAGGGCGGAAATTTACTTTCATTTACGCCACGGAAAATATTTATAGGAAAGATCAAGGAAAGAGAGATCGTGACACTGAAACTAAGTGGAAGAAATGTAACAACAATTCTGTCACTGTGGACGCCAGGCTACATATTACTAGGGTTAGTGGAAAACTGTAAAAAATTCTAAAGCTGTGTGATTACACCTGCTACAAATTAATTAAAACATGAAACTTCCATACTTCCGGCAATGCTCAAAGTTAAGTAATGAAAGCTAAAGAGTATTCTCTACTATAACTTAGGGATGGCGGTTATCGCTGAAACAACCGGTTTTCAGTTATACCGGTTCTTTTCATCTCCAGTTTAACCGCACCGTAAAAATTGCTCAAGATAACCGCTTTGTTAAATAACCGGTTTTCGGTTTTTATTGCTATTATTTCCAGTAGAGTTCGAACGAAACATATTTTGCGGCCGAAACAGAAACCGTAATCGTCGGTTCTTCTAGTTTCGGTCGAAACCGAAACTTACGAAATTTAGTTAACATTTAGGTAAATTTACGTTATACGACAAATCCCTAGTCTTTCCATATTTTGCTAGATCCCCTCCCAATGCTACGCCTTCTTGAGTGTGTGTAAGCCTAGGCAGCAGTCCGTAGAAGACGATATACGAAGCATACAGATTTACTGGCCTAGTATTTCCATCCGGCAGTTGCGAATATTGAGCCAACTAATCCGTAAGTTAGACTTGTGAGCCAGCGCATACGAATATCTCGTTATATACCAGTCAGTAAATGAACTTCAATCAGTGCTGTAGAAGTATTTCGAAAAATAAAGTTGCACTTCCGACTAACAGTATGATTGTTGTCAGTGTAAATTTACGCAAATTGAACTATGAAAGCTCTGTACCAAAGAATGTTCAAATGGGTGTGAGTTCTTATGAGACCTAACTGCTTAGGTCATCGGTCCCTAGACTTACAAACTACTTAATCTAACTTAAACTAACTTACGCTAAGGGCAACATATACACCCATGACCGAGGGAGGACTCGAACCTCCGACTGGAGCAGCCGCGCATTCCGTGACATGGAGCCTCAGACCGCACGGCTACCTCGCGAGGCACCACATGATCAATGTTACCTAAACCCATATTTGTTATTAAAAAAGCCCCTCGCTTTCAAGGAATCACATTAATAAAACTTGTTATCATAGCAATATGATAATACATTAAAAGTTATTATTCCAAGCTTATAGTACATCAGTTACAAAATAGGTATATGAATCGAATTTACCTTCTCTTCCAAGAAACATTTTGGATGCTTTCTCCTTAAATGACACAGCATGTTTGTAGTACCTCCACCCGTGTTCAGCTTTTTAAAGCAAATGGAGCATTGTACCTCACTGCTCCCGTACTTCGTGAAGTACTTCCACACTCGGGATGGTGCCATTTAAGACACAACCGATGTCTGGTGACGACAGCAAGGAACTGCCGCATGACCAGACGGAGGCATGTCTAGTACTCTGTCGGTGTACGCACGTCGTCTAATAGGCCACGCCACACGGCAACAGGTGCGTCGATGCCTCAATAGCTGCACCAGTTCGTAAGTTTTTATGCCACGCGTTTCTGACTGCCGGGATTGTTCTTAAGTAATCACTGATCGCTTTTCTAAGTTTCTGCGATGACCTAATATTTCACAGCCGTGGAAATTTTACGAATAGCCCTAAATATTACGGTCTACTAGTTATAATTTTTTTAAAAATTATTTACAAAACACACATTTGGAACCACTACTACAGGAAGTAGTCGTACTGGTTTTTTTACCCGGTTTTTGGCAATAACAAAAAAAACCGGTTACAACCGACACCAAATAAATACAGAAAAAAAAACGGTTATTCGAAAACTAAAATACCGGTATCGGTTTTAACCGATCGGTTTTTCCCATCCCTACTCTGACAGTTAGCGGCTATGTTGCCAATGCTGCTACGCGGCTGTTTGTTGTTATGCCGTGTCGGTCGCCGGCATACGAACATCACGTCCGAAAATTTTGGGACCGTTGCTATGTACTAATAAAGCGTGAACGAACGAGAACAATCGCGAAGTAATGAAAATCACTTTTTCAGTTAAAAAGAAAAGGTTTAGAAATATATGTCGAGTTAAAGCTTCATATGTTCCAGTATTCCATTAAATATAATGTGTCATTTAGTCTTTAGCCAAGTTCGCTAGTTGAGGAATTTTGTTTATATATTTCAGCTTCTATAACTATTTTCCACATACTCGCTGTTATTACTCGGACACTGTATTGTGGCAGTCTGCCGAGAGGGTAAACAAATAAGGACTACTACTTTACAAGTAGTAAAACCGCCTCTTCCAGTGAAATGATTTGTCTTCTTACATAAAAAGTGTTTTTGTCTCATTCGTTTATGGTCGCTGTTGACTGCCATAGTATAGTGTCTGAGTAATATTATCAGATCAATTTCGACAGCTAGTTTGTATAGTTTATGGGACTTAACTACGGGGACATCAGTCCCTAAACTTACAAATTACTTATGAACTACTTGCGAACTAGGACGGCACAAATATCCATGCCCGAGGGGGGATTCGAACCCCCGACCGTAGTGACCGTGCAGACCGTGACTGGAGCGCCTCAGTCCCCGCGGCCACCGCGGCCGGCTCGACAGCTAGTCTATTGGTTACAGAACTAGAAATAAAATAACGTAAATTTTCAGTAAATGATCTTTGGTTGCGAAACAAATTATACATTAAAAATCAGTCGCGGTAAGCATCATTTGTAATGCACCGCTGCTACTGCTACTATCGTCCCCTAATCTTATTATTAATTCTTCTACCCGTTCTTCTAGTGTACTTTCTCGTTCCCATGCCTCTTCTAAGATGTGCCACGTATGTGTGACAACATTGTTCCATTTTGTGCGAGTAATACTGGCCCAATGCTTCACGAACTAAGAATTCTACTTTTGTTAATGAAAAACGTTTATTATTTCTGCAACGTACGATTTCACCTGTGCCCACACGAGTTATATTGCATTGAAATGGCAATGATATGGTGGAAGGCGCAACACTCTATGACCACTTTCTTCAGCAATTGTATCTATTTCATAAATGATTTTTCGGCTTTTGTTTTTGTAACACAACGAGACAAACGACGAACACGCGACAGATGCTTTGAAGCGACTGAAGCACGCCACCCTGTGCGACCTTGATTGGCATAGTAGCAACGCGGCACCGTTACCCCGACAACGTTTACGAATTCCAGAGCTCAGGTTGGTGGTTGAATGCCCCCCCCCCCCCCCCACTCTCTGCGGCCCACGTGCGCGAAATGTAAGGGCTAGTTTACACGACGACACTGCGTTTCATGAAACTGCACTTCTGGCCAGTGCGCATGCGCGGTAAGCGTACGCGCAACTCGTTGGCGAAACTGTTTCGGCTCCTCCCAACTTTTGCGAAACTGTTTGCGCGAGTTTTTAGGTTAGGTTAAAACCAAATCACAAAATTAAGTGGGGAACGGAAGAAATTGTTCGGTATTTGGACATATATGTAATGCATAGGTGTTTATGAGCTTTTAAAAGCTTTCTGGAATAAGTAGCGGGGTGTTGGTGCTCTTGAATCAATCATTCGTGAAGTAAATATTGATAGGTGAACGATAGTTAATTGGTAGGCTAAAATACATTCAATTCAAAATACCTGTACAAAGGAACTGTGCAAATTGCAATCTAGTAAAACATCTGGATGTTGATCAGCGCAAGATAACAAGATCAAGATCACGTGTTTTGACCTTGCAGACTTTTTTTAAGGAAAATTGTACCCGGAAGGAAAGGCTACACAAATCTGTTAAGCGGAATTCTTTTATTTAACATTATTTGTTTAAAATGTGACAGCTTTTACATTTACAATTCTTTGTAAATATTTATTTAAAACGTGACAGCGTTTTACATTCACATTTTTTTATGTAAGTACTTTTAAACATATTGTTCACTTTTTCCTGGTTAAGCAATTGTGGATTTCGGAACACGATGCAGGGTCTGTAAAGACGAATATGAATGCCCACTTGACGAGAAACGTAATGTTAATTTTAATTTCAGTTCTGGTGACAATGCTATACGCATAAGAGTATCTTGTTTCCTTATTGCATTACTATATATGAAAAAAAACGTAAAATGCTCTGGTGACATTTTAAGATAATTAAAATAATTTGTAAGGTCTTCAACCACAATCTCTTTCAGCAAGGCCGGAGTTCAACCGAACTGACGTCTTCCATTTAACAACCAAAATATGTTTCTTAGTCTTTTTATGTGTAGTCTTATGAAGTGACTTCACACAGAGCAGTAATAGCTCCGCTGCAACAACAAAACTTTCATTTTACGACGACTGCGGCACTCCAAAACAACGAAACCGAAGGGTGTAGTTTCGGTGCAGTGTCTACTGACATACACGAAACCAGTTGCGTGCAATTCATTTCACGCAACGAGGCTAGTCTACACGACGACACTAGGTTGAGACACTCGTTTCATGAAATTAGTTGCGGGCATCTGGTTTCGTGTATGTCTGCAGACATGGCGCCAATACTACACACTTCAGTTTCGTTGCTTTGTAAGTGCCGTAGAATGAAAGTTTTGGCAGCTGTAAAAGTTGTGGCGGAGCTATTGCTTCTCTGTGTGAAGTCGCTGCATAAGACTAAACAAAATGTGTTCGTGACTGGATTAAAAAAAGACGTCACTTCGGTTGCTTAGCGACCTTGCTGAAAGAAATTGTGCTCGAAGACCCTAGAAGTTATTTTAATCAAGTCAGAATGTCAGCCGGCCGCAGTGGCCGAGGGGACTGAGGCGCTCCAGTCACAGTCTGCACGGCCACTACGGTCGGGGGATCGAATCCCCTCTCGGGCATGGATATTTGTGCCGTCCGTAGTATTAGTTAGTTCAGAAGTAGTTTGTAAGTTTAGGGATGATGACCCCGTAGTTAAGTCCCTTAAGCTATACAAACATTTGAACATCAGAATGTCACCAGAGCAGTTTATGCTCCTTTTAAACAGAGTTATTAGTGCAATAAAGAAACAAGATATTGTTATGCATGAAGCATTGTTACCAGAACTGAAATTACAAATTGTATTACTTTTCTTGTCAAATAGATATTCGTCTCTACAGTACCTGTACCGTGTTCCCAATTCCACAATTGCCATAGTTCGTTTATATAGGTATTTCGAATTGAATGTACTTTAGTCTGCAATTCACTAATCGTCAACCCATCAATATTTAATTCACGAATAACTGCTTCAAGAGCACTAACACGCCACTGCTTATTTCTGAAATTTTCATCGTTAAAATGGCACAAACACCTATGCATCACATATATTTTGAAAAACCGAATTATTTCTTCCTTTCCCACCGTTATGCTGTGTTTTGTTCTGTATTGGTTATCACCTAACCTAGAAACACGCGCAATCAGTTTCGCCAAAGTTGGAAGGTGCCGAAACTGTTTAGTTTCGGGAACGAGTTGCGCGAATGCCTGCCGCGCATGCGCACTTGCCAGTAGTGCAGTTTCATGAAACGTAGTGTCGTCGTGTAAACTAGCCTTTAAGGGTCGTTCTTTCGGCGGCCCGACTATAGTGTGGGGCCCATATCAACCACCCGGCCTTAAGCCGGGTCCACACACAACGATCTGTCTGCGCAAATATCTGTGCAAATGTCTGCGCACTAGGGATGGGTCGAAAATCGCGTATCTGTTAAGAGTCACAGTGATTTGGAAGTAGCAGTATTCACAGTCGCAACTTTACGGATTCTGACTGCGATTTCAGTCGCAGTTTAGAAGCGCAGTAGCACTAAAAGTAGCAAGTCGCAACTAAGAGTAGCAAGAAGCAGTTTGCACTCTGCCATCTGTTGGTCGAAGTTTGTACTAATATCTTTGCATTGGGCAGGCTATAGAGTCTACCTGCGATTTCAGTGACAAATCGCGTTTAAGAGTCACAAGTAGCAACTAAGAGGCGCAGTTTAGACATTGCCGGCTGCCATCTGTTGGCCGAAATTGGTACTTCTAGCTTCCCGCTGTCTGCGTCGTGTATGTGTGGCTTTTTGTGTATGTGTTGGTCGAACGCCATCGGCTCAAACCAGTGAGCTCGAACGTCCTCACTGGTCCAAACTGCGATTTCAGTGAAAAGTCGCGATTAAGAGTCGCAAGTAGCAATTGAGAATAGCATTTAATATTCCGCCTTATGCTACTTGTTGACCAACTGTCGTACTTTCACTCGTGTGTTGTTGAGGGATGTTGTCGAATTAATGAGCAAGAAGATAATTTTCTTTGTGAAAATGTTTACACTTTGTGGCACTATTTTATCTGGCGGCATGTTGTGAAGCAAAGCCTGGCATGTATGTTTTTACTTTTTAGGTTATAGTTGGTAAAGACAACAAATGTGAATGCCAAATAAATATTGTCTTACGGACTTGATCCCTGTTTAAAATAATTTTTCGTCATAGAACCTACAACTATTATGGGAATTCAGAATACTTATGTTACATTGCAAATCTGGTTTCGACGAATATTTTTGCTTGCGTTATACATCGTACATAAAATAAATATTCCAAGGGGGTGGTATCAAGTGGTCAACTAAGTACAGGTAATTTTACGAAATGTTTAACAGTAGGCCAACTCCATTTTCAATGTGGACTGTGTTAAGTACTGCTATATAGGCGTAAACTTGTACCTTCGAGGATTCTATAAAAATATTACACTTGAAAATAAACAAGTTTTCGCGTAATGGAAAGTTTTCTTTTATCAGATTTGTTTTAGGTTTAGGAATATTGTTTTCCGTCCTTTTCTTTTTCGTACATTCCGTCCTGTGATGACATGAGTGAAAGCAGATGGGTGGTATCGGATCCTTCAGTATTATTAACACTTTTGTTTACTGCAGTGGTGGCATAGTGTGCTTATGTTGGCAACAACCGATGAATGATCGTAGAAATTTAAATCATACAGAATGATTGAAATAATATTTTGTTTATCATAAAATAAATAATTAATGTTATTCTTTATCTGTGGTTGTAAGATTTCTTGTGTGTAACCCTGTACAGTCAGTAAGTTAAAAATTCTTATAAAATGAAGCTTTAGTTGCCAACATGAGCACACTAGGTCGGCACGTCGATTAGTAAAATATAACGCAAGCTCTTATCTATAGTTATTTGGCAGAATATGTAGTGATACAGAAAGGTTTTAAAGAGAAAAGAGAATTTTCAGAAGTCACTCACGTTGTATTTCACATTTACGTATCTCTTTCAAATTGGTAAGTGACTTATATCACACAATGTTAAAAAAATCTATTCATTCATTCTACAGGCAAGAACATAGCACTTTCGTTGCACTGTTATAGTTGCTGTGTGCCTAATCTATCAAATGTTTCTGTTAAGGTAGACTATACGCCTACTTGCCGATTTCGGTTACACATTACTTGCGAATAACCTCACTTTTAACTATACATTACACTGAAATAGTTTTTATAAGGCTAATTGACATTTGTCGATGTGTAAATAATCCCAACATTACACGTAAATTGAGCACCAATATTCTTTTTTTTTTTTTTTTTTTTTATATTTACACGTAGGAAGAGGATCTGTTCATTTGCCACACACATCGCAGAAATCACGGAAGTAGCAGAAATCGCAGAAGTAGCAATATCAGTAGCAGAAATCGCAGAAGTAGCAATGTAGCAATATCAGTAGCAGAAATCGCAGAAGTAGCATTTAGAGTCACCGAAATCGCAGTTTGAGCGCGGAGGGATACATGTCGAGGATTTGTACAGTGCGTTTGTAAACAGTGACAAATCGCAACTAAGAATCACAGATATATAAAAGTAGCAGTCACAGAAATCACTGATATCGAAAAATCGCAGTTAAGCCCATCCCTACTGCGCACATCAATCGTTGCGTGTGGACGGCTGTTCACATCGCTGCAAATTCTCGCGCCCGACATCTTTCGGCCAAAAAAGGAATTAGGTAGTACAGATTGCAATGGGACTGGCAAACGAATACTATAAGCTTTCTTTCGAAGTTTATTTTTGTCAGTGATAGAGGAAATCTCGTTTCAGACATTATTTGCAACATGTCTTGCAAAAAAAAAAAAAAAAAAATGCAAACAAACCGCAATAAACAGAAATGGTCTAAGCAGTGGCTGCTTAAAAGAAGGCAGTTGTCACATGTGATTCTACATCGTGAGTTGGAGTGCAAACCCGATGACTGGTGTAATTATTTGCGAATGGATGTGGAAACTTATAATTATCTTTTGACACTGGTTACTCCTCGCACAATACGTAAAGACACTTGTATGAGGAAATATATTACTCCACATGACCGGCTGACAGTTACATTAAGATTCCTGGCCACAGGAAGGACCTACAAAGACCTCGAATTTTCAACAGCAATTTCTAAACAAGCATTGTGTTAAACCACCCCAACACTTGTGAAGCTATTTGCGTTGCCCTGAAGAATGATTTAATGAAGGCAAGTAAAGTAGGCATACAAATAAAATTGTCAGAGTTTTAGATATGTTTGAAACACTGTACGCCTATATCACTTTATATATGTGGCCAATAACCTGCGGCTAACTTTGTTTCCCAATCGGAATTTTCAGTTCTCAGACATTTTCATCCACTGTCAACATAGTAAACACACGAAAAAAGTATACACTGAGACAGATTTGTAACGATCTCCTGTCCACATGTTCCAACTTGTCTTCGCAGATGTGATTTGAACCCACAGATTTGAACAATTTTGCTCAAACCTCCAACTCCAACTTCCAGGTTTGCGCACATCTCATATCCGCGCAAATGTGCTGTCCACATGCAACGATTTGCGAGGTGTGCACAGACATTTGCGCAGATAGATCGTAGCGTGTGGACCCGGCTTTACCGACGGATGTCTCGGCCACCTGCTACACCCTGGTGAATGATACGCTGGCCACAACCAGCGTCAGGCAGCCGTCCGCCTCCGTGCGTCGGTGGCTTTTGGGAACTGTGCCGCACCCGACACTCTTGAGTTCCGTTTCCTGTGTCGGCATGTCTCAAAGCTGTGGGGCCTTTGTCGGCGCGTGGTGGCGCTGATCAACAGGACATCGGTGGCGGCGCTTCCGCTTCCGGTCAGCTGGGTCCTGGCACAGACAAATATATACAGACGGGAAACCTCCGTAAGGGCCCGGTCCTACGCTCAGGGGTGCGGGGAGGGAGGGTTTTCAGCAGTTCCGTAAGATGTCCCATGATGGCGCTGAGGGCAGAAGCAGCCGCCAGAGCAGGCGGCAGGTAGCGGCTGCCCCCACCACCACCTCCCCTCAAACGCCGGCAAGCCGGACACAGCCGTGGCCTCGTGGCAGGCGTCATGAGCTCTCCCCTCAGCCTCCCCTCCACGCTACCCTCTGACGTCCGAGAGGCACCCTAAGCCAGCGATCCGCCTGACACCTGATAGCATCTTACGGAACTACGACGGGAGCGTAGGACAGTGGTTTAGAGGGGGCTGCGTCTCTGTATATGTTAACAACCCAGCAGAACGCCACCCTCTCCTTGCTGGGACACACGGTTTATGCCATCATTAGTGCCAAAATTAACACTGCCTTTCCATATCTAGCTTACCTATGGGGTCCTCATCTCCAGATAGGATCCAGAGTTTCTTGATGCTGTCGCGTCGTTCAAATATCTAGGCGTAACGTTGCAGAGCGATATGAAATGGAACGAGCATGTAAGGGCAGTTGTAAGGCGGACAGCCGACTTCGGTTTATTGGGAGAATTTTGGGAAGATGTACTTCACCTGTAAAGGAGACCGCGTATAAAACGCTTGTACTACCACGTCTTGAGTATTGCTCAAGTGTTTGGGACCCGCAGCAGATCATTTTGAAGGAAGACATAGAGGCGGTTCAGAGGCGAGCAGCTAGATTTGTTAAAAAATGTTCAAAAGTTTGTCAAGTTTATGGGACTTAACTACGGGGTCATCAGTCCCTAAACTTACAAACTACTTATCAACTAGCTTATCCTAAGGACGGCACAAATATCCATGCCCGAGGGGGGATTCGAACCCCCGACCGTAGTGGCCGTGCAGACCGTGACTGAAGCGCCTCAGTCCCCTCGGCCACCGCGGCCGGCTAGATTTGTTACCGGTAGATTCGACCAATGCGCGAGTGTCACGGAAATGCTCCGGCAACTCAATTGGGGATCGCTGGAAGAAAAACGAGTTCATTTCGTGAATTTCTGTTAAGTAAATTTAGAGGGCCGGAATTTGAAGCTAAGTGTAGTACGATCTTTCTGCCGCCTACTTACATTTCGCGTAAAGATCACAAAGACAAGATAAGAGAAATTAGGGCTCGTACGGAGGCATATAGGCATTCTTTTTTTCGTCGTTCAATTTGGGAGTGGAATAGGAAAGAAAATACCTAGAAGTGGTACAGTGTACCCTCCGCCACGCAGCTTACGGTGAATTGCGGAGTATGTATGTAGATGTAGATGTAGAAATAACGTGAAGCGTCTGCTAACTTCCTCGCTCCCCTCTTGATCCACGGATATCAGAGGACAATCAGAGTTTGAAGTTCATGATATTTTATGTCAAGTACATTCCTATTTCTTTCACTTTACTTTCCTCTCGCCCCCTTGCAGGGAATTTGGTTTCTCCTCGTCTCCTGCGTGGAGATAAGTTTCCTTTTCTCTCCTTTTTTTATAATTCACTGCTTTTTTTGTTTTTATTTATTTATTTATTTAGGAGTTTCTAGTCTCCTGGAGTAGTATGGTTTTAATTTGGTTTCGACATGGAGATTGGGATATTCTATTGTACTGCTTCCCTATTATACATACGAGCAGTTTGCCGCTTTTCGAGCACTCTTTTCTTCGAGGATTGTTCTCGTTTATTTGCGGGAAGTGAGCATCTTCCACAATTTTTCGTCCCTCACTCTAGTAGATCGAGGTCCTGCTGTAACTTTAAGTTTCTGTTCACCTTTTATCAGGATATTGCTTACTTTGATGACAATTTAGATGAATATTGCTCTGAGATTTGGTTTTGTTTAACACTGGAGTCATTGAGTTGCAGAAGTTTGTATATAATTTTATTTCATTTTGTAATTGGGCGTGTTAGGCAAGGTATAAGAGGTGGAACGAGACCAAATTAATAAAAAAAATTAAGAGCATATTAAAAATTCATAGCTCGAAAAACAGTGAAGTTGTGTTCTTAAAGCCTTGGTTATTGCTACATATTACATAATAGACACCATTTCAAAATTACGTTGTTATTGGCAAATTAGAAGAAGAGTTAAATTTTTGGGTGGAGTCTCCCTTTAAACTCTTTGCTTATATACTGAATATAAGTCTACGACGAATCTAATTATGATCAGTCGCCTGAGGAGGGCACATTGTTTGCACTTCTCCTGCGCTTGCACTCGGCCGTGCTGGGCTACGTAACGACGCCGGACCGTTCCGTTTTACCGCGAGCTCTCACAGCGCAGACAGCGAGCGAGCCCAAAGCTACCTGCGGTGTACCCTACTTGTGGAACACCCTATGCACTACCTCCAGTGTCCGGGGCTCTAGGCAAGTGTCAACACTTTCCGTCTCTGGGCAAGTGTCACTCTGGGCAACTGTCACAAACTCCCTTGTTTCGAATTAGGTCTTTCAGTGCTCCGTCAGATTCATCTCTCAGTATAGTATCTCCTATTTCATCTTCATCTACTTCCTTTCCTACAATATTGTCTAGAAGTTCATTCATTTGTAGAGCCCCTCTATATACCCTTTCCATCTTTTAGCTTTCCCTTATTTACTCAAAACTGGTTTTCCATCTGAGTTCTTGATAATCATACAGCTATTTTTCTTGTCTCCAAATGTCTTTTATTTTCCTGCAGGCGGTATCTAATTTTCCCTTAGTTATACATGCTTATACATGCTTCTGCATTTGCCTTCTAGCCACTCCTGCTTAGCCATTTTGCACTTCCTGTCAATCTCATTCAAAATGTTCAAATGTTTGTTAAGCTTATGGGACTTAACTACGGGGTCATCAGTCCCTAAACTTACAAACTACTTATCAACTACCTTATACTAAGGACGGCACACATATCCATGCCCGAGGGGGGATTCGAACCCCCGCCCGCAGTGGCCGTGCAGACCGTGACTGGAGCGCCTCAGTCCCCTCGGCCACCGCGGCCGACCCAATCTCATTTCTTAGTCGCCTGTATTCCATTTTACCTGCTTCATTTATTGCATTTTCATATCTTTCCTCTCATCAATTAAATTTACTATTTCTTGTGTTAAACCTTACGAAGGGATACACCTGTGGCAAAATATCGCAAAAAAATTACAAACATTATTAGGTATGTTTATTCACTTTTGTTTGCTCTTACGTTGCTAATTGCTTTGAATAGCAACTGACGCAGATTTTTGTGTTCTCTTGGCAGAAAAAATACAACGCTATTATACGTACATTGGCTGGCATCAGCATTAATAGAAACCAGTATTGCATGGAAACTGAAGCCGAAACAGAAATTATCCATTATGGATGAGGAACACTGGGAATATGGTGAATAAAGGTTTCTTGAAATGACAGTAAACAGTTGCCTTTTATGTAGAACGTCTATTTCTCCATTATCGTTTTTAAATTACCTTGCAATTCATCATCATATAGTAAAAGACGTTTTCGAGCAGTGTGGGAGTCATGTACCCGCGGAAATTAAAAACCAAAACAAATAGTTTACATTTTGAATAAAAGGCGACTAGTAAGTATCATTAAAAAAAAAAAAAAAAAAAAAAAAAAAACAAGAAAGTTAGAAACCATTAACACTTCACATCACTCTTTTTCAGTCGTGGCGTCTCTACTGTGTTTTCGACTGTCTACTTTTGCGAGCGTGTGTAATGCACCCCTGTTTGGAACTGCCTTGGCAAACGCCGTATTTAATTTCTGTTCCGTGCCACATCTTACCTATTTTATGAAAGAATGTCATTTCAGTGCAAAAGCGTAAGTAGCTTATCACTAACACGCCACTTTAAGTACGGTTTAATGAAAAGAATGTCAATCATAAGTGGGCTATAAAACTTTAATCATTAAGTTACAAAACCGAGACCTGTAGCGAAGCACCGCGTGCGATTGGCCGTGCGCTCTAAGGCGCCTTGCTGCGGAGTGCGCGGCTGCTCCCCGTCGGAGGTTCGAGTCCTTCCTCGGACATGTGTGTGTGTGTGTGTGTGTGTGTGTGTGTTTGTGTTTGTGTGAGTTTGTGTGTGTCTGTGTGTGTGCGTGTGTGTGCGAGTCTGTTGTCCTTAGCATACGAAAACATTTCAGCCGTTCTCAACGAACATGTCACAATTCTCGGGTATTTGGTTTAAATTCTCGTATCACTAACAATTCATAAACATCAGCTCGAAACTATAACGATAAAGAAAGTCTCGTTTCAGTCGTCTTCACAGCTCTACTATGTCATGATTAAGTAACTTCCTGCAATTTGCGCTGTTGCAATTACCCGTGAGGCATAAAAACCTGTGAGCTGAGCTGCGCAGCCCTGCGTCTCGATGTGTCTGGCCTTGGCCAGATCCAGAGCCGGCCTTCCTCGGCAGTTTCAAGTGAAGTGCAGCACATGCCACTGGCATCGCCGGTGGAAACCGACGGGTGTCGCTCAGCATCAAAGCACGCCTCGGAGGCTGCGTAGCCGGAGACGATAAGCTGGCTTTTTGCAACCTCTAGCCGCCGTTCACGCACCACACTCCGGCTACGAGCAGTCTTGTGCACATTATTATCATTCTCCCCGTCTGAATCTAATACATCGCTTTACAATTCCATCGATAACTTCATGAACGCAAATATTGTCATATTGTACAACAATTTTCGAAAAAAAAAACATATACGTGAACAATGGCCGATTTAGGGGGGAGGGGGCAGGGGCACGTGCCCCCGCCCCCTCCGCCCCGACAGCTTGACAAAAAAATGAAAGAGAGAGAGAGAGAGAAGGGGATAATAGAAGTAGGGGGGAGAGAGAGAGGGGCAACGAGGGAGAAACTCTCAGCATAAGACTAAATAACTTTTTCTTACATACATGTAACTGTGAGTTTAAAAAGGCAAAATCCCAGTAATTAACATAACCTAAACTGACTTGTTGTGTTACGCTTCCTTTTAATTGCTTCATGCCAGTGGCGTAGCTACTACACCAAGGGCCCCGGGGCAAAAATGACGTTGGGGCCCTCTCTGAACTAAAACTATACCACAGGCGCCGACTTCTTGGGGTATGCTGAGTGGCGTTTCCCATAGGAGGGAGGTGGTTGCCAGCCTGCAGCCCCGACAGGTATTAAAAAAAAAGTACAGAAATCATTTTCAGAGTTTTCATCTTCTTAGACATGCATATCAGATAATGATGTGCCTGTATTGTGAATACTGTGTTCATTATCGCAAAAACTAACATCGGATGGTCTTCCTGCCTTCTTTCTTATGCAGATTTATTTTCTATTCAGTATTACGAAAATAGTCCATAACCACTTCTGCTGTCATACCATGTCTGTCGATACCAATAGATTTGCAACCCATTCTTCCATCATACACAGTCAGTAAACAGGATGAAAAATGTCACGACTTAACACTAACACGATTCCTTGAATTGAATTGTAAGAGAATACATAAACGTTAAATTAGTAGTATACACATTTTCATCGTATCGTACCAAACCCACTTCATTTCTTGTTATTTAATACAACAATTAAAGGTTACCGCCTTCAGTTTACGATATTGAACTTACAAGCAGCATTCCCTTAACATTCGGACTATTTAGAAAATGATCTCTTCACTCACATGTCAACATGAATTTTAATGCCTACGAATTCAATTACCTGTTGTTTGATAATGTTTTTACAGCAGTGTATTAGAAAAGCCAGCCGCCCATCAATGAAATGAGAGAGTCGAATTTAATTTCAATCAAGAAATATAACGTAAAGAAAAAAATAATACCAACATTTTCCGAGCATACCCACTCAAATTTTGGGGTATGCTTGAGCGACCGAGCATCCCCCTAATCGGCTCCTATGAACTATACAGATGCAATACTACTTCATCAGGTCCTTACCGCTTACTGGAAGACATAATAAGGCAAACATAAATAATGTTAAGTAAATTACTGTGTGTCACGCAGCAGATAATATTTAATCTTACTCTCTAATATAATTATAACTGTGAAAGTTAATTATGCTTTCAAGCAGAAACTACTGGGTGGATTTAGATGAAATTTTTGAGAGGGATAGAGTTGGACCTGGGTAGAACATACAGATAAAACGACCATGGAATAGTTTTCGAAGTTGCTCCATACTATGTGAATGAAGTCGCAGGCAGAAGCTAGTAAAAATGAACAACGAAGTTTTCCTCAACCACGAAAATATGGCCCCCTGCCGCGAATCAAACCATGAACAGTATTGTCACACAATGCTAGTAATTCAGCAGATGGCAGGGTGCACGTCTCAGCGGACAAGCAATACCTTTTTTATGTTTATGTTCTGAGATGGGAATAATTTTTGGATTTCACTTCGTGCGTTTGAAGTTTGTTGGCAGTGTTCAAAACGTTAAAGTCGAAAATCCTTCATTCAGCTAAAATATTATATACAGTAGAACGTCGATTATCCGAAGTGTAATTGGGGGATATGGATGTTCGGAAAATCGATTATTCGTATAATCGAACTGTACACTTCTACTTGCCAATAACACTTGCAAGGCGCAGCTGTTGCTGTGAACAGCTTTGATGCTGCCGCTATGTATTTCTGCCGACTGGAGTGTGCCGATTGTTGTATTCAGCGACTGTCGGCTTGGCCTGTCAGGAGGCCCCACTAGAAGCAATGTTCCGTCACCTTGTGGTCCAGTGCGGCTATTGTGGGAACCTTAGTTTGACGGGAGGGGGAATTGATGGACGCTAGGGTGGTAAGGTAAAAAAATAAATAAATAAAAATAAAAAAAAACGACGCTCTACTGTGACTTTTTCCGAACTTTGGTCACGGAGGTCGAGGGGCCCCTTGATCTCGGGGGCCCCGGGGCACTGCCCCGCCTAGCCCTATGATAGCTACGCCACTGCTTCATGCTCTTTTTATGTCAGTAATTTACGATAAAACTAAATTAAAATCGTTTGCTGTTTTGTGATTCCTTGGAAATAAATGAGATATTGTGCACGTTTTATTCATGTGTAAATAATTGTCTGTAAAGTACCCATATTCAATTCTGAAACCTTTTGTGTCTCGTTTCCTCCGGTTGTCTTAGGTGTCGGTGGCCGAGTAGAGAGAGACAGACACAGGGAAATAGGATGCACGCGTGTGCGGGTACAGAGTCTGAGGTGATCAGCCAGTGGGACAGCAGAAACTAGAAACACTAAGCTAGATTAGTATAAGATGTGTATTTTGTAGAAACATGGTAATACTTAACTTTTACACAGTTCTTGACTGCAGACTAAGTGTAATGCTGAGACATACGTTAACTAGGTAGAGGCCTGCATACTGATGAGTCCTAGTGCCTGTCCTAATCCCAAGTGACCGATGCAGTTCAGTGGTGGCCGCGAGCGGAGTTGCAGCAGAGGGCGCTCGTGGCTGACGTAAAAACGCCGCGCCGTGCGTGCATGGCGGCGCGCGGCGAAAGTAGGTGGCGCGCACTTCCGACTTGTGCGACACCACAAAACCTATATCGGGGTCATTAACAACAATGTAAACAAAAGAAGTCACGTCGCGTGTTACTGCACGAAAAACCAACTGACATAACCGGAGTAATATTTGTCGCAGAGAGAAACGGTTTGCACTAATCGACAGAGAACAGCATTACTCATCGCTTGATGTATATTAAGTCCAGGTTTAAAATATCAAGTTATTTCGCCCATTTTGACCTTGCACCAAACAATGAAGTCTCTCGAATTGACAAATTTTAGTGTCCAGTTTATATCTATGGTCACGTACTGTAAGTACAAAGCAAAGTTCTAATCTCTAAGCGCAAACATTTTTATACATTTTTAAAGATACGAAACATCGCGAATCGCAAATACAAATTGGACTTGCTTGACAGCTTGTCCTGTGACGCTACCGGGCAGCCAAAGCAGCCATTTTTCGAATCCTCAATGATCATTCTTTGGTTTAGAGTCCGCTCCGAGTGGCCGGCCGCGGTGGCCGAGGGGACTGAGGCGCTCCAGTCACGGTCTGCACGTCCACTACGGTCGGGGGTTCGAATCCCCCCCTCGGGCATGGATATTTGTGCCGTCCTTAGTATTAGCTAGTTTGTAAGTAGTTTGTAAGTTTAGGGACTGATGACCCCGTAGTTAAGTCCCATAGACTTTACAAACATTTGAACATTTTTTCCGCTCAGAGTGTTTACAATAATCAGTACTGTTGCAAAAAGCGAATAAAGACGCAAATGTGCGTGCGTCGATCACGTGCGAAGCGCAATCTTCGGGTTTATGGACCGCACGGACAAAGTTATCGCTACCGGACGGTGATAGAAGACATTTTTGGAATCCTCAGTGATCATTATAGAATAACGCTTCGTTTGGTGTATGTCTGTTTTGGGCTTCCAGTATCGACATTAAATCGGAACACCGCGTTTCGGTGTTTCGGCATGTCGTGCATTATTGTGGATCGCGCACATCGGTGTGCTCTATCGCGAAACCTATTTGTCGTAAAGACCTGCGGTTTGTAGTGGTGGTCAGAGCAGAGAAAGACGCTTCATACGTTGACTCTAACCCTCGAGTAGCGATTACACCCCGACGCACTAGTGCATTTTTATCGCGTCTAGGATGAGTTCTATTAGTCGCATAGAGCTGCCATAGCACCAATCGATAGAGTGTCTACAGACGCTTCATTTGGTATATATAAAGTTGGTATTCACGATTTTTTTCGCCCCAAAGTCAACAGACATATCGTCTATTTAAGATGTTCAAAATGTTCAAATGTTTGTATAGTCTATGGGACTTAACTACGGGGTCATCAGTCCCTAAACTTACAAACTACTTAAGAACTACTTACGAACTAGGACGGCACAAATATCCATGCCCGAGGGGGGGTTCGAACCCCCGACCGTAGTGGCTGTGCAGACCGTGATTGGAGCGCCTTAGTCCCCTGTGCCACCGCGGCCGGCTATTTAAGATGAAGCAAGTTGTCCATCATGCGTTGGAATGTGGCCGGGGCATTACATAGTCCAAACGGCATGACTTTAAATTCATAGAGGCCGTCAGGTGTAATAAAAGCAGTCTTCTCCCTGTCAGCGTCGTTCACTTCGATTTGCCAGTAACCTGTCTGCATGTCATATTCGTAGTTGAGAAGTATGTACCTCCTTTTAAACAGTCTAACGTGTCGTCAATGCGTGGCAATGGGTAGACATCTTTCTTTATGATTCTGTTCAGCCGTCGATAGTCGACACAGAAATGCCACGTACCATCCTTCTTCTTCACGAGTACCAACGGAGAAGACCATGGACTCTCTGAAGGTTGAATGTCACCTGCATCATCTTCTCCACTTCTTCCCGAATTATCCGTTTTTTAGTTGGCGACACTCTGTACGTACGCTGGCTAATTGGTGGATGATCCCTCAGTATTGATAAGGTGTCGAGGGCCGTTTCATCTGGCTCTTCTCCTGCCTGGCCTGGAATACATCTGAAAATTGGTCAAGTGTGGTTAACACCTGCTGACGTTGTTCCTGCGTCAGACCAACACCACCTAGAAGACAAGGCCTTCTAACAGGCCGTGCCTACGTCACACTTAGAGGCCGCGGCCGCCACCTCACTGGCTGTTGGCTGGGGCACGCCCACCGCCGCGCAACGGTCTGCCAGTCAGATGGCGGCCGCGGCCTCTAAGTGTGACGTAGGCACGGCCTGTTGTAAGGCCTTGTCTTCTAGGTGGTGTTGGTCAGACCGGGCCCTGTATGCAATGCCATAGTGGTTTCCTGTAGTGCGTTGTCGGCAGTAACAGAAGATCATGGGACTTCGTCGATGACATTGAGGTCACCGTCCTGGACTGGTTTGGCTGTTTCAGTACGCATTCCTTTAGGGATGAGTTGCGATTGCTCGTTACAATTAGTGATACTAAGTTCTCCTCGACCACCTATAATACTTATATATAGCCGCTGGTATGTAGATTTCATGTGTTATAATGATTAGCTTTTGGGATTGACAAGCACTTCACCGTCCAACTGCTCATCTCGGCTGCTGACTGGAACTCTTCTCATTGTTAACGGTGGGATCTCAACATTCTCGACAGCAAACAATCCCCCAGGGAAGCCCATGTTACCTGTACTCGTCAGAACGGCCTTCTCAATTTGTAGCTCAGATCTTACACAGTCAATGATAACCAGCTATGCCTGAAGAAAGTCCCCTCCGAGGATGACATTATGGCTACATTCTGTTGAATGCTACGTCTACATCTACATCTACATCTACATCTACATCTACATAGATACTCCGCAAATCACATTTCAGTGCCTGGCAGAGCGTTCATGAACCACTTTCATAACTTTTCTCTACCGTTCCATTCTCTAATAGCGCTCGGGAAGAAAGATCACTTAAATCGTTCCGTTTTCGATCTGATTTCTCTTATTTTATTGGGATGGTCATGTCTCCCTAAGTAGGTGGGTGCTAGCAAAATATTTTCAAATTCATAAGTAAAAGTCGGTGATTGAAACTTCGCAAACAGATCACCCCGCAATGAATAACGTCTTTCTTTTAATGATTTCCACCCCAATTCGTGCAACATTTCCGTGACGCTTTCCCCCCCCCCCCCCCCCCGTAAAGTGACAAAACAAAACGAGCTGCCCTCCTCTGAACCTTCTCAATATCTTCCGTCAGTCCCACCTGGTGAGGGTCCCACAAGGGGCAACAGTACTCCAGGAGAGGACGCACAAGTGGGATGTAGGCAGTCTCTTTGGTGTAGCTGGTGCATCTTCGAAGCGTTCTGCCAATGAAACGTAACCTTTGATTCGCCTTCCCCACAATATTTTCTATGTGTTCTCTCCAGTCAAAGTTGTTCGTAATTGTAACTCCTAGGTATTTGGTAGAATCTACGACCTTAAGGTTTGACTGATTTATTGCATGATTGAAGTTCAGTGGATTTCTTTTAGTGGTCATGTGTATTACTTCACACTTTTCTTTATTTAGTGTCAATTGCCAATTTTCGCACCAAGTAGATATTTTGTCTAAATCGCTTTGCAGTTGCTTTTGATCATCTGTTGACTTCACTAACCGATAAACGACAGCTTCATCCGCGAACAGTCTAAGGGAGCTATTCAGATTGTCTCCTAAATCGTTTATAAACACGAGGAAGAGTAGGGGACCTATAACGCTTTCCTGTGGAACGCCAGATATCACTTCTGTTTTACTCGATGACTTACCGTCAATTACAACGAACTGTGTCCTTTCTGATAGGAAATCGTGAATCCAATCGCACAATTAGGAAGATATTCCATAAGCACGCAATTTCATTAGAAGCCGCTTGTGGGGTACAGTATCAAAAGCCTTTCGGAAATCCAGAAATATGGAATCGATTTGAAATCCCTTGTCGATGGCACTTAACACTTCATGTGAATATAGGGCAAGCTGTGTTTCGCAAGAGCGATACTTTCTGAATCCGTGTTGACTATTGGTTAATAGGTCGTTCTCTTCGAGGTAGTTCATAATATTCGAACAAAGTATATGTTCCTGTTGTTGATAGTAACTTTTGCGACACATGTTCCGACCGGCTGGACGTATTTTGCATTTGCCACCTTCAGCACAGTTGCTATTGTATCACGGAACATTATCTTAGTTAGTTTCCGGGGGTAGTCATTCGTCAGTACAGGGAAGGAATCTCCTGAATCGCCTAGTTCCTGGACAGGTTGGCCTTGATGATGACGTCAATGAGATTTCTCGACATCTTAGCGACTGTCGTCCATGGAAGATTTTCATCTGCGGCGGCCTTACCTCCTTAGATGGTCGCCTCGCCTAGTTTTCCTGAACACGGCGGCTAGGCGAGAGGCTGGTATCTGTAAGGCGACGGCGAGCGGCGGCGACGTGTTGGAGAGCGACCACGTCCAGAATACGGCGAAGGGCTTCGTCCCATAGGTCGACAGTAATCATCTGCAGTTGACTGCCGTTGAAAGGACTGCTCCAATGTTTGGCGTCTTGCGGCATAGTCATTGTCAAATACTCGTCTGCTCTCCCTACAGTATCGTACGACATGTCCGGGAAGGCCACAGTGAAAACACAATGCCGTGTTGTCTTCTGTCCTCTAGACATCTGTCATCCTGCGAGGCTTCACAGTTGCTGGAGGAGTTGGTTGTGGTCGTGTCGGTCGGTTCCTAAGCTGCCATTTGGCGTCTGCAACATAAGTCATAGTAGGGCGAGGCCATTCCTCACGTCGGGTGCGACTGCCGGGACTGACAGTCGCTAATGTTTCAAATACCTCTTCCTCAGCAGCGTCGGCTTCCTCATTACATACAGGATTGAGGTCCATGGCCATAATCTGGTGCTCGCTTGGTCCAACAGTCCCGGTTGTCATAAACTGTTGTAATTATTCTCTCACAATTTGTCTTATGAGAGAAGCAATGTCATGCTTGTCTTCCACAACGGCCATAGAGACAACATTCGGGAGTCTGTCGTACTTCCATCGTCCAACCTTCCTCATTGCATCTCTTCAGTTTTCTGGCACCATTGGATTAATTCTTGTGCCGTCTTTTAACAGAAGAGCTTGATACATGTCTTCCCCAATTCCCTTCATCAGGTGTGGAACTTTATCGGCCTCCTCCATATCCGGGTTAACTTCATGACATAGGGCCAAAACTCACTGTATATACGACTGTAATGACTCACCATGTCGCTGGCCCCTGTTCTTCAATTGCTCTTCTGATAAATGGACTTGCCGCTGGTGGTCTCCAAACGTCTTCTTAAGTTCTGTCTTAAATTTTTTCCAGCTATCGAACTTGTCTTCGTTATTTTCAAACCACTGCTGGGCCGTCCCGTCCAGGTAGAAATATATGTTTGCCAAGCACATAATGTGATCCCACCCACTGAACTTGGCGACTCGGTCGAATCCTTTCAGCCATTTATTTGGGTCCTGTCCAGCGTCTCCCGAGAACACCGATGGGTGTCTGATGTGCATCTGGCGTACCGGTGTTTTTTCATCCATGGTTCTTTTGATGACACGGACCTTCGGACGGAGGTAATCATTATATTCTTTGTATTCCAGTTCTTGTCCGTGTAAGCGACGGCTCTTACGCTGCCTAATCGGAGCCACTTTTTTTTTACTCCATGCCTGCCGCGGCTATGGTGGCCAGCAGCACTGCAACAGCCGCCCCCACGACCCACAGTCACTATATACATATCAACTTTCCTCTTTTTTTTCTTTTAACATTAAATTAAAACAACTGTATATATACAAACGTGAAATAAATAGCAAAAACCATTAAAATCAGCTAACAACCCTAACCAATTCCTTGTCTTTCAAAAAAGATTTTCAACATGTTCCCATATTTCTTTTTCTGATCTGGGTATTTTTTAACTCTTTCGTACTGCATTTTCATGTATAACTGAAAATCTATTTCATTATCCGGACCCAAATTGTTAATTACGTAGCTTACATAGTTACCCATTATCCAGTGGATGGCATTGTTTTTCGTCTGAGGGAAATAGTTTATTTGCGGCCGATATAGAAGCTCCGAAGTAACATTATCAGGTGTAGCCCTCGTCAGTAGCGCGATTTTGGATCGCAACCAATGCCAATTATTAATGCGTCCATTAGAAGTGAATCTGTGGAGTACTGTGTCCACCAGATTGCATTTCAAGCAGAGATTTGTGTCATTGCGACCGATAGCGTAAAGTCTTTCATTTGTGGTAACAGTATTGTGCACTGTTTTATACCAGGTAGATTTGACATCGGTACTGAGGCCTTTCATATTGATGTTTGCCCATATAATCTTCCAGTTGTAACTGGAATATTTCCCCTCAATTTTACTTCTCCCTTCGTTCTTCCGTCTTTCTCGCATGATGTCGCTTGCTCTGATGTTACGCGAGTTCATTATTGTTCTGCTAATGTAACTCGCTTCAATGTAATAGGCTCGTACATGCTGTAATTTGTTATTAATTCTTTGTAGATCTACCGGGGGCTTAAGACTCTGTGGCGCTACACTTTTGAACAGTTTAGTTGTTATACTTTCTGGGCTGTCTTTAAATATGTTCAGTAGCCTTTTCAGATACAGAGCGGATGCTTTGTTATGTATATCAACCAGACCTAGACCGCCATTACTAGAGTCTAGCGTGACAGTCTGCAGATTCACGCGGAAGATCTCTCCCTTCCATAAGTAACTGGCAACCACCGACATGACGTTTTTACCTATCGTCTTAGGTAGAGGGAAGACTTGGGCTATGTAGAAGGCGCTGGAAAGAATGCAACTGTTTATAAATTTCACCCTCTGAACTTGATCCATACGTCGTTGAGAATTGGCTATTACAGCCCCATGAATTTTCCTTAAGGTATCTTTCCAATTGACAGCTGTCGTTTTCATTGGGCATGGTGTCAGGATTGTCCCCAGTGCTTTGTGGGTACTGACCACTTTTGCCAGTCTGTATCTATTCTTTCAAGACCCCTTAGATTTAAAAGTTGACTTTTATCGTTATTCACGGGGGCCCGGACACACTGCAGTACTTTTGAAGTATCAGTGTTTTTTCATCCATGGTTCTTTTGATGACACGGACCTTCGGACGGAGGTAATCATTATATCCTTTGTATTCCAGTTCTTGTCCGTGTAAGCGACGGCTCTTACGCTGCCTAATCGGAGCCACGGTGAGACAGATGTATCGCAGGATACCCGGCGCCTCCACCAGAAAGTGTCACGCTGAAAACTGCAGGTGGTCCGGAATTTGAAGGCTGGTCGCTAATAGAGCACAACACTTTACACTTAGAACACCTTTATTGTGAAAACAAGCGTACACTCAGTACAGACTGACTCCTGCTTGGAATGCTCCACTATTTATACATAGGAAGAATTTACTGTAACTTACATCAGACATAAGAAACATGTATAACATTCTAGAAATAGTAAATACAAAGAAATAAATTTTCTTCTGTTTGTGGCGGGATTTGAACTTGGGACCGCAAGCAGAGCGATATTTGATGCTAACCACTGCACGAAGCGTGCTGCCAGAAGACGCATGGTATTATGATTCCTGGACTACAGTCAAATTGCAGATAGGGTACACATTTGCTATTTACGAACAAGAGAGTAACTGTTTTCCAACTTGTTGCCAAGTTACAGGAAAGAAAGCGTTTATGAATGCTATGTATCAGCGAAAGGATTATTTACTAACTGAATTTGCCTAGAATTCTTAGATAGTAGGGTGTTCAGCTCCGAGAAAAGACACTGTCTGTGAATAAACCACCGCGAGTTGATTGCCCTCGAAATTTAACCCTTTAATGCATGATTTTTTTTTATTTTAAGCTATAAAATCTATCGCGATTATTGTATAGTGCATATATATTGAGACAAATATTGAAAAAAAATTCCTTGAAGATATTATGCACTACTAGCAAAAAAACGTTCATAGCTGGTCAACTATATAGTGCTCCCATGAAGTACCCGATGCAGTAAATGTCACTATTTCGCCTCTCATCTTTCCAGAAATTAACTCATAATGCAACAGTAGTGTGTAATTGACTACTTTTTGTGGCAAAGGAGGAATACTTAAGTAAACAAATGCACATGTTACAAGTAACTCAATGCAGCTAAATGTCGAAATGATTCAGTAGCACTGTACAACTTATTATTTCTACGACGAGCTACTAGCATATATAACACTATGTATAAAAGCAGCTACAAATGAATTTCTGGTAAAATGTTGATCAGTTTGAGAGATAATGGATAAAATAGGGTATGTAGCTCAAATGTTTGTAGAGCTTATGGGACTTAACTATGGGGTCATCAGTCCCTAAACTTACAAACTACTTATGAATTAGCTTATACTAAGGACCGCACAAACATCCATGCCCGACGGGAGATTCGAACCTCCGACGGGGAACGGACTCGCGCATCGCAGCATAACGCCTCAATGCGCTCGGCCGCTCAGCCGCGGCTGATCAGCTACTCTATGCATTAAAGAGAATGTATCTTTATCGCCCATTTCTTAAACGATATTCTGAAGGTGTAATTTACTCTTTGAAGTGCAATCTAAAAGTCACTTTTACCTGAAGAACCTATCAAAATCAAATTAAATTGTAGTTGATTAAATTTAATGCTACGCACTATGATTTATCATGTGATATATTTCGCATGCCTTCTGTATTTCACTTTCACAATCTCTTTTCACGCAGCTGGAAAATTTCTGTGTACTAATATGTTACCTGTTTATTAGAATGAATAATTTCTCAAGGTTGATGATTTTATTATAAATATACCTGAAAGTGTAATGATTATTAATAATGATTTAAATTTCATTCAAGCAGTACGTAGAATTAAGTCTTTTGAAGCTTCAAGTAATGCTAATCCATACCTGATTGACATTATTTTGTTCTTTGTGTTTTATTAATCTGTCTTGTGTCTACTGCATATTAGATTAGATTAATACTTGTTCTATAGATCATATATACGACATTTCGTAATGATGTGGAACGAGTCAGTCTAGTAAATGTTGTCTACACTTGACAATCAACATTTTAAGGATTGTTTATTAATTTTTTTTCCTTTTTAGTTTTATCTAAAAATCATCAACAATGTAGAAGGAGTTGCTATTCAGAAATTCCTTTAATTTCTTTTTAAATACTAGTTGGCTACCTGTCAGACTTTTGATCCTACTTGGTAAGTTACCAAAGACTTTTGTGGCAGCATAATTCACCCCTTTCTGAGCCAAAGTTAGATTTAACCATGAATAGTTTCTCTTAGTGTAGTAGCTATGCACACTGCTATTACTTTTGAATTGGGTCGGATGTTAGTAACAAATTTCATTAGTGAATATATGTATTGTGAAGCTACAGTGAAGATCCCTAGATCCCTACATAAATGTCTGCAGGATGCTCTTGGGTGGGCTCCAGCAATTATTCTGATTACACGCTTTTGTGAAATGAATACTTTTTTTCACTCAATGTTGAATTGCCCCAGAATATGACCCCATATGAAAGCAATGAATGAAAATAGGCGTAGTAAGCTAATTTACTGAGATGTATATCACCAAATTTTGCAATAAGTCTGATAGCATAAATAGCTGAACTCAAACGTTTCAGGAGATCTTCAATATGTTTCTTCCAATTCAGTCCCTCGTCAATGCAAACACCTAAAAATTTTGAATATTCTACCTTAGCTACAGATTGATGTTCAAAGTCTAAATTTATTAATGGTGTCTTGCCATTTACTGTTTGAAACTGTGTTTACTGGGTTTTATCAAAGTTTAATGAGAGTCCATTTGTAGAGAACCACTTAATAACTTTCTGAAAGACACCATTTACAATTTCATCAGTTAATTCCTATTACTAGTAAACTAAATCACATTTTAACTGAGATGTACACATACCCAACAAATTACTCAATAAAAACAGCAAACAGCTAATAGAAGAAATTAAGAACATTAAAATTCCTCATTCTGCTCAACTAGTATCATTTGACATCACCAACCTATACACAAATATACCTATCCCAGAAACACTACAAATCATCAGGTCAAACCTCATAAAATATAAAAAACTATCAATGGCTGAAATAATTGAATTCATAGATCTTCTACAACTAGTGCTTAACCACAACTACTTCACCTTCAACAATAAAATGGACAAGCAACATAGAGGTCTTGCAATGGGCTCAAGTGTAGCTGGTACCATTGCCATATATATCAACCACCTAGAGCAAAAAACTCTTGCCATGAAATCCAATTCCATGGATAAAATCATTTATTACAAACGATATGTGGACGATACCTTGCTCTTGACAGATGGTGACCATAATGATATCAATAATATCCTCAATACACTAAACAACCAGGACCGAAATATAAAATTCACAGTGGAACATGAAAACAATGGCAGTATCAACTTTCAAGACCTAACTATTAGTAAAGTAAACAATGCACACACCTTCAAAGTCTACAGAAAACCAACAACAGCAGATTCCACCATACATAACTCATCTTGTCATCCAACAACACACAAACATGCTGCATATAGAGCATTTGTTAACAGAGCCAACAACACACCAATGGAGAACAATACAAAACTTCAAGAATTCAATATCATGAAACAAATAGCCACAGCAAATGGTTATGACGACACACTGGTTGACAACCTTACACAAAAAAGCAAAACCAAAAAGAAACCAATCCCCACACAGAAATCAAAAAATAAAGCCACAGCATGTATCCCTTTCATTGGCAAACTATCCTACAAAATAGCAAACATTTTCAGACCACACAACATCAACATAGCCTTTAAAACCAACAATAAATTACAACACTCACTGAGACACAATGTAAACATACTAACAGATAAACACACACACTCAGGCATCTACAAAATAGTATGCAACACCTGTAATGTCCTGTATGTAGGCCAAACAGGAAGAGAATTCAAAACAAGATACAATGAACACATAAATGCCTACCACAAAAATAACTTTAATAAATCAGCAGTAGCTACCCATATAAAGAACACAGGACATCCATTCCAGAATATCAAGAGTGATCTTCATATATTGCATAAAATGGACAAGGGACACATAATGGACCTCTATAAAGAACTAGAAATCTTCATCCATGAGAAAATACATGGTGAACTTCTACTTAATGATAAACTGGAAAGCAACAATACTAATTTCTTCAAAAATTTCCCCAGTATTGAATGCATTTTGCATTAAAATAAAAAATTAATAAAAGTAAAATTAATAATGTAACACTAATTGATTAATTCTTCAAAATGTAGCAACTTCTGTTTCAACTCATGCATATTCACTATATATACTGATGTATGTAGTTTATCTTAGCTTTTAAGGATCTTTGTACAGTAACCTTCAAATACAAAATGTCCACATGTGTTGTAAGTGTATATGTAACTATGTGCTTGTGTTGTGTGTGCCAGACAACAAGTTTATCAAGATTAGCAAAACTGTAAGTAAATACAACTCTACAATAATCCAAAAACTATAATGATGAAACATAATTGTAAAAATAGCTATATCTTCCTAACAGGTTAAAACTGTACAAATATAACCTCACTGGCATCCACAACACAAAACATAATACGTCAAGAATGTAACCAGTAACTGTAAAAATGCACCCGATGATGGCAGCATGCTGCCGAAACGCGTCGTGCCAATAAAAATATTTATAAATAGTGACTGCTGCAGCATTAATCATTCCAAAAAAGCTTAATTCCTGTTTGTCAGGTGTGATAGCTATACTTGTATCATCAGCAAAAAGTATTAGCTTACTCGGGTACGAAACTGTTGTCTTGAAAACACACTTGCCAGTAATAACCGCGGCTTTGCCGCAAAGAGAGTAAATGTTGAAGTGCCTTCTGATGCCGTTGCTGACGAAGCCAGTTTTTATCGCGTCTCTCTCTTTTTCTCTGTTTCCAGGTAGCTGGTTTCGTGGGACAGAGTGATGTAATAGGCGGGGTCGTACGCAGCGGGCAAACAGGTTCCGGTGGCACCTTATGCTACCACAGATTACTCTGCGAAGCCACTTATCGCGAATCGCTGACGGAGCGCGACCGGATCAGGCGCTACGCAGCCTCGAGGCGTTGGCACACTCTCCAGCAAAAACGCTCTCACTAACGCGCCGTAAATTCTTCGCGTGCCTAAATCACTTCTTCCTCAGCTCACAACGTAACCATCACGAAATGCCGAACCTTTTAGTCCGTACGCTTCAGACAATGTTTGTTGCCTTCAGTCCGGAGTCTGGTTTGATGCAGCTCTACACCCTACTCTGTCCTGAGCAAGCCTCTTCATCTCATTTGAACCTGCTTCATGTATTCGGCTCTTTGTCTCCCGCTGCGATATTAACCTACACACTTTGCTCCAGTGTTAAATGTGTGACTTATTGATATCTCAGAATGTGTCCTACCAATAGAACTCTTCTTTTAGTCAAAGTATTCCAAAAATTTATTTTCTCTACATTTCCGTTCAGTACCTTCTCATTAGTTACAAGCTCTACTCACCTGATTTGCAGCATTCGTCGGTATTACCACATTTCAAAAGCCTCTGTCCTCTTCTTGCATATTTTATCGTCCATGTCTCACTCCTGTACAAGGCAACACTTAGATTAATATTCGATGATAACTAATTTCATTTTTTCAGAATTACTTTTCTACCCATTGCCATTGTGCATTTTATACAAGGAGGTTAGAATATAGGGATACACCCTTACACTGAAAAAGTGAAGCCTGCCTCCCCCATATTGCTGACTCTTGGAGAAGTCTTCGTATTGTATAGCTGCAGTTTTATGTCACTGAAACAGGAATAAAACGTCCTGGGGCTTTGTCGTGATGCACAAAGTGTTAAATAAGAGAAAAATCACCATTAAAATTTAAGTTTTCAATTATCTTATGATGAGTATTTGTTACTATTTATTGAAGAAAGTATATTGTTTGAAAGTACAAACTTTGCACTGTCAGTCATTTCAATGCATTAACAGTAAGAAGGTAGATTTAATGCATAGTTTTAACGGAGAAATAGCCATCCGCAACTCACCAAGATGGCGGACAGGCTTCAATTGACGTATGTGCTCGGCATAGATAACACCATCTTCCTTTATTTTAACCTCATTGATTTTATATCATCTGTACTGCGCCCATCGTACACTATTTTACTTCCCAAGTAACAAAACCCATCAGCCACCTTTATTACATCGTTACCTAAACTACTTTCTTTAGCAAGGCCTGATGTTCTTAAGCAATACTTCATTACTCTTGTTTGTTCTTGTTAATGTTCATCTTATACCCTCCTTTAAAGACACTGTTCATTCCATTCAATATGTCTTCCAGGTCTCTGACAGAATTACAATGTCAAAGGCAAACGACATTTTCCCCCCCTGAACTTTAATTATTTCTCCAAATTTCTCCTTGCTTTCCTTTAAAGCGTGCTCAATGTTCAGACTCAATAAACCTGCGGAAAAGCTAAAACGCTGTCTTGACTTTCTTACCAAGCAATGCTTCCCATTCATTTCCTTTGACTCTTATAACTCCTGTCTGCTTTTTGCCACAAGTTTAAATAACTTTCTGTTCCCTACATTTTAACCCTGCTGATTCCAGAATTTGAAAGAGTGTATTCCATTCATCATCATCGAAAGCTTTTTCCCAAATCTGGAAATTCAATTTTGCCTTTCCTCGACCTATGTTCTGAGATAAGCTATAATGTGGGTATTGCGACACGTGTCTCTACATTTCTCCTAAATTAAAACTGATCTTCTCTTAGATCGACTTCTACTAATTTTTCATTCTTCTGTAAATATTTTTTGTTAGAATTTTACAACCATGACTGATGCTTTAATTTTCACACCTGTCCGCGCCTGCTTTCTTTCTAATGAGGATTGCTATATTTTTCTTGAAGTACAGTACTATGTACCTGTATTGGAGGTCACCGAATGAACTAGGACTGCCATATGGAGCAGTGAGTTTAATGACGGTAAGTTAAAACCTGCCGGGCTTTAGATTATTAGATCTATTGCACAGTTACTTTATTGCATTGCCAAAGTGTCCCACGACATCTATCCACTACTTGTGAATTCCTCATTACAATAAGTATGCTAATATCTATTGACGATAAATTCGACGGAATTCGGTCAGTGCTTATCTCTTGGTATTCGAAACCTCGTGTTTTTCACGTCACACTTTAAATCCTGAGGTTCCTTCCTTCCTTCCACCCGCTATTGAACCTTATCAGCTTTAGGAATATGCGGAAGCACACTTGTTTGCTACATCGTGACAACACACCCAGAGCCTCCGATACAGTGCCGAGGCGTGTATCAGCGGTTGTAGCCAGAAATGGCTGATTCCATCATCTTGCTTACAATGGGGCAGTATTTTCAACCATGTGATCTTTCGACAACGTGTTATCTTCCAAATAATTTTAGCTGTGATACTTTCAGTCCCTCTTGTTAGTGCATTTTGTAAGGTCATCAGAGTATTAATCTTACAATTCTACAGGTCCATTTAGTGGTCTATGTGGATACTGTCGGCGAAATGTGTTGCGAATAGAATTAGTAACGAAGGAGTCATGCTGGATGGGACATTTTTAGACACATCTCATTATTTATGACGTCATATCCTCTGAGTCATACAATTTCGCAGGTACATTCACGGTATACGTATATGTTGTTGTTGTCTTCAGTCCACAGACTGGTTTAATGCAACTCTCCACGCTACCCTGTCTTGTGCAAGCCTCTTCATCTGAGAATACGAACGGTAACCTACATCCTTTTGAATCTGCTTACTGTATTCGTCCCTCGTTCTCCCTCTACGATATTCACCTCACACACTTCCTTCTAATACTAAGTTGACACTTCCTTGATGTCTCAGAATGTGTCCCACTAAATTATCTCTTATCTTGAAGGACCATCGTTATTTGTAAAATTAATTCTAGCTGAAAGGAGCCAGTTAAAAGCTTACTTGAAACATATAATTCTGGACGTAAAACCAATTACAGAATTCGCGTGAACTACAGACTACTTCCTGCAACAGAATCTTGTTTTCCGGCCCAAAATTTAGAACTTTAGCAGCAGGAAGATAAAGAGACGGTGTCCGACACACGTCGTAGATCACGAAATTACAGACAATCAATAATATACAAGCCACCCCGAACTAAACCATTTCATGAAGGTGGCTGTGAGAACATTTATGGAGCAACGGAATTAAAACATGGCAATTTGCATCTGAGTTTGTTCTCAGCGATGGTGAAAAACAACATTAAATAGAAAAGGGAGGGTATTCATTAACAAATATTCATAACTAGGATAAAATTTCACTGACAATAAATTATTTATTCATTTCAAACATGCGTAAATGGGGGAAACAATTTTGTTAAACAATAAAATGCATCCCATGAAAATGTAATCTGAAGTGAACATCGTAGGGGGAGGGATTTACAATCAACAAGCATTCAGCCACTCACACGCGCGAAGCAAAGCGAAACTCACCCAACTCAGCGAAGCAGAAGCAGGCGCCGCTATCGTAGCCGAAATTCAGCGAACCAGGCTGTATTATACAACACAAGGAAAATAAACTTCGTAGGTGGCTCTGGTCTGTCTTTCTTTACTGGACATGGTACGCGATAATAGCGAGATTGATTTCCATTTAAATCAAACCGTGAGCATGCAGACTCAGTGAGATACACGGCACGTGTCTGCTACTTTACATGTTCGCACCCCACTGAAGGCGAAGTGCTTGAATATAGTATTCATTTCAACAAAAATCAACGGAATCATAGATTACGAAGCAAGAATACCCAATAGTAAGGCACTGGTGTGCGAGCAGTGGCAAGAACTCAAGTGAGTAACTATAAACCTTGAAGTCGGAGTTCGGAACCATGTGGTTCCGAAAACCAGTCGAAAATTTAAAAAAATCAATATCTGGAAAATAAAGAAAAATAGCTACGGCATGCAACCCTTAGAAATGCGTAGGGTTTCATAAGGAAGCTAAAGAAATACAGTTAGACGCGATTGGGAAGGTTTTACACGGATGGACGAAGTCCAGTCTTCAAAAATCAGAAAAGTGGAATAAATTCAAAGTCGGAGTAAATCAATTAAGAAATACGGAATACAGCCCCTAGAAATACTTAGTATTTCATATGCTAGTTAATAAAGGGGATAGTACAAGGCTAGAAGAGGATTTACTGACGGAGTCTGAATGTAATGTACAAGTTTGGAAATGAAATAGCAATTTAAAATAGACGGAGAGGAGATCGCGATGTTCTAAGGGAAATCAGAAAGATATATGCATAATTTCTTGCCTGAAAGGCCTAGAAACAGACACAGGGGTAGCTGAAGGCTTTGTTCTAAGAACACTCCACGTGGAGTAGATATTAGAGGTCTGCATATTGGCCAATAGGGTATTTTCCTGTGTTAAAACTATGGTTCGAATTATTGTTATTCTGAGTGATTATAATATTCAGACAGCATTTTCGCTCATAATTCTTACAAAACATCTGTTATTTTTACGTAATTAAAGCTTAAAAATCATCAAATTTCACGATTAGATCACGTGATCGAAAACGCTCCGTTATTGGCTGAAGTACTGGTGACGTCATAGAACACCTACAGCGCGGCAACCTAAACGCGTTTACAGTTTTTATGCCACAATGGAAGATGGTTATGTGAAGGCTGACAGCGGAAACCTCCCTAAAGTTGATGCAATTATGGTGTCTTCTTTCTTTAAAAACAATCCAAATTTTTACGTGCCAGACATAAGAAACGTGAAAACTGCATTGTAAGTAACGCATACGTACATTTTAAAGCTAATTATTTCCAGAGATATTTTATGCCATTGGAAAAATGTACCCTATCTGTTGATGTCAGCAGACTTAATCTTAAGTCACCATATTATGCAAAAAAGGGTGAAATTTTATCTTCTATCCAAGCGGCCTTGAGTGATTATGTTGGCAACATCAACAACACGATAGAAAATCTATGTCCAGATGTTCAGACCACATAGAATGACATTAGTGTATCGTACAGACCATGAAGTAAATAAATAATGCTGTACCTGATCTATGATTCTTGTAGGTACCCTTGTCCGATCAGTAAAAGTAACTGCCCTCGTAAATCAAAGGTTTCACGAAAAAATATTTGCGCTGTCACGCGATTGGCTAATGGCGACTTCTCATGATTCTCGCTATTCGGCATCTGTTGCCAACATAGTCACAGGAAGCCGCCGGGATAGTTAGTAAAACTTAACCCAGTAAAGCTTCAATAAACTCATATTTGGGTAACTAACACTTTTAATCGTATTTATACTTGGATATTACGAAAGTTTGAAAGCTAAATAAATCGGCGCATTAAAGACATCTCCTATATACGTATATTACGACAGGCTAAGTTGTTCTAAAGTAACCAGAAGGGCGTTGTCGATGTATAAAACGGTTATCACTTGGTTCATAAAACCTTCCATTCTTGTGGACACGCGACCTTACGTTGGCATGTATGAAAAAATTGTTTGAAAAGTCTTGGTCGCAGTTAACTTTATTTCATGACGCGTTTCGAGAACATCATCATCAGAAAAAGATTTTAAAAAACGATGGGAATTACACCATCTTGGTATAGATGCCTGATTACAAATTTAAAATACCATCATGGATGTCTGATGAAGGTGTTCAACCAGACTTACATGCTCAACTGTCATGTTGCATGTAAGTCTGGTTGAACACCTTCACCAGACATCCATGATGGTATTTTAAATTTGTAATCAGGCATCTATACCAAGATGGTGTAATTCTCATCGTTTTTTAAAATCTTTTTCTGATGATGATGTTCTCGAAACGCGTCATGAAATAAAGTTAACTGCGACCAAGACTTTTCAAACAATTTTTTCATACGTATAAAACGGTTGTTTGACTAAGATCTATTGGTGATAAAATTGCACTTACTGGAGATAAATAATCAGTGCTATTCTTTTGTAGTGGGCTGCAACAATATTCATGTTCTTTCACCAAATATGTTAGGAAACGGCTTTAATTACACATAAATCGTAGGCGTGTAACATTATGAAGTTTTACTTCGCAAATGTAAACATCTTACACCTTTGCAGTAGAAGAGAATGATACTAAACAGTTTAGTTTACCAATGGAATAATATTGTTTACTTGCATCAAAATGATCCTCACAGAAATACATACATGAAGTAGCCGCTATTTCATTTGGATCTCTTCGCGCCAGTGTCAACCACTTTTTGCGTATCTTCTCATGTTTTGGTACTTGCAAGAACAATTTTTGCTGGAGTCTTGACAGATGTATTGGTACAGTGCGGAACTAAGCAATATTTGTAGGTCATTATGCAAATGTTAACGCCCAAACACGGGGCCTCGGCCCAAACAATATACAGGTATTTGTTTATCTTACAAGAGCAGCAGCAGCAGCGTGTTGTTTGACGTCACAGGCATCACGTGACTCAAATGTAGCGTTTTAGGGGGCTTTCAAATTATTTGAATTTCATTTTTTTTTTAAAGGACTGAAATCCACGAGGTAAAAAAGCATGTTCGGACCATAATATGACATAATTAATAATTTAAAACGATTTCAAGAAAACAGTCAAACAACCTATTGCTTGCTTGTACTCGCTCGATCGCGCCGCGCTTGGTTTTTGCTTGACCGATTATGAATGCTTGCGCGGCCAGCTGTGCTTGTTTACAGCGCCGTGGGGCTGGTGAGCGGGGCAGCGGCCGACCTTTACCACAGACAAATATATACAGACGGGAAACCTCCGTAAGGGCCCGGTCCTACGCTCCGGGGTGCGGGGAGGGAGGGTTTTCAGCAGTTCCGTAAGATGTCCCATGATGACGCTGCGGTCAGAAGCAGCCCTTTAAACTGGCCAGAGCAGGCGGCAGGTAGCGGCTGCCTCCACCACCACCTCCCCTCAAACGCCAGCAAGCTGGACACAGCCGTTGGCCTCGTGGCAGGCGGCACGAGCTCTCCCCTCAGCCTCCCCTCCACGCTACCCTCTGACGTGCGAGAGGCACCCTAAGCCAGCGAACCGCCTGACACCTGCTAGCATCTTACGGAACTACGAGGGGAGCGTAGGACAGTGGTTTAGGAGGGGCTGCTCCTCTGTGTATGTTACTCTGTGCCTTTACCGACGAGCTCACCGCCCCACTGCTGTGGCTGCAGCCCACACAGCAGCTAAATGTTCAAATGTTTGTAAAGTCTATGGGTCTTAACTACGGGGTCATCAGTCCCTAAACTTACAAACTACTTATGAACTAACTAAGACTAAGGACGGCACAAATATCCATGCCCGACAGGGGATTCGAACCCCCGACCGTAGTGGCCGTGCAGACCGTGACTGGAGCGCCTCAGTCCTCTCGGCCACCGCGGCCGGCACACAGCACTCTGCGTGTCCGCACCAGTGATGTCAATTATTAACACTGGATACACAACTGTAGTGGTTTGTATCTGTGAAAAACGTGACGCTCTTCAATGGTTATGTTGGCAACTCCGTACGTATAGGTCGTGTTGTGTTTTGAACTTGGTGTCCTCTGAAAATAAGTTATAAACGATTGATTAATAAATACATGATGATGAAGTTAGTGTCGCTTATGGCTTTAGAGAAGTCAAAGGAAATAAAATAGAGTTCAGAACCATATGTGAGTTATATTTTTCTTTGTAACTACTGTTTCTATCACATTTCGTTAAATGAATAAATTGCACTGCTATAGACGGTATTTCTAGTGTTCAGTTTTAAATTTGCCTTTTGTCTATAGCCTACTAATTTCCGTTTGAACTTACGGATTGAATATACGCTCTATGTGGATAATCATGCTTATATCATACGCTTCGAGTCTGCCGTTATTACACTTTATTAAGTTGTCTACAACAGTATAATTGATTCATTAATTCCAAAGTGGGAGAAACACTAGTTCTGAATCAAAATATAACTCCACGACTCGTGTCTTTTACTACTGCTTAGATGTAGGAGTTCGGTTAATTATATGTCTCGAATATTTTGTAAATATTATTCATATTTTCATAACAATTCAATTCAATTGTTTGTATAGTCTATGGGACTTAACTACGGGGTCATCAGTCCCTAAACTTAGAAACTACTTATGAACTAGGACGGCACAAATATCCATGCCCGAGGGGGGATTCGAACGCCCGACCGTAGTGGCCGTGCAGACTGTGACTGGAGCGCCTTAGTCCCCTCGGCCACCGCGGCCGGCTTTTCATAACAGATAGTGCCCGTTTATATGAGTTAGTTTCTACGTAAGCAACTAGAAGAAACGATTACAAGTTTCAGAATGTTAAATTCTTCGTAACCACATTATACAAACAGCTGGATGACAGATATACGTTCACTAACATGGCGTCGACCGTCACGACTTCGTAATACACAGTAATAACTCCAGATTATCTTTGAGCTCACTGGTCCGCACGCTGCCGCCGCTTCTGTTATATTCCTACCAGATGACGGCACTACAGCCGCATCATTTTATTTATGCAATACTCCTACATTCTAGCAGGGCTACAATAAACAATACGAAACACGAACACGAAAATCTAAACTAGGGACTATAAACTTTTGTAATGTGGACGTTATGGGATACATTTCGCACTTCAGCAAGAAGAGTGACACAAGATTAAAACCGTCAGTTTCTAGTTTATCATTGAAAAATATGTTCGACGAGCTCCAACCTGGAACCGAAAACGTCACATTTTTTAGCAGTCTGTACGCTTGAGGAGAACAGTATAATTTATGTAACTTTTCATATCAGCGCGCACTCTGCTGCAGAGTGAAAGTTTCATTCTGGAAACATCCCTTAGGCTGTGGCTGACCTATGTCTCCACCATATCCTTTCTTCCAGGAGTGCGTGGTTCGCAGGAGTGCTTCTGTGAAGTTTGGAAAGTAGGAGGCGAGGTACTGGCGGAAGTAAAGTTGTGAGGCGGCCTCGTGAGTCGTGTCGGGATAGCACAGTCGGTAGTGTGCTTGCTCGCGAAAGGCAACGGTCCCAGGTTCGAGTCCCGGTTCCGGCACACAATTTTAATCTGCCAGGAAGTTTCATATCAGCGTACACTCCGCTGCAGAGTGAACGTTTCATTCTGGAAACATCCCTTAGGCTGTGGCTAAGCCATGTCTCCACCATATCCTTCTTCCAGGAGTGCTAGTCTTGCATGGTTCGCAGGAGAGCTTCTGTGAAGTTTGGAAAGTAGGAGGCGAGGTACTGGCGGAAGTAAAGTTGTGAGGCGACATCGTGAGTCGTGGCGGGATAGCACAGTCGGTAGTGCGCTTGCCCGCAAAAGGCAAAGGTCCCAAGTTCGAGTCCCGGTTCTGGCACACAATTTTAATCTACCAGGAAGTTTCATATCAGCGCACATCCGCTGCAGAGTGAAAGTTTCATTCTGGAAGTATAATTTATGTTGTAGGATAGTCCATAATATTCGTCGTGGCAAGAAAAATGTTGCTAATCTCAAGTACCTGTTACAGTTTTGAGTTATGTCACTGTTCAAGACGACGTGCGATTTAAGTTTCTTTCCTACTACTATATACTTTATTGATTCATGTTCAGCCGGCCGGAGTAGCCGAGCGGTCTGCCGCGTGCCAGTCTCAATCTGCACGGCCGCTGCGGTCGGGGGTTCGAATCCCTACTCGGACATGGATGTTCGTGTCCCCTTTAGTATAAGGTAGTTCATAAGTAGTTAGTAAGTTTAGGGACTGATGACCCCGCAGTTAAGTCCCTTAAGCTTAACAAACATTTGAACATTTTTTGATTCATGTTTAGAAAATTCAGTATTTCCGCCTAATAAATTACAAAGATAACAAATAAAACTCCATTTTATTCATTATTTGCATTAGAATAACAATGAATGGTCAGGATATCATCGACGCGTTTTGGATCGAGTCTGCTTCTTTTGTCGGAGATAAGATTCCATGCAGCACTGAAACACCTTTCGCTAGCCGCGTTTGAGGGCGGAACGTAAAATACTCTTCGCACTAAAACAGCTAGCTCCGGAAAGAGATTGCTGTTAGGCTTCCACCACTCAAGCGGGTCATCGTCGTCCCCAACATGCATTCTATTCAAGTACAACGACCGGCCGCGGTGGCCGAGGGGACTCAGGCGCTCCAGTCACTGTCTGCACGGCCACTACAGTCGGGGGTTCGAATCCCCCCTCGGGCATTGATATTTGTGCCGTCCTTAGGATTAGTTAGTTCATAAGTAGTTTGTAAGTTTAGGAACTGATGACCCCGTAGTTAAGTCCCATAAGCTTTACAAACATTTGAACATTTTGAACAACGCCACCGCATCTGTGGTCTGATTATCAGCCGGCCCACAGTCTAGCCACTCTAAAAACAAAGACTTCATCTTTTTCGCTGGCGAGCGTGGGTGACAATCTCTAGATGACCGTACATAAATATGTCGCAGTTACATATCACAAAAAAAAGATACTACTGCCATTTTGCAACTGTCTTCTAGCTTACCTGGAACCGATATTCCACCGCAAATTTTTCGCACAGTATTTAACCTCTCCTTCTCAGCCTCAGATATTATGTTTTACTATCGGAACGGTGGCCAAAGAAATGTTGCTATTCTGTGCAACGTCTGAATCTCAACCTTTTCCTCCACGAGACGGAGACAAAGCTCTTTCAGCATTCGTAGTGCATACAGTTAACATAACACGGGAAGTGTATACACTGATAAATACTAATAACACTCGAAGTGCACACACAGCACTTAACAAGGAAATTGTCGTACAGTAATTTAAAGAAACTTCGTATCACAAGACTGTCTATTGAAATAGCTCTTCAGTTTATGGACGCACAACAAAACAAACAGAATCGTCGGATACTTCAAATGTTTGTTAAGCTTATGGGACTTAACTGCGAGGTCATCAGTTCCTAAACTTACAAACTACTTATAAACTACCTTATACTAAAGACAGCACAAACATCCATGCCCAAAGAGGGATTCGAAACCCCGACGGGGAGCGACCTCGCGCATCAGAACACAGCGCCTCAATGCGCTTAGCCACTCCGCCGCGACCATCGGATACTTCCCTCCTTCTAGCACTTATGTGGCATCTTTGAATGGCTGCAGAAATGTCTCGAGTGTTTGTGCAACCTCATTGCCGTAACCGTAAAGTTTATCAGAGGCGGCCTTCTTTGCAAGTATTTTCCGGATTTGATCATACTGCCTAACTACGGAGCTCAACATTCTGAACAAGCTGTTGCATCTCATATCTGTTTCTTGCTTCAAGCTTGTTGGTAGTGCAATCATATTACCCGTTTTCTTCATGAAATGGACAGTAGTTTTGGCAGCATAAATTGTGGCATAAAACACTCCTTCTCTCTCTCTTTTTTTTTTTTTTTTTTTTTTTTTTTTTTTTTTTTTTAAATAGTCCTCATCGAAAAGGTATTTTAGGACAGTGTTCAAAAGATGTGAAATGCATGCGTAATGCGGAAAGCATTCCAGTGCCTTGCATAAATTAGCACCTCGGTCCGTGACAAAAGAAACCTTATTTAGGTGCTGTGGATTTAACGTTTAAAAACACTTCCTGAATATGGTTTTTAATATATTCCCTGGATTACTTCTTCTCAGAAAAATGAGTTGTTGCCAAAACTATGTTCCTTAATGTCCACTTCATCAACAAAGTATACAGTAACAGACACGCAACATCTTTTTCGATACGGATCGGTCCACAAATCGGCTGTACACGCACATGCATCTGCGTCTACAGCCTGTACAATGCTGGACATAAAATTTGCCAGTATTTCATCGGCTTGCCTTTCTTTGTTTCGTGCCATTGTCGTAGGATGAGGCAGAATGTTGGAGACGTCCACCTGTCCAAATTCCGATCCAATATTTACGAGTTCCTGGCAAAAATAACGAAATCTATTTCCTGAAATCATTATAAATCGTCGAAGATCCCTTGCACACATTTCGACACATTTTTAGTGACAAATTCTTTAACTGAAGCCGGTAATGCTTCAGAACGTCCTTGTACTTGTTGTGTTCTGCAGACATGTGCCTTCAGGTGTGTGGTTGTGTTTCGATAAGATAGGAGAGCAGAACGCTTACCACAATAAACGTAGTCAACATAATTTCCCTCAAATCATTTACTAATGAAAAAGTTTCCCAGACACTACTACGATCACTAATTTTAGTACTGAGGATATATTCTTTCGAATCAATTCTCGCTTTCACACAGTCGTTAGTCTCGCGTTCACGCGCCATGATCCTTCAGCAGGTGAATGAAAGGCAACCGCGTAACAGAGTACACAGTGGGTAATGCAAGCATCGAATGTTTGTAGGCATGAGGAAAATCAAATGCAGTTGCAAGCAGCGGGCGAAGTGGTTACATTGACATCTACCGGACTGTCACGGAACTACGTGCTCGAGCAAACATGATCACTAAATGCAGACCTCTAGTACATATCACTCGCAGGAGAAAAAACGGAAAGGAATATTTCACATGCACTATACAGAATAAAAATATCCCCACACATTAGTCGCATCCCACAAAGCTAGAAAGAAATTAAACAGAGTTCGTACACCGACAGTTAGTCTCACAAAGGTTACCGAATCTCAGCCATTATCAAACCGAATTAGTTACATATTCACCATGTTTACCTATGTAAAAATCACCGGAATGAAATATAATACACTTCTGTATATGATCGAGGAAATTTATTCCGAAAAATGAACCCAACTTCTGAAATCTAACTTGAACAAACCAGACAACGTATCGCTACCATCTCAAGGGAGGAAAGAAAATCAGAACATCTTACGAGGTCGAAGAGCAGGCACAGAGTGCAGAGTCGGCTACCGAGTCCCCGCCAGGGCCGGGAATCGGTAAAAACCCAAGAAAACGAGGTGGTGGGGAGAGCCTAGACTCACGCGTCCTAACGAGCCTCGCTACCTGGCATTGCCAACCCAACTTGTAACAAAGGGTGGAGGAACCTCTTTGGTAGCATCAAAAGCAGAGGTTGGTAACGACTACCTATCGACACGAAGCCAGAGAAACACTATTAGCGAGCAGCCAGCAGCCGATGACGAAAATTCTCTTACATACACTCAGACTCCCATGCGAGAAGATGCTCATCCATGCACATACAGAATAAAGCAAGTTCACATTCTCACAGAGACAGTGGCGTCACGGAGAAACCGTTCATCTTGCAACATTCGTAGACACAATGATAGATTATTAGCATAATAAAATCCCAGCAATATTACAGAAAATAATATTTAAAAACATGTAATGAAATACTATTCCTCATGCCTCCGAACGAAAGGGGTTCTCGCTTAGCAAAAAGGCCCGTCTAGTGAACTTAGAAAAATTACAGAGTTAAAAACCTAGGGAAGATGGCAGATGGCCGTCTTACAATCTTAGTCAGGATAAGCCAGAAATTCTTTTTTTTTCTCCAATTCTGTTGAGCACCTCCTCATTAGATACGTGATCTATCAATGTAATCTTTATCATTCGTCTGCAGCAACACATTGCAAAAGCTCCTATCTTTTTTTATTTTTTTAACTATATTGCCCACGTTACACTCCTATACAATGCTACGTTCCAGACAAATGCTTTCAGGACTTACTAACATTTAAATTAATATTGGATGTTAACAAATTTCGATTCTTCAGAAACGTTTTTCTTCCCATAGCCATCTGCATTGTATATCTTTTTTACTTAGGCCATCAGAAGTTATCTTACTACGCAAATAACAAAACTCATCTATTACTTTTATTATCTCATTACCTAATCTAATTGCTTCAGCATCGCCTGATTTTCTGACATTCCATTCCATTACCCATGTTTTACTCAATGTTCATCTTATATCTTCCTTTCAATACACTGTCAATTCAATTTAATTTCTCTTCCAGGTCTTTTACTGTCGTTGACAGAATTACTTTGTCAGCAGCAAACCGCTAGGTTTTTATTCCCTCTACCTGGATTTTAATTCCCCTCTCCAAATTTCTCCTAGAATTCCTTCACAGCTTGTTCAATGTACAGATTGAACAACATTGAGAAAGGCTACAACCTTCTCTTACTCCCTTGTCAAACATTGCGACTATTTCATGCCCTTCGACTCCAATAGTTACTGTCTGGTTTTTGTATGGGGGGGAAAGCGTCACGGAAATGTTGCATGAATTGGGGTGGAAATCATTAAAAGAAAGACGTTATTCATTGCGGCGTGATCTGTTTGCGAAGTTTCAATCACCGACTTTTAGTTCTGAATGTGAAAATATTTTGCTAGCACCCACCTACTTAGGGAGACATGACCATCCCAATAAAATAAGAGAAATCAGATTGAAAACGGAACGATTTAGGTGTTCTTTCTTCCCGCGCGCTATTAGAAAATGGGACGGTAGAGAAAAGTTATGAAAATCGTTAATGAACCCTCAGCCAGGCACTTAAATGTGATTTGCAGAGTATCTATGTAGATGTAGAAGTTGAATATAACTCTTCGCTCCCTATATTGTACCACTGCTATCTTCAGAATTTGAAAGAGTGTATTCCAGTCGAAATTGTCAAATGCTTTCTCCGGATACGCAAATGCTAAAACGTAGGTTTTCCTTTCCTTAACCTAAGGTGAGTCGTAATGTGAATATTGCCTCACATGTTCCTACATTTCTCGTAAATCCAAACTGATCTTCCCCAAGGTCGGATTCCGCTAGTTTTCCCATCCGCCTGTAAATAATTCGTGTTAGTATTTTGCAGCCATGAATTATTAAATTGATAGTTTTGTAATTTTCGCATTTGTCTGCACTTGCTTTCTTAGGAATTGGAATCACTATATTCTTCTTGTTTCTCCCGCCTCGTACATCTTGCATACCAGGTGGAACAATTTTTTTCCTGGCTCTCCTAACGATAATAGCAGTTCAGACGGAATATCATCTACTCCAGGAGCCTTGTTTCTACTCAAATCTTTTAGTGCTCTGTCAAATTCTTCTCGCAGTGCAGTATCTCCTATCTACTTCGTCTTCCTTTTCTAGAATACTGCCTTCAAGTTTATTTCCTTTGTACAGGCCCTCCAAATATTCCTTCCATCCTTCAGCCTTACCTTCATTGCGCAGTACTGGCTTCCATCCGAGCTCATGACATTCATACCGCTGTTTTTCTTGTCGCCAGATGTCTCTTTTATTTTCCATACGTGAGTATTGTCTGCAAAATGTGCAGGCAATACAGAAAGAAATTTTAACTATGCAGTGACGTGTGCGCTGATATGAAACTTCCTGGCACATTAAAACTGTATACCACACCGGGATGCGAACCCGGGACCTGTACGGCTGAGCTACCTGTGCACGCCTCACGGTCCGTCCGCACGACTTCAGCTCCTCCAGTTCGTGGGAGAACTCCTGGGAAGTTTGGAAAGCAGGAAACGAGTTACTGGCGGAAATGAAGCTGTGAGGGCTGTCTGTGAAGCGTACGCAGGTAGCTCAGTTGGTAGCTCAGTTGGTGGAAGAGACCAGGAGACACCGGAAGATACCAGATAAATTTTATAATGGTAAGACATAGATTTCGGAACCAGGTTCTACAGTGTAAGACATACCCAGGGGCAGATATAGACTCTGACCATAACTTGTTGGTTATGAACTGTAGGCTGAAACTAAAGAAACTACAAAAAGGTAGGAAAATATCAAATATCAAGGACACTGATGGAAAACCAGTTCTCAGCAAAGAAGGGAAAGCTGAAAGGTGGAAAGAGTATATAGAGGTGCTCTACAAAGGAAATGAACTTCGAGACAATATTGTAGGAAGGGAAGAGGATGTAGATGAAGATGAAATAGGAGATACTGTACTGAGAGAAGAATTTGACAGAGCCCTGAAAGACCTAAGTCCAAAAAAAGCCCCTGGAGTAGATGATATTCCCTCAGAGCTACTGAAGTCTCTGGGAGAACCAGCCATGACAAAATTGTTTCACCTGGTGTGTAAGATGTATGAGACAGGTGAAATACCCTAGGACTTTAAGAAAAATGTTATAATCCCCATCTAAGAAAGCAGGTGCAGACAGGTGTGAAAACTACAGAACCATCAGTTTAATAAGTCATGGTTGCAAAATATTAACGCGAATTATATACAGAAGGATGGAAAAGCTGGTAGAAGCCGATCTTGGGGAAGATCAGTTTGGGTTCAGGAGAAATGTAGGAACACGGGAAGCAATACTCACTTTACGGCTTATCCTAGAAGGTAGATTAAGAAAAGGCAAACCTACATTTCTAGCTTTTGTAGATTTGGAGAAGGCTTTTGACAATGTTGATTGGAATAAACTCTTTCAAGTTCTGAAACAAGTAGGAGTAAAATATAGTGAACTTAAGGTTATTTACAACTTGTACAAAAACCAGACAGCGGTTGTCAGAGTTGAAGGGCATGAAAGGGATGCAGTGGTTGGAAAGGGAGTAAGACAGGGTTGTAGTCTTTCTCCATTGTTGTTCAATTTGTACATTGAGCAAGCTATAAAGGAAAGCAAAGAGAAATTTGGGGAAGGAATTAAAGTTCAGGGGGAAGAATTAAAAACATTGCGTTTTGCCGACGACATAGTAATTCTGTCAGAGACAGCAAAGGACCTGGAAGAGCAATTGAACGGAATGGACAGTGTGCTGAAAGGTGTATATAAGATGAACATTAACAAAAGCAAAACTAGGGTAATGGAGTGCAGTGTAAGAAAATCAGGTGATGCTGAAGGAATTAGATTGGGAAACGAAGCAATAAAGGAGGTAGATGAGTTTTGTTACTTGGGCAGTAAAATAACAAGTGATTGTCGCAGTACAGAGGATATAAAATGCAGAATGGCAATGGGTAGAAAAGCGTTCTTGAAAAAGAGAAATTTGTTAACATCGAATATTGATTTAAACCTAAGGAAGTCCTTTCTGAAGGCATTTGTATGGAGTGTTGCCTTGTATGGGAATGAGGCATGGACGATAAACAGTGCGGACAGGAAGAGGTTGAGGCTTTTGAAATATGGTGCTACAGAAGAATGCTGAAGATTAGGTGGGTGGATCGCGTAACTAATGAGGAGGTATTGAACAGAATTGGGGAGAAAAGGAATATCTGGCATACCTTGACTAAAAGAAGGGATAGATTGGTAGGACACATTCTTAGACATCAAGGAATTGTGAATTTAGCGTTGGAGGGAAGTGTATGGGGAAAAAACCGCATGGGAAGACCAAGAGATGGATACAGTAAGCAGATTCAGACAGATGTAGGTTGTCGTTCTTATGTGGAGATGAAGAGGCTTGCTCAGGATAGGGTATTGTGGAGAGCTGCATCAAACCAGTCTCCGGACTGATGACCACAACAACAACAACACCAATAAAATCGCACGAATGCCTTCTGCAGAGCTGTGAGCCTGTAGGAATGAAGGTTGTTGCGTGTGGTATGCAGATAAGGGATTATTTTGCAAACTACTTTGTGACTCCACAAGGATCCGTACCTTGGCATTATGAAAAAATTTAAACTGTTATAATTGTGATGTCTACATGAATGAATAAAATAAGTGAAACATGAAATACCTTTGTTATTCTATTCTTTTCTGGTCCAGACAGTTCAGTCCAGTTCCCAGTTAGGCTGCAGCATACTTCTCCCCATAGTTTCTCTTTCCAATTGCGATCACTGTACATTCTTTTAATTTCCTGTTGCAGAGAGCTGTTCGCTTTTATACTTCTGCAAGCAGTCTTTCTGAATCGACAACACAATCTACAATGCCATCCGTAGCATAAATCCCGTTATCAGACATGCTGCTGGCGCACTACATTCACTCGTATGCAACACAGAGGGACCGAGAAATCGCGTCGCCAGTGCGCGCGGCCCCGTGCTGTTGCCCGTGACTCATTCCACACCTGCAACAATCGCGTCGCGCGTCAAATCGTCAAATAGGGCCGGTTGCGTCTTTGAAATCGCCGCTACTTTTTTGTCGCACGTGCGCGCGCTCATATTCGAGCCACCGTGTTCTATTCTTGAGACAAATAAATGGCGCGACGGAAAATCGCTTGTCCGCGCTTGGCCTTACGAAGAAACGAAACCTACTTCGTGACTGTAGCTGCCAACTTTTAAGGTAATTGGTTAAATTGTGTCGTAGCTTATAGCAAAGAACAGTCGGTCATTCACCATAAGCTCTCTCGCAAAATATAAAAACCTTTATCTTAAAAAATTACGTGCAGGGAGTGGTCCATTGATAGTGACCGGGCCAAATATCTCACGAAATAAGCATCAAACGAATAAAGTATAAAGAACAAAACTTTTCTGGCTTGAAGGGGGGAAATAGATGGCGCTATGTTTGGCCTGCTAGATGGCGCTGCCATAGGTCAAACGGAAAGCAACTGCGTTTTTTTAAAGTAGGTACCCCTATTTTTATTACGTATTTGTCTAGTACGTAAATAAATAAGAATGTTTTATTTGGAACACTTTTTTCGTTTCGTGATAGATGGCGCTGTAATAGTCACAAACGTATAAGTACGTGGTATCGCGTAACACTTCGCCAGTGCGGACAGTATTTGCTTCGTGATACATTATTCGTGTTAAAATGGACCGTTTACCAATTGCAGAAAAGGTCGATATTGTATTTATGTATGGCTATTGTGATCAAAATGCCCAACGGGCCTGTGCTACGTATGTTGATCGTTATCCTGGAAGACGTCATCCAAGTGTCCAAACCTTTCGTCGGATAGTTACGTTATTTAAAGAGACAGGAAGTGTTCAGCCACAAGTGAAACGTCAACCACGACCTGCAGCAAATGTTGATGCCCAAGTAAGTGTTTTAGCTGCAGTTGCGGTTAATCCGTACATCAGTTGTAGAGAAGTTGAGTGGGAATCGGGAATCTCAAAAACGTCGGTGTTGAAAATTCTGCATCAACATAAATTTCACCCATATCATATTTCTATGCACTAGGATTTGCATGGCGAAGACTTGGAACGTCGTGTACAGTTTTTCCACTGAGCACAAAATAAATTACGGAACGATAACAGATTTTTTCACGCTTTTTGTTTAGTGACGAAGCGTCATTCACAAACAGAGGTAACGTAAACCGGCGTTATATGCACTATTGGGTGACGGAAAATCCACGATGGCTGCGACAAGTGGAACATCAGCGACCTTAGCGGGTTAATGTATTGTGCGGCATTATGGGAGGAAGGATAATTGGCCCCTATTTTATCAATGACAGTTTAAATGGTGCAATGTATGCTGATTTCTTACGTAATGTTCTACCGATTTTACTACAAGATGTTTCACTGCATGACGAAATGGCGATGTATTTTCAACATGATGGATGTCCTGCACATGGCTCGCATGCAGTTGAATTGGTGTTAAATGGAATATTTAATGACAGGTGGATCGGTGGTAGAAGCACATACCATGGAACGCACGTTCTCCGGATCTTACATCCCCCGATTTCTTTATGTGGGGAAAATTGAAGAATATTTGTTATCGTGATTCACCAACAACGCCTGAAAACATGCCTCAGCGCATTGTCAATGCATGTGAGAACATTACTGAAGGCGAACTACTCGCTGTTGAGAGGAATTTCGTTACGCAAATGAATTGAAGTTGAAGGAAATCATTTTGACCATTTATTGAAGTCATGAAGTAATTACAGGTAATCACGAAGTAACTGCATGCTTTCTCATAATGTATGATAATTTCAAAAAAGTACATGTATCACATTGGAATAAACGAAATAAAGTTCAAACGTACCTATGTTCTGTGTTTTAATTTAGAAAACCTACCTGTTACCCACTGTTCGTCTAAAATTGTGAGCGATATGTACGTAAATATTACAGCGCCATCTATCACAAAGCGAAAAAAGTGTTCCAAATAAAAGATTCATATTTATTTACTAGACGAATAGGTAATAAAAATGGGGGTACCTATTTTTTTAAATGCAGTTGATATCCGTTTGACCTATGGCAGCGCCATCCAGTGGGCCAACCATAGCGCCATTGGTTTTCTCCCTTCAAGCTAGAAAAGTTTTGTTCTTTGTAGTTTTTTCGTTTGATGCTTATTTCGTGAGATATTTGATCCGGTCACTATCAATGGACCACCCTGTATATATCCGAATTTTTATGCTGACTGATCAAATTGTGTTCAAGTATATTAATCACCAGTTTCTATGATCGAAGTACGTAGAAAAATTATGATTTTTGTATTCTATCCGAAATTCCCGACTTCCCGTTTTAATACTTTCTGGAAATTTTCTCCTTTTAAGTTTTTCCAGGACCAAAGCGAACGGAAAAAACCCACAGAATCAAGCCTGTCTATAGTTCGAATTGTGATTTATTACTTGACTTCATACAAAAATCCAACAGTAAAAAAAGCACTTTCAGTTTTTCTTCCGTATTTTTCGGGCAACTTTGTACAATTTTTCTTTCCCTAAAAACCTTACGCAGCATAATACGAACATGTTTGTAAAATAAAATAAAGAATTAGTGCAATCGTTGCAGCCGTTCTCATCTAATGCGGTCACTAATGAAAGGCATTTAGTCCTTTCCCGAAGGCGAGCGAAAGTTGGTGGGAGGGGCAGACATCCAAGAGCTTCTCTGCTCTGCGCGGCCTGACCGTACTCAACACGGAAAACGACTTTTTAGCAGCCAAGCTGCGCCAATAAACATTAAAATCCCGAAATTTTCATATAAAAATAGAATGTATTACAATCCCAGGAGCCCATCACGCCTGATGTGTCCCCAAAGGCACAGGAATCAAAATAAAGAATGATCTACAGAGAAAAATGTTATATATTTCAATAATTAGCGTAAAGAAGAAGATACAGTTATACAAGGTTAGTATGAAAAATAGACTAATTACAGCCCCGTCTCACACCCAAGCTTACAGGCGGTGGCCGAGGGGACTAAGGCGCTCCAGTCACGGTCTGCACGGCCACTACGGTCGGGAGTTCGAATCCCCCCTCGGGCATGGATATTTGTGCCGTCCTAGCTCGTAAGTAGTTCATAAGTAGTTTGTAAGTTTAGGGACTGATGACCCCGTAGTTAAGTCCCATAGACTACACAAACATTTGAACAAACTACGAGGATCACTCCAAATGAAATACACACTATTTTATTTTTTTTTAATTCAGTTTTCATTCTGTATGTTTGAAAGTTTTACAGTGTGTACATACATCCTTCGCGCTTGTTTTCAAACTTAGTTTAACTTGTTCCTGTGAGTGGCTCCATCACAGCATGTCTTCAAGATGACTGCTTCACTGCCGGCTGCGGTGGCCGAGGGGACTGAGGCGCTCCAGTCATGGTCTGCACGGCCACTACGGTCGGGATTCGAATCCCCCCTCGGGCATGGATATTTGTGCTGTCCTTAGTATAAGGTAGTTGATAAGTAGTTTGTAAGTTTAGGGACTGATGACCACGTAGTTAAGTCCCATAAGCTTAACAAACATTTGAACATTTGAACTGCTTCACTTGACGTTCGTCAGAAGTGCTGTGAAAACGAAACAGTGGGAAACATCCACAAGAGGTTGAAAAAGGTGTGTTGAGATGCTGCTGTCCATAGCAGTACAGTTAGTCGGTGGGCAAGCAGGTTATGTGATGAAAGCGGGCACGGCGATATTGAGGATTGTCCTCGCAGCGGCGTACAGGCGCTCGTTCCAAGATGGCGTAAGGCAGTTGAGAGGGATGGGGATTATGTGAAAAATGAAAATATTGTTCCTAAAGGTTGTATTTACACACTGTAAAACTTTCAAACATGGCGAATAAAAACTGTATTTAAAAATTAATGGTGTACATTTCTTTTGGAGTGATCCCCATACTTAAACTAACTAAACCTAAGAACAACACATATACCCATGTCCGAGGGAGGACTCAAACCTCCAATGACGAATGGCCGCACGCACCATAGAAAGGCGCCCAGCGCACACGGCTATTCCACCGTAGCAGAGTTCTGTGGCGCAGCTATTTAGTCTTTGTTTCTTTCCTGAAGCTTTGGTTTTTGAGAGCAATCGTCGACAAGCACACAGAGATGGATCGTCTTCATAGATGTTGATGCAAATTTGCAGCAAGTGGTTCCTCAGTTTTTAATAGTTTGGAATGGGTAAAAGCTACAACATAACCATACGGAATGACGGAACGTTGTCTAAGGCTGCAAAAGACAAAACAGTGCCTTTTTGTTCAGATGGTGATGAAGCTTTTGTTTTACCGAGGCACACACTAAACCTGATGAAGAAAATTTAGAACTGTTGGCATACAACAACTTGTCATGTGGTTGAATGCACATTTGGCATAATGGCTAACAATCTCAAATGTTCAAATATGTGTAAACCTATTGGACCAAACTGCTATGGTCTTCAGCCCCTAGACATAAAAACTACTTAAATTAACCTGAGGACAACACAAAAATCCATGGAACATGGAGGACTCAAACCTCTGATAGCCAGCAACCACAAGCTCTGCAGCAAGGCGCCTTAGAGCGCTCAATCATTCCACCGCAACCGAACTATGAAGAGTGACAGGAAAGTTTTAAGAATGAAGCCGTTGCTACTTATTGGTTTGTAGGGATGGGCAAAAAATATCGATATATCAAAATATCGATATTTTTTGGAAATTTATCGATATTTATCAACGATACTTTATTTTCCGATATATTGATATATCAATATTAAATTTAGAATATAGAAAGCGATAATTTTAAAAGCCACCCTATTTTTAAAGTTAGATTAGATTCTTTAATGGCCGATGGGCGTTGATAGGTGGCAAGGAGGCATAGAATGCGTGGAGAGGAGACGGTTCGGTGCTGGCAACTTCTTTACTCCTGAGCTGTGCTCACTGCACCGTACTGATCAGTTTGATTTTATGAAAGAGGGTTACAGGAGTTGCGGCTCGTACGAAATTGGAGCAATGTGCTACAGTATTACAAAAATAAACAGGAAACAAAATATATTAAAATAAAAAGTAGTACTCACTCAGTGTCACAAAATGAAGTCCATACGTCGTTGTTTTCTGCTGCAGAATTTTACTGCATTATCAATATCAGAAATTAAGTCTTTCAAACCCAAAAAAGACACCTGGATTTTTCGATGTTTCTGTCTCGTCGTGCTCTCCCAAAGCCAATGCGAAAGCACCACAGAATTTTATACAATCAATAATCCTAGATAGCACGTACCTGTTTTTCTCAACCTGCTGATTTTGTTTCACTATTTCGTCATGATAACCACGAATTCCACCCCCATGAACCACGGACATTGCCGAGGTGCGGTGGCTTGCGTGCCTCAACGATGCGGATAGCCGTACCGTAGGTGCAACCGCAGCGGAGGGGTATCTGTGGAGAGGCCAGACAAACGTGTGGTTCCTGAAGAGGGGCAGCAGCCTTTTCAATAGTTATAGGGGCAACAGTCTGGATGATTGACTGAGCTGGCCTTGTAACATCAGCTAATGTGGCTTTGCCACACAGCTACTGCGAACGGCTGAAAGCAAGGGGAAACTACAGCCGTTACTTTTCCCGAGGACATGCAGCTCTACTGTATGGAAATATGATGATGGCATCCTCTCGGGTAAAATATTCCGGAGGTAAAATAGTCCCCCATTCGGATCTCCGGGCGGGGAGTACTCAGGAGCGTGGAATGTTAGATCCCGTAATCGAGTAGGAAAATTAGAAAATTTAAAAAGAGAAATGGATAGGTTGAAGTTAGATATAGTGGGGATTAGTGAAGTTCAGTGGCAGTATGAACAGGATTTCTGGTCAGGTGAGTACAGGATTATAAATACAAAATCAATTGGGGGTATCACAGGAGTAGGACTGATAATGAATAAGAAAATAGGAATGCGGGTAAACTACTATGAGCAGCACAGTGATCGCATTATCATTGTCAAGATAGATACAAAGCCAACACCGACAACAGTAGTACAGGTTTATATGCCAACTAGCTCTGCCGATGATGAGGAGATCGAAGAAATATATGAGGAGGTAAAGGAAATTATTCAGACAGTTAATGGAGAGGAAAACTTAATTATGATGGGAGACTGGAATTCGGTTGTAGGAAAAGGAGAGAAGGAAAAATAATAGGTGAATATGGACTGGGCAGGAGGAATGAAAGAGGAAGTCGCCTGGTAGAATTTTGCACGGAGCATGATTTAATCGTAACAAAGACGTTGTTTAAGAATCACAAAAGAAGGTTGTATACATGGAAGAGACCAGGAGACACCGGAAGGTATCAGATAGATTTTATAATGGTAAGACATAGGTACCGGAACCAGGTTATAAACTGCAGGACATACCCAGGGGCAGATATATACTCTGACCATAACTTGTTAGTAGGCTGAAGCTGAAAAAACTGCAGAAAGGTAGGAAAATAAGGAGATGGGACTTAGATAGATTGAAGGAAAGTGAAGTTCTGGAGAATTTCAGAGGGAGATTTAGGCAACAATTGACAGAAACAGGGGGAAATAAAACAGTAGAAGAGGAATGGGTATCATTGAGAGATAAAATAGTGAAGGCAGCGGAGGACAAAATAGGTAGAAAGGCAAGACCTACAAAAAATCCATGGTTATCACAGGAAATACTACAGTTAATTGATGAAAGGAGAAAACATAAAAAAGCAGTAAATGAAACAGGCAAAATGGAGTACAGACGACTAAAAAATGAGATTGACAGGAAGTGCAAAATGGCTAAGCAAGAGTGGCTAGAAGCCAAATGCAAATCTGTAGAAGAATGTATAACAAGGGGAAAAGTAAATACCGCCTACAGGAAAATAAAAGAGACATTTGGGGACAAGAAAAGCAACTCTACGAGTATCAAGAACTCAGATGGGGAACCAGTTCTCAGCAAAGAAGGGAAAGCTGAAAGGTGGAAAGAGTACATAGAGCAGCTCTACAAAGGAAATGAACTTAGAGACGATGTTGTAGGAAGGGAAGAGGAAGTAGATCAATATGAAATAGGAGATACTGTACTGAGAGATGAATTTGACAGAGCCTTGAAAGACCTAGGTCGGAACAAGGCCCCAGGAGTAGATGACATACCCTCAGAGCTACTAAAGTCTTTGGGAGAGCCAGCCATGACAAGACTATTTGAACTGGTGTGTAGGATGTATGAGACAGGCGAAATGCCCTCAGACTTTAAGAGAAATGTAATAATCCCCATTCCAAAGAAATCAGGCGCAGGCAGGTGTGAAAATTACAGAACCATCAGTTTGATAAGTCATGGTTGCAAAATTTTAACACGAATTATCTACAGGAGAATGGAAAAGCTGGTAGAAGCTGACCTCGGGGAAGATCAGTTTGGATTCAGGAGGAACATAGGAACCCGGGAGGCAATACTCACTTTACGTCTTATCTTAGAAGATAGATTAAGGAAAGGCAAACCTACATTCTTAGCTTTTGTAGATTTGAAGAAAGCATTTGACAATGTTGACTGGAATACACTCTTTCAAATTCTGAAGTCAGCAGGAGTAAAATACAGGGAAAGGAGAGTTATTTACAACTTGTACAAAAGCCAGACCGCAGTTATTAGACTCGAAGGGCATGAAAGGGAAGCATCAGTTTGGAACGGAGTAAGACAGGGTTGTAGCCTTTCTCCGATGTTATTCAATATGTACATCGAGCAGGCGGTGAAGGAAAGCAAGGAAAAATTTGGACTAGGGATTAAAGCACAGGGGGAAGGAATAAAAACGTTGCGTTTTGCTGTTGACATTGTAATTGTGTCAGAGACAGCGAAGGACCTGGAAGAGCAGTTGAATGGAATGGACAGCGTGTTGAAGAGAGCATATAAAATGAACATTAACAAGAGCAAAACAAAAATAATGGAATGCGGTCTTAGAAAATCAGGCGATGCTGAAGGAATTAGATTAGGTAACGAAACAATGAAGGTGGTAGATGAGTTTTGTGACTTGGGTAGTAAAATAACATGCGATGGTCGCAGTACAGAGGATATAAAATGCAGAATGGCAATGGGAAGAAAAGCATTTTTGAAAAGAGAAATTTCCTAACATCGAATATTAATTTAAGTGTAAGGAAGTCTTTTCTGAAGGCATTCGTGTGGAGTGTTGCCTTGTACGGGAGAGAAAAATGGACGATAAGCAGTGCGGACAGGAAGAGAATAGAGGTTTTTGAAATGTGGTGTTACAGAAGAATACTCAAGATTAGGTGGGTAGATCGCATAACTAATGAAGAGGTACTGAAAGAATTGGTAAGAAAAGGAATTTTTGGCATACCCTGACTAAAAGAAGGGATCGCTTGGCAGGACACATTCTTAGGCACCGGGGAATCGTAAATTTAGCCTTGGAGGGAAGTGTGTGGGGGAAAAATCGCAGAGGGAGACCAAGAGACGCGTATAGTAAGCTGATTCAAGTGGATGTGGGTTGCCGTTCTTATGAGGAGATGAAAAGGCTTGCTCAGGATAGAGTAGGGTGGAGAGCTGCATCAAACCAGTCTCCGGAGTGAAGACCATAACAACAACAACAACAACAACCACGAATTAAAATTGTTGCGATATTAGCTTTACCTAATGCACTAAGATCAAGTATGTTATTTATATGTTTATGATTTCTAATATTATTTTTATTAATGCATTAGATGTCCGAGGTCTTTCACTACCCCTGTATCGGCGCATCACTGTTCCAAAACAACAAACATGGAAAGCAAAAAAGTGCATTGCGAGTATCACATCCGCAAATCCAACTGTTTTCATACACTGTCGTACTAAATTTCCTCATGTACTTACTTTTCTTGCCACCTCCTATAGCCTTTCGACTGAGATTTAAAACTGGAGTAGGTCTACCTAACTCTTTCAATTCTCTTCTAAAGGTCTACTAGAAAATAGTCTCTGTAGAAGAACTTCGACAGAATTCGCCATGTTGCTCGCACAGTACGTAACGCGCACTTTCACGAAGTAATACACCGCGAAACACTTCTTCAGCGAACGTACAAAGTTTGATTGACAGTGGTAATAACGGAGTTTAGCAATATCCCCACCACGTCATCAGCGTTCTACATAAGCGACCAATGAAACTGCTTGGCTGAAAAGCACAGTTTCACTCGCATGTTGGCTAAACATTACTAATGTTGTTTGTGATTGAAGTTTTATCTCAAACACGTCAACCTTTGTATGATTGCCTTTAATTAAATATCAATTAATACTGTATTGACAGTAAGACCTCCAGGGTAATCTATAACAGCGTTGCTAACTGCAAATATTCACTGCAGGTAGTAAATATAACGTTAAAAATGTTAATTTTATTTACAGAAATTAAAAACTTAGACTCAGAGGTATTTGAATACGAGACTCACACAAGTAGGTTTGAGAACGCGCAAGACGCCTGAGCCAGCGCGCTATTTGACTCTGTATGGCGTAATATTCGTCATATACTATTCTTCCGCAACCGTTACATGCAGTGCGAAGAGAAATATTTAAGGCTAGGCAAACGAGTCTCGCGTTCGAATATGCTCGGGATTTCCCGGTACAGCGGAGAACTCGATACAGTATCGAACTGTTCGAACACTCAGGTAATAAATGACTTGCACTGCGTATCTGCTAACGATGCGCGGGAAATTTTTAAGTAACCGGGCTATCGCTTTGCTCGGAACTAATTTCATAGGAAGTTCATGTAGAAGAGAAGAAGAGCATCATTATGAAAAACTATAACTATTAAAAAAACTATGCATACGTGAACTGTCTGGTATCACTGCAAGATCTGATCCATTGATAAAATATCTGATACTATGACAGAACTACAGCATCACATGACGAAAGGCTAGCATTCAAAGGAAAAAAATGTGAATCCATCGGAACCTGAAATAACATTTAATGTGATTATAAGAGATAGATTGCAAATTACTATTCCATTCCCTGTTCATTCGGTACAGTAACAGATAGAAAAAATGTTACCACCTTTTCAGCGCCTTGAAAACAAGATTAAAAGAGATGAAATAGGGAAAACATTAGAAATTTAATACCCAGTAACGGAAATAAGTCATAGCCGGCCGCGATGGCCGAGGGGACTGAGGCGCTTCAGTCACGGTTTGCACGGCCACTACGGTCGGGGGTTCGAATCCCCCCTCGGGCATGGATATTTGTGCCGTCCTTAGTATTAGTTAGTTCATAAGTAGTTTGTAAGTTTAGGGACTGATGACCCCGTAGTTAAGTCCCATAAGCTATACAAACATTTGAACATTTGATTTGAATAATTCATATAAAAATAAATTGTAATCGCGACCTCGGAATAAACGGTGCACGAGTTCATGTGTACGTAGTATCCAGAGGCGTCGCTAGATCGCAGCACTAGAATTTTAAATCGCGATTGCTATCGTTTACTTATGGCCCATATTCGTTACTGCTTTTACTTATGACCTGCACCCTAGAAGCTACTACAGTCGGAATATCACACATATTAATCGCCGTAATACATTAATGACACCCTATCTTCGTCATAAATCGTATACGGCACGACACAGAAACGATTTATGAATAAATATCATCGTTGTAAATCGTGGAGATAGAACCTGCTGACATTGCTAGATAGCGTCGTGATCGAATGTTCGAACATTTCCCGAGATTTCCCGAACTGTGACGTAAATTGTTCGAACAGTTCGACTCATGTTGAAATCCAGCTCTAGAAATATTGATGTGGTGCTGCAGTCTGTCTCAGCACACATGAGCCGCCAGGCCTGACGTCACGTATGCGCATTCGAACTAGCGAACGGACGACTGCGCCGCCTCTCTGCGCACGTACCAGCGCGGCTGAATCCTACTTCAGCACACGGAGCAGGTTTCCAGCTATCGCGGCGAGAGCGCTCCAAAATGCGTTTGCATCATTATTTCTAGCATTCAAATGCGCATTGGAAGGGAACTGGCATAATTTTATTTTGATATCTGGCTTGCTTTCCAAGAGAAAGGATGTAATTTTACGGCATTCGAAGAGAAATGGCATAATTTTAGTAATATATCTACAGTGTGCTGCAGCACATTAGCACATTATCACCAGCCGCCACTGGGTTACGAGAAATGTTAATGGACAAATGTAATGCTTATTTCATTGTAAAATAACACTAGTGATATCACTCTCACACAATGAAGGAAAAGAGTTTGTTGGTAGAAATACGAATTCCGACCTTTAGGCGTAATTGTTGTGAAACGTCGCAGGCAGAGGCCAAGTTTTCGAGGCTGCACTGTGCTTTCCCATTTGTTTGTGTGTTGTTTATTCTTAGAGAGTTATAGGGACTTCCCCTAGTGTTCCTAAGCCACCGTCTAGTTCAGTTCATCAGTTGTGTAGCGGCGTGTCCAATATCTTGTTGGGTTGTCATTCGACTTCAACCAGGTTATTTTCAAGTCAACTATGTCCGCCGTTTGGAAGTTCTTTACAAAAGAAGCTAAAAATAAACCTGTTTCATGTAACTTATGTGGTAAAATTTACAAAACGTCTGGAAATACCACAAATTTGGCAGCGCATTTTAAAGTTAAGCACCATTTTGCGTACTTACAACTGGTAAAAGGAAAAACAAACTCCGTTGCGCCATTGGCAACACCCTCAACATCTATAAACATGCAATTGGCTTCTGCTGAAGTTGAAGACGATATCGATTGTGCAGCTTCCAATTCGTCATCGATGGACCAAATGGACGATACTAATATTGACCTTGTAAGTATTGTTAACTAACTTACAGAATTGTTAATCTACATTATTTACGCTAACAGCACGTGATTTTAACTATGAGTAATATGTATTATTTTTTATGTAAATTATCCGACTGTGATAATGCTTCCTTCCTGTTTTTCTTTTTTATTAGGGAACAGTGTCCAGCAGTAATGATTCTTGCCAAGCCAAATCCAATTCTGGTATAGACATATGTACGCAACAAGGTATCGAATCAAGAAAAGAAAACAACAGACCCTAATAAATTGTTTAGAGCGAAGCGCCCAAACTATACTGGCACCTTGGCTACAGCTTTTACAGTTGGCACCTTGGTAAATAATTTGTGTATTTGTCTTAAGATTCTATACAACAAAACCGTGGTTTTGATTAAAATTATTAATTTAGCATTCTATGTAAAGATTTCACCGATATATCGTAATATTGATATTATTATTTCAATAAAATCGATATTTTTTATAATTCCTAAAATTTTGCCCATCCCTATTGGTTCGGTAGGCTCACTGAGGGTGAGAAGTAAGTCATTGCCTTACAATTAAACGCCCTTTACTGTAATCAGTTCATTGAGACAGCTGATTGAGTGCGGGTCTACTAGGGCTTGTTGCGGGATTCTGTCTGCGAGAAAATGGACGTAAAAACGGAGCAACGAGTTTGTGTGAACTTTTGTTTGAAAACCGGTAAAACATCTCCTGAGATTTAAGAACTGGTAAGAACAGTTTTTGGAGATGATTGTATGAGCCAGTCAAATGTTTTCGTCTGGTTAAACAGATTTTTAAATGGCCATGAATCATTTGAATATGAACTACGGTCTGGCCATTTTCCACCTCAAAAACGAACCCAATTTGGATTGAATATGCGAGGATATACATGGACACAGATTTGAACTTACTTGCGGACGTTTTTGAGAAGTTCAGGAGTGTATGCTTGACATACTGCTTGCAGCCCACCTTTTATTATACGGCATCTGGGTTGTCTTGAGACGCAATACTCAAGAAGATATACATATCTTCTTTGAGAGCAGGATACGTGGGGTACTTTGTCATTGTATTCATTGGCACGCTAAGGCAAATAACCCACATATGAGGGCGAGGTACAACACATTCCTCGATTCAAGCTATATTCTATATTTGGACATGAATAACTTGTACAGGAATGCAGTGATGCAACCTCTGCCAGTTGCGGGTTTCCAGTGGGTGTCCGATGAAGAATTAGAGGCATTAGGTGGAAAATTAAGGGGTCTCTTTGCGGAATTTGATGTTGGGTTCATAGTAGAAGCAGATACTGCGTATCCAATTAGTTTGCATGGGCAGACAAGCGACTTGCCATTATGCCCAGAGCAACTAGTTCCACTGGGAGCCAAGGTTTCCATCCCCAAGTTGATGACAACTGATTTAACGAGAACTTTGTTGCTGTAGAGGTAATGAAGACTTCAGTAGAGTTCACAAAATCTATCTGTCTATCTGTCCAAACTCCACAGGTTCCAATATGAGGTTACTAAGCCTTTGTGGAACCAAAGTTACTGTAAAAATTCGATATTTCCGCTATATCTATATGAATAACTTGCACAGGCATTGTCTCCGAGCTCATAGTACATGCTGCTGCAAACGTCGTCAAACGTCGTGCAGATGATTGTTGTCTAGCAAATGTCCCCATCTGTTGACTCAGGGATCGAGACATGGCTGCATGATCCGTTACAGCCATGTGGATAGGATGCCTGTTATCTCGACTGCTAGAAATACGAGGCTTTTGGGATCCAGCACGGCGTTCCATATTGCCCTCCTGAACCCACCGATTCCATATTCAATGGATCGCGATCAACGCGAGCAGCAATGTCGCGATATCGCGATACGATAAACCGCATTCGCGATAGGGTACAATCCGACCTTTATAACAGTTGGAAACGTGATGGTACGCATTTCTCCTCCTTATACGAGGCATCTCAACAACGTTTCAACAGACAACGCCGGTTAACTGCTGTTTGTGTATGAGAAATCGGTTGGAAATTTTCCTCATGTCAGCACATTGTGGGTGTCGCCACCAGCGCCAACCTTGTGTGAATGCTCTGAAAGGCTAATCATTTGCATATCACAGCATCTTCTTCCTGTCGGTTAAATTTCGCGTCTATAGCACGTCTTCTTCGTGATGTAGCTATTTTACTGGCCAGGAGTGTATAAACATGCAGCAACAGTAAAATAAACCATTAACCTCTTCGCCAATCATATTAACCTGAATGATTTAAAAAGGTTTTTTTTGTACTGATATAGACTGCTGCACGCTTCTACATGTACTAGTCGATAACATGTCGTAGTGGGAGAAACAACAAATTTTCCTAGTTGGAGACTTGCCCGGCGATGGGATGGACCAAGATAGTCATAAGGAGAAGAAGAAGAAGAAGGGATCTTCCTGATAATGTTCGAGCAATAATTGTAAGACACAAAAAAGTTCAAATGTCTGTAAATCTATCGGACCAAACTGCGTGGTCATCAGTCCGTAGCTTACAAACTACTTAAACCTAGGTAAACTAACCTACGGACAAACATACACACCCATGCCCCAGGGAGGACTCGAACCTCCACGGCGAGCAACCGCGCGCTCCGCAGCGAGAATTGTAAGACCGTCCAACTGTGGGAAAACAAATATTCTTATGACCTATACATAATTTATTAAAGAAAACAATCGTTTATAAAGGTGGGTTTACAGTGGCAACAAACATGGCGCCATAATAGGTGCCATTACAGCTTTTATGGAAGTGGTACTGTCTCAGTCGTTTCCACCTACTCCTGTCAGAATCTTAGTTGCATGGCTGCCAGTATGGCGTCAGCTGAGATTTTTCGAACAGACATGGGTGTTGTCATTTAGGTTATCTTATTAGAATTTATATAAAACTACAATCAGAGGAAAATAAAGTGCGAATGTTGTTGTTGTTTGGGAATGGGTTTTGCATAGGAACAACACTCTGATATTAAAGACAGGTATAAACCAAGTAGCACAAGTAAACTAACCTCCATTATTGAACCTATTTCGAATAACAAAAGTACATTTCGATTAGGATCTGCTTATCAAGCTCTGTATCTACATCTACATGGGATACTCTGCAAATCACATTTAAGTGCCTGGCAAAGGGTTCATCGAACCACCTATTTATCTCCCATTCCATTCTCGAATAGCGCGCGGGAAGAAAGAAAACCTGAATCTCTCCATTTGAGCGCTCTGATTTCTCGTATTTTATTCTGATGATCATTTCTACCTATTTAAGTGGGAGTCAACAATATATTTTCGCATTTGGGGGAGAATGTTGGAGATTGGAATTTCGTAAGTAGCCCACGCCGCAGCGATAACCGCCAGTGTTGTAATGATTCCCATCCCAGTTCCTGTATCATTTCCGTAAAGCTGTCTTTCCTGTATCGTGAAAATACGAAACGAGCTGCCCTTCTTTGGACTCTTTCGATGACCTCCGTCAAATCCACCTGATAAGGATACCACACTGGGCAGCAATACTCCAAAAAAGGACGGACAAGCGTAGTATATGCCGTTTCTGTAATAGTTCAGTTGCATCTTTTAAGGGTTCTGCCAATAAAACGCAGTCTCTGGTTCGCCTTTCCCACGACATTGTCTACGTGTTCTTTCCAATTTAAGTCTGAAGTAATAGTAATTCCTAGATATTTAGTGGAGTTTACGGCCTTCACATTCGATTGATTTATCTTGTAAATAAAGTTTAACAGATTTCTTTTCGCCCTTCTCATTATTTAGAATCAATCGCCAATTTTTACACCATAGTGATATCTTATTCAGATCGTTCTGCAGTTGGGTTTGATCTTTGGATGATTTTACTAGACGGTAAATGACGGCGTCATCTGGAAACAACGTAAGGGAGCTACGTAGATTTTCCCATAAAACGTTTATGTGAATAAGGAACAGTAGAGGACGAATAACACTACCCTGTGGAACGCCCGATATCACCTCTGTTTTAGTGGATGCTTTACCATCGATTACTACGAATTGTCCTCTCTGACAGGAAATCCCCTATCCATATACCATAGCCACGCAATTTCATGAAAAGCCGTAGGAAAGTCCGACATCAACATTAGAGACGCAGTACTTCATCAAGTGATACTACAAGTGTTTGTGATATTTGACACCTGACCATTACGTGTCATTTCTTCGAACTTGATATCCTGTCATCAAAACTAGTTCAGTGTTATGATGTAATGTTCTGGATGCTACTTACATTGTCATGGACGCTTATTTGAAACCTATCTACACTTGCCTATAGTTAAATACGATGACATTTTAATCTATATCGAATTATGAGGTTACATGCTGTACAACTGCACTGACAGCGTAATACAGTTCATTCCCTCAATTAACACATACATTCAATCAGAAATTACAACATGAACCTTGTTACTTCTTTTTTAAAATCCATTTGGCAACTGTTCATGAGCAACGAAGATGCCAATTCCAGAATCTGAATATACTGGCAGCACTACACTTATTTTCAGCATTTGTAGAATTAAATAGACTGTTGTGTAATTATAAATCTCCCTTCAGTAATCACTCAGTAACACCTGTTTAGCCACACACAAATCTTATGCATACACTGTATAAGAACACCATGAAATATGCAAATTAACTATATTAAGCTCATTGATTGGAATACACTCTTTCAAATTTTGAAATTAGCAGCAGTAAAATATAGGGAACTGAAGGTTATTTACAACTTGTACAAAAACCAGACAGCAGTTATCAGAGTTGAGGGGGCATGGTAGGGATGCAGAGGTTGGAAGGGGTGTCACACAGGGTTGTAGCCTTTCCCTAATGTTATTCAATTTGTACATTGAGCAGGCTATAAAGGAAAGCAAGGACAAATTTGGAGAAGGAATTATGGCCACTGTCAACATGCCTTAACTCATTTTCAGAGGAGGCAAGGTTCAAAACAAATAGTTTAGAATAAAGGGAGGTGGCGTTATCTATGCTGAGAACAGGAGTGGTTGAAGCCAGAAGGGCCACGCTTTTGTGTCCAAAACAAATATTTTTCACTTAAACCCTGTGTGAATATTGCCCTCTTTACGTAATGTCACTAAATTGACAGTCACATCGAAGTATTTACTTAGACAATATGACGTACATTTCAACGACTAAAACTACTATGTACACTCACTACGACCAATGGGCACAAATAAATGCCAGAGTGTGCATTTTGCTGGCTTCACTTTATCAGTGTCAGGGCATCTCCAAAGATTCTAACCTCCTTGGTTCAAAACAACACAACCTATAAGTATGGAATTGCCAACATCTCACTGGACAAATCCCTGGGTTGGCAACAGGCCCTTGCGGCAGCACAGTACGGCCACAGAATAAGGAGTATACAGAAAGGAAACTCCCGCTGCAGTCTGTCGTCCAAAATTTAGTGCGCATGCGCGGAATCGGCCATCTTGAAAAGCAGTAAACGCGTGGTCACTCCCTACTCTGTGGTGTGGTAATGCGCCGTCTTTGTTTCTTAATTGTGTATTTTAGCTGCCTGAATTGCATAAAAGTAAACAAGTATTTGGTGCAATGAAAAGAAAGAACTGTGTGTTGGTAGTTGGAGCTGTTCCGTTTTTATTACGAGCAGCAATAAAAGTAAAGGCGGCCGATGGTGTTGAGCACCTAATTGCAGCAATAATTCGAATACAAATAAGGATATAAGCTTCTTCCCCTTCCCCAAAGATGCTGAACAGTTAGTGAACGTCGCTATTTTACTAACGGCAACGGAGGCGTAGCGTGCTAATGTTAACGACCGTTGATCTTACAGGGGGAGATCGGCAATCGGGACCCGCCGATTTCGCCCAAGCTGCGTGTGTAGAAGGGGATTGGTCTCCCTATAACGTGCCTGAAATATTTCGCCTCAGTGGGCCTTAGGAGAAAATGCTCTCGAAAGTTTTTCCAATAGTACTGTACATCATATTTAGCTATCTGTTCGTGACTAACGGCGTAACGGAATGTTGAACCGAATTACTTGCGAAACAGGCGCCCTGGGATCAATCCCAGGAGCTTCCTATTTTTTATTTATTTATTTATTTACATTACGCTACGCCGTTTATTCACGAACAGAACGCTGAATAACGTGTAATGTGCTATCGGAAAAACTTTCGAGAGCATTTCCTTCTTTCCTAAGGCCCACTAAGGAGACATATTTCAGGCTCGTTATGTGGAGACCCACTTCCTTCAACACACGTAACTTCGGCGAAATCGGCGGGTCCCGATTGGCGACCTCCCCTTCTTACGATATTCAAACAAATGGAACAAGGGGAATAATCTCGCTGTTCTTGCTCTTGCGTTGGCAGTTTCTTGTATCTACCTTTCTCAGGTCGGTAAAGTAATTGTCCTCGTAAAACGAACATTATGTTGCCAACATTAAAACATCACTCCTCCACTGCCGTAAGTAAAACTGAACCAGTCAAATCGATGACACTCATCCTGCCTCCTACCCTTGTTCTACACTGCTTAGGCAGGTACAATTTTACTTACAGCAATGGAGGCGTAGTGTGCTAATGTTGGCAACGAATGTTCTTCGGATACGGAAATAAATAGATTAAGGGGAATAATTATTTTATGCTGTTCCTGCTCTATGATTGACAGATTTTTCTATATGCCCTTCTCCGATCAGTAAATTATTTATCCTCCTAAAGCAAATACAACTTTTCCAACACTGAAACACAACTACATCACTGCCATAAGTAAAATATAACATATAGGTATGTTTTAAAGGCAATATTTATTTCCAGTGCTAAGAAACGGACTGTGAATTCAAGGAGAGCTGATTTACTTAAAAATAGCCTCCAATATTTAGTCAAACTTTTTGTCAGAGAGAGAATTTCCTATTTCTTGAAGTTCACAAACAGAGACTTGAAATATAAATCCAAAATAAAAAAAATTTCAAAGTGATAAAAGTGATCCATCTGTGAGGTACAAATGGTGTGTAATGTTCTAGTGAATGCATATTGACAAGGAAGACTAAGAGGAAAATGAGTAACACTTTTTCCTTTGCTGAACAATGTGTGCCACAATATGACAAGTACAGAGTAAGTTTGTTATGTAGTTTTATGTTTCCACTACCTGTCCTTCATTTATGTGTAATTTAACAGTTTTATATATGCCCAGACGTCATTACTTCTGTGCAATCACATTCTACTGGTAAGTCTGAATTGTGCAAATTTATTCGTGTCAAATAAAAACTCGCACTTGTAAAGTCACTTTCTTGTTTATAACTAATTTCCCAAACATAACTTCGCGTTACTTGGGATTATTCTGGAGATAAGCACCAAATAAAACGATCATTGATTCCGTCGTACATTTTCGTAGTTATATTAAAATTTAGGCCTACTCTTTTTTTTCGTTGGATTCCCATTAGGTGCGAGAACAGGGTGCAAAATAGAGGAGAGCATAATGAAAAGCCGTTTCCTTTCGTAAAAGTCGGTGAGATTAGCTGCAGTTCGTAAAAAGTCTATTTCCAGCCAAAGTACTAAGTGGCTGTAGTTCCGCGTTTACTGCTTTTCAATATGGCGTCGAGCGCAACGCTTGGTAACATACATATCAAAGGCGCCGCCTCCAGCTTTCCGTTCTGTATGCTCCCTATTCTGTGGTACGGCAGTGAGCTCAATACTGCAGTACCAGTGAGCTCAATAGTATTGAGTCAATACTAGTATTGAGCTCACTGCAGTACGGTCTGCTCTGTCTCGCGCACCTCGTAGTGAGTGACGATGCCGAGAGCGGCAGCACTATACAGGGCTTGCTCCGCCAAGTGCCAAGATTTTTTTCCAACATGGTGACTACAATATGTGATATCTACCCTTTTGGGCTACTAAATTTAGAATTTTGCGACATTTAAGAAGCTAATGTGACTGTCGCCGTTTGGACGAAATTTGTCCCGAAAACCAGCGACTTTCGGGGGACGTAAATATTTTATGTTTTCTGTGCTTTGCATTGATTCGCTTTAGATTTCAATTCATTGCACATAAAGCTGCCCGTTCAGACACAACAAATGTAATCTCATTTATTAATATTGTTTAGGGTATTACAATGTTTGAGGGGCATAAGGCAGAGGAGGATGAACATGTCCTAAAAGGCTTTGTGAGACTAATTTTAAAACACACACACACACACACACTGTTTGTGTGTACGACACAACAAATGTAATCTCATTTATTAATATTGTTTAGGGTATTACAATGGCGGATACAATTTTGAGGGGCACAAGGCAGAGGAGGATGAACATGTCCTGAAAGGCTTTGTGAGACTAATTTTAAAACACACACACACACACACACACACTGTTTTTGTGTACGTATTGCATACAAATCTACAGTTTTGTTTCAATCTCTATGAAATTTTGCTCACCTAAGCTTCAATCCATGAGGACGATCGCCCTAAGTGTAAGGTTAACATACACCGGCTTGAAGTTAGCTTCGGATTCGTTTCCAGAAAACCATGCGGGCGTTATAACACCCAGGCACAAGCGAGGCAAGGGAGAGTAGAGCCAACCACCACATTAAAAAACGACTACACTTTCAACAAATAAGCGATGCGCATTATTTTAGTGAAATACAGCTTACAGAACATTCAGAATCCTATTACCTGAACTAAGTTGACGAATCAAAAACCTAGTGTAAAATATGAAGTCAAAACAAACAATAAACCATACACCAGTATTAAGTAAATGGATACAGGAACAGTACATACATTGCGAACTTTCGAAGCAGCAAAAATACTTCCTCTTGTATATTTGATAAAACATACAAGATATTCCAAGCTCATAAGCCTATTAAAAATCGGCAAACTTTCGGTCAGCACTATTCTCCCATTTGGTACTACAACTGAAGCAAATAAACCCAAAGACGTGTTTACTGTCGTCATTTCACAGTCTGTAGAAGTGCAGCAACGCATCCAAGTATTGCCTGACGTATCAGGATGTACAGTACATAGAAAATCATGACACACTACTGACGCATTCCAGAAACACACAGGTCCTAAGTGACAAGTAAGGAAACGGATTACCTAGCAGATTACGGGATAAGATTCTTACAAATTCGTCAAATTTTCCGGCGTAGCACGGATTTGCCTTTCCGTCCTACATTCAAGGGCGTGTAACTAAAGAATTACAAGCCGTCGCCATATGACGCTCAGTATACGTGTAGCACACACGTCCAAGTACTACGTGACAAATCATGAAGGCAGATTTACGAGCCAATTATAAGATATGATTTTTCAAATAATCAGCTCGTTAAACTGCCTTCATTCTTTGTCACGTAGTACATGGACATGCGTGCTATACGTATACAGAGTGTCATATTTCGAAGACTAGTAATTCTTTAGTTACACGCCCTTGAATGTAGGACGGATGGCGCTTCGGAGCAATGCCGGAAATATTAATGATATTCCTTAATCGGCTCGTTAATCTGCCTTCATATTTTGTCACGTAGTACATGGTCGTGTGTGCTATACGCATATAGAGTGTCATATTTCGAAGACTAGTAATTATTAATTACACGCCCTTGAATGTAGGACGGATGGCGCTTCGGAGCGACGCCGGAAATTTTTATGATATCCGAAAAATCATATCTCATAATCGGCTCGTTAATCTGCCTTCATATTTTGTAACGTAGTACTTGGACGTGTGTGATATATGGAGACAGACTATCATATGGCGACGGCTAGTAATTCTTTAGTTACACGCTCTTGAATGTAGGACGGAAAGGCAATTTCTTTCTATGCCGGAAATTTTGACGAGTGTCTAAGAATCTTATCTCGAAATCTGCTCGGTAATCCTTTTCCTTACTTTGTCACTTAAGACCTGTGTGTTTCTTCTATGCTTCTGTAGTGTGTCATGAGGCGACATCTAACAATTATTTCCTTCCACAGGATCGAGCTCACTATGAAAGGCAGTTCGGTGACAAACAGAACTCTTTCTGATTTTCTATGTACTGTACATCCTGATCCTATTCAATCTGCCTTAGTATGATGTCAGGCAATACTTCGATGCGTATGCTGCACTTCTACAGACTGTTAAATGACGACAGTGAACACCTCTTTGGCTTTGTTTGCTACAGTGTAGTAGGAAAAGGGAAAATCGTGTTGACCGGAAGTAAGCCGATTATTATTAGGCTTATGAGCTTCGAATATCGTTTATGTTTTATCAAATATACAAGAGGAAATATTTTTGCACAAATATAATCATAGTAATTGCACTGCTTGGGTTTACAGTATTTTAGTGCTCTTATGTTGTAGCTACATGAAGGGAATATGAAAATATCTCACAAAATATTGCCTTCACCAAGAAAATATAATATGCTATGCGATAAAATATGGAAATAGCATTAAATTAATTTTAAAAAAGTATGAAGTCAGTAACTGCAGCTGCTAAAAGTGTAATAAAGCCAAAGGAAAATTAATAGGCTTTACAATAGGTGTAAAAGAGTTCAGCAAGCCCACTGTTTTCATAAGCAGAGGAAAGCATTGGTATGGTATGCTGACATTGTTGGTGAATCCTTTCTGACAGCTTTGATTTATGATATTTGGAAAAGGCTTCTTTAGGTCTCCAAGGAAAGAAAATTAGATTTTTTAAAGAATAATTTGTCAAGAATTCACTGGATGCACTCATTTTTAAACAGAGATAAAGAGTGCCTCACTTTAGGCCACAGCCAGATATCATGCTTTAAAAATCAGAAAATGCACAATGGTTAAGCAAGGAATATTTCATTAATCTGTAACAGTCCTTTCAAGTTAAAAGTAAGATACTGGGTCCCAGAGAGAATTTATTTGATGAAACCGGCCCCTGATGATAGGCCTACTCGTGTGAAACAGTGCATTTTCAAGCAAGAGGTGAAATACGCAGATCGGCAAAGGACATCAGTAAAAGCAGCAGTTCTCTGATGTTTTGTGGCTTAGTAGCAGGAGTCATTCCACCTCTTTATGAAGTTTGTAGCTCTGCACGTTTGTGACAATTGTGTTAACTTCTCATTTAGATCAAATCTGGTACTGCATTAATCTATACCTATAAATGTGAATGTCTGTTCGGTGTACGTTTATCACGTCTGAACCACAAGACATAAAGAGCTAAAAATTTGTACAGTTACTAATGTCTACCCGGGGAAGGCTTTAGGCACGGTTTTATGGCGGTCGGATAGCTATTTATCTATATGTATTAATGTGAATGTCTGTTCGGTGTACACTTATCACGTCCGAACGACAAGACGCAGAGACTTAAATATTTGTACAGTTACTAATTTATACCTGACGAAGGTTTTAGGCACGGTTTTATAGCGATCTGATTGATATTTAGTAATTTGAAGAATGTAATGCGGAACTATAATTACTCTTTGCAAATTATATTTACTCTTTAAAAATGGTTTTACTGGTTGCATTGTTGCTTGAGGGTCGATAATGATAAAAGGGTGGAGTATGTTGGGATGGAAAGTTATCGGTGTATATAAAATTCTACGTGTGTGTGTGTGTTAATATTTCGCTCTGCGGCGAAAACTACAGAACGCAAATGAATGGTCTGTGTGTAATTGTTGTCCGAAGTCTCCCATTGTACACCATAGCAGTTCCATGCCGATAGCCATAAGGGGGTGGAAGATATGGTGGTTGAAAGTCGTCAAATTATTTAAAAAATCGGACTGAAGGACAGCAATGACGTTTGCGGCGTTATAGGAAAGAGGTTATATACAGCGAAAAGTGATTCCACAGACCATATCTTTGGTCTATGCGTGCTACAATGTCTTCAGCTCTCTCTCTGTAAGGATAAGCATACGAATAATTGTATTTTTTAATTTGAATGTTGATTGAAAATGTTTGTTTCTAAAGAAGGTATTGTATTTCATTTCATCCTTCAAAACCAGTCTCATAGCACACTACTGAAAGATAGCTTATCTACCATAATCAACCAACACGCGAGCGTAGCCGCTGGTTTAAGCTAGTAATTCAATAAATATGAGATCGTACGAATTTTATATGTCATTTGTATTTTGACTTACATCTTTCTTTGTTCGGATACTGCACATATAATTTTGTACATTATGCAAGAGAACGTTATTTCTTTTATGTCCTACGATCACTAAAACATGGTTTTAGAGAATAGGAGTGAGACAGAGAGAGAAGGGATAGGAGAGGTACCAACTCAAGGCAGGAATAAATAAATACCCGGGCAACGCCGGGTTTTCAGCTAGTCTACAATATTTTTACAAAAAATAACTTATATAGCTTTATTGTGGGTGATAAAAATATTTTTGAAACATAAATTCATGTTTATATATTATAAAGTCGGTCAGTTTATACCCCTGCTGGAGATATTTTGACCAGGGATTTATTTTTCATTACTCTTGTGGAAGCAGTCAAAGTTACCCCAACCACGGTTTAACTTTGACCACTCACAAAAAATTTATTTCTATGGACGTGCATGCTTTTAAGTAAAGTTACTTGTATCATTCAGTAGCTATATGGGTAACCCCCAAAATACCATACTAAGTTTGAGGAAAATGTTTATGTTTATTATGATATCACATTTACACTGAAAATATTGGTCAAAGTATCTCCATCAGACGGTGTGTGAAAAACTGCTGCATCAGACGACGATGTTACACATTTTCTCTTCAATCACTGGACCGATTTCAACCAAATTTGGTACACGTATTCCTTACCGCAAGGTAACACTGCTGTCGTGGTTAGAATCACGTACGATACACGGTTCAGAAGATATAACGTAATCAATAGGAGCGGCAAGAAACTGCCACATAATGTGACGAAGTGACTTGCAACCAACTTTAAACATAATTTCGAACCTTTATTAAACATTTTTCTCGCTGACAACCATATCAAAATAATGAAAGGAAGAAAGTTCCTCCTTTCTACTTTTCCACTGTTCATGGAGCACGCCTACAGCATCCGGTATGATATTACGGTGTATAATAAATTTTAGAGGCGCCTCGGTTGCACAGTGGTAGCGTGCCAGACTACAAATCCAAAGGTCGCGGATTCGATACCCGCCAGGTCCTAGGATTTTTATCTGACTCTTTCCACTACTTTTACCTCTGGCAGCATTGCTCATGTGAAAAATACCGAGTAGCACCGAGGTTCGGAATCCACGTTAAACTGTAGGTCCCCCTATAACTGGCTGGGTAAGTCAGTTCGAAGGTCGGAGGAAGGCAACGGCATACCACCTCCAAACAGAACCATGCCTAGTAAAGTTCTGTAGTGTTTAAAGCAATCTTCGGATTGTTGACTGCTTTACCTTTAGTATACATAAATACAGCTGAATGTAATTTCGAAATTGTATCACAGTACGACAAGTAGTTCATGAGATATAAACAGTAACGTTCATGGAAAACCGCCCAATCATGCTTCAGGTTTTAATCTATTACTTCTTTACAATTAAGTCTGTTTGCGAAGGATTTTACCAACATTCGTATATAACTGCAAAATTATACAATTGTAGAACATATAATTCAATAAATATGAGATTGTATATACTGTGATGGGTAAAAACCTGTTACATCATGCACCACATATTAATACAGTTATGTATTTACAACTAAAACACTTGTAGCGAAAAAAAAAAATTTAAACATTTATTACTGCACAAGAGAAGAACTTGCATACTGAAAATACATAATTATTTGAGAAGGTTTTTCTTCTACAGACCTACTCTCGGTAAATTAGAACGTGCATCTGTCTACTGTTCAGTGCTGTTATTTTCAAGGACAGCATAAAAAGCACAGATTTTATATATCTGAGAGAAAGCAACATGTCGTTACTACACGGAGCGACTCTGGCGGCCGGTTTGATGAACTTTTTGACAGCCAGAGTAAACACACGTTCACAACAGTGGCGTATTCAGGTGGGGGGGGGGGGGGGGCTGTCGGCCTGCGGCCCCTCCCACGCCCTCCTCAAACCTCCACAGACCATGCTGTAGCACAGAGTAACATATACAGAGAAGCAGCCACCCCTAAACCACTGTCCTACGCTCCCCTCGTAGTTCCGTAAGATGCTAGCAGGTGTCAGGCGGTTCCCTGGCTTAGGGTGACTCTGGAGCGTGGAGGGGAAGCTGAGGGGAGAGCTCGTGTCGCCTGCCACGAGGCCACGGCTGTGTCCGGTGTGCCGGCGTTTGAGGGGAGGTGGTGGTGGGGACGGCCGCTACCTGCCGCCTGCTCTGGCCAGTTTAAAGGGCTGCTCCTGACCGCAGCGCCATCATGGGACATCTTACAGAACTGCTGGAAACCCTCCCTTCCCGCACCCCTAAACATGCGACCGGGCACTTACGGAGGTTTCCCGTCTGTATATATTTGTCTGTGGCTGTAGCCCCCTCCAGACCCCCTCCTCGAAATCCCCCCCCCAGACCATGCTGCAGCCCCCCCCCCCCCAGACCATGCTTAGAGAGAGAGGGGGGAAAGCAAATTCAAAGGGTAGTAAAGGAACAATACTGTATGGGGGATTTCATATATAAGCTCAGAATGACCTCAGCCCCCACCAGACCTCGATCCTGGATACGCCACTGGAGGAAGACCAAGAGATGGATACAGTAAGCAGATTCAGACAGATGTAGGTTGCCGTTCTTATGTGGAGATGAAGAGGCTTGCTCAGGATAGGGTATTGTGGAGAGCTGCATCAAACCAGTCTCCAGACTGAAGACCACAACAACAACTTCGAGAAGGTGTCATGCGGCCTTCGAGTAGTCCATATCGTCTCTCCTCCATCTTGAGCCTAAGAAGAGTGGAACTTGGCGTCCGTGTGGAGGTTATCGTGCTCTCAACACCAAAACAGTGCCTGAAAGATACCCTGTACCCTTGCAATGTGACTACAAATACGCATTAAGTGGTGCAACCGTATTCATTGTCCTCGATTGTGCAATAGCTTACAGTCAGATACTAGTGGCAGAGGCAGACATTCAGAAAACGGCCATAACAACACCGTTTGGTCTGTTTGAGAGTCCACCTATGACTTTTGGTCTTAGAAATGCAGCCCAAATCTGGCAAAGGTTCATAAATTCAGTATTGCAAGTTCTTTCCTATTGCTTTGCGTATCTCGATGACATTTTGGTTTTCTCTACATCTCCAGAAGAACAAAAACAACATCTAACTGAAGTGTTTGAACGTTTAGAACAGTATGGAGGCGTCTTGAACACTGCCAACTGTGTCTTCGGTCAGCCACAAATTAACTTCCTGCTCCATAAGATCTCACCCCTCAGGTTCACTACCTTTACCAGAGACAGTTGAAGCCGTCTCGCAACATTTACGCCGGGAACCTTCAAAGAACTATGTCGTTTTCTCGGTGTAATTAATTTCTACCGTCGGTAGTAAACATTAATGAATTTTTTTTAAATAACTTGTGCGATGCTTGTCGCTGACTTCTGCCCTCTCTCTGCCAGCGTATCGATAAACATATGATATTTGTCACGTTCAACTTTTTTGGAACAAGCTGAAGGGAGAGAGCGGAACTGTTCGTTACTTACTTTCTTCTCCATCATGTGCTAGGACGTGTCCCAGGATTGTGTCTAATTAATGTAAGTGTGAGCTTAGTTTTTTTATTATTAATTTAAATAAACCCCCACAGTTAATTTGAAATATCTTACTTACTTACAATCCCTTCTCCATTCTCATTAATTTTAAAGTTATTTATTTTCAACAGATCCAGTACTTCATAAAGTGACGCTCGGGTATTGTTGCGATTTATTTCGCGATTGTACTAGAACATTCTCTGTGTAACTTTTATTTATTTCGTGTCTTTGAATGGTTTATTACGTTTTAATGCCTGCAGAAAAATCTTCGCGATGTTTATGAAGTCCGATAATTTTGCAATTTTTGGCGACTATCATGATTAATTTTCAACACAGTCATAGAACAATAGTAAACGAAATGCACAATCCCAGCATCAATTTATCGAAGTAATATTCCAGTCATCTCAGCTAGAATCACTACAGAATATGACCGAAATGTTTGTACCAGCTCTCAATAAGGTAAAATTTAGATTCCGCCGACTTCTTCTGTAAAGTTGCTTTCTGGTGTTGTATTTGCTACCGAAATTACGAGCGCTACCATTTAATGGCGGAATCCAATAATTTTGTTTAAATTGTCCCTTCCTTGCCAAAATTGCTTAGTAATCTCATTTAAAAATATTTCACTACCTGGTAAAATTTCATTTGCGATCCCCAACCTCAACTTCAATACGCGACACCCATTTTCATACGAAAGCAGCATTACTCGTCGACATCTGCCGCGTGCAGCTGAGTTTCAGGAACCATTGACAGCAGCACTGACTGGTCCCAGGAGTAAAGGGAACACGCCAGTTACGTGGGCTGACAACATGATCGCCTCATTCGAGGCAGCGAAAAGGAGTTTAGCAGATGCAACATTACTCGCGCACCCGAAGTCTGAAGCGCATTTGACATTAGCTGTTGACGCCAGCCAGACTGCAGTTGGTGCGGCATTACAACAATTGTGTGACGGTGCATGGCAACCACTTGCCTTCTTTTCCCACAAGCTGTCACCATCGCAACAGAAATGGAGCGCTTATGACAGAGAACTCCTGGCAATCTACAAGGCTATTAAATATTTTCGCCCACAACTGGAAGCCAGAGAGTTTACGATATACACGGACCATAAGCCTCTTACTTATGCTTTCCGTCAAAACATCATCAATTGCTCACCTAGCCGGTCGCGGTGGCCGAGCGGTCTGCGGTGCGCCAGTCACAGTCTGCACGGCCGCTACGGTCGGGGCTTCGAATCCCCCCTCGGGTATGGATATTTGTGTCGTCTTTAGTATAAGGTAGTTCATAAGTAGTTTGTAAGTTTACGGACTGATGACCCCTCAGTTAAGTCCCTTAAGCTTAACAAACATTTGAACATTTGAATTGCTCACCTAGCACAATTCAGCACAGATATCAGGCACATTTCGAGCATTGATAACATAGTGGCCAACTTCCTTTCCTGTGTCAGCAGCATCACACATCCAATGGATTTCACACAACACGCCGTGGCACAACAGACTGATCAAGAGTTACACAACCTTCTAGAGGATACATCTTGTGACGATACTGCTGGATCTCTCATCTCAGTGTTATTGTACGATACCGTCTGCGTCGGACCCGGAATCGTGTGGTTCAATAGTGATACATGTTGCGTGTGAAGTTAGTTAAAAACGAAATAGCGAGCATAGGAATCAGTGTAGGACTGTGTCTCGGTGATACTGTGATTAAAACAAGTGATAGATTTCATTAATTAAGAGATTTGTATATGACGTTTTCAGACAGTTCTATAAACAATAGTTTTGTCATTGTACATTATTTCAATAAATAGACAGACGAATCGTAAAAACTTTAGTAAAACAGAGACATCAAAATAAATAGCACTGTATATATGTTAGGCTCATAAACAAGTTGTATTGACCAGTTAATTGTGTTAATTAATGTAATAGTCGAAACTCCAAGATTGTGATTTTTTGTATATATTGACTGACGTGAGATTTTGAACCTATTTTCAGATTTGCGAAGATATTTGATAGTTAAATATATGTTAGGAACATGTATGATGTACTCGTTAACTAATTAATTGACATTTAACATTTTGGTTTGTTGTCAAACAAAAAGTAACGTGATTAAGTCTTAAAACCATATGTGCCTTGTAAAATTATTGTATGTATAGTTTTCATTTTATATTGTGATTATTTTTCTGTACATGAAATGTTTTCTTTGTGTGTTTGTTCATTGTAAATTAATATATTCAACTGTTATGAACAATTCATAATGTAAGGTCATTATTGCCGATGTTATATATTTGCCTCGCCGCCTTGCGTGGGAGAGTTCGAGTTCTGGCTTTCGCAAAGTGCTTTGGAATCTATGTCAGTCTGTGTTGTTGTTGTACGCAAGTTTGAATTTGCATTGATTTGGTGGAGAAGCAGTTTGGTTTCAAATTTCAATCTACAGCATTGGACCTCACCTAGTCGACTTTCCGGGGGCTGACATGAAATTATATTGTGACTTGACGAATGGCAAACCTCGCCCGATCCTGCCAACTGCATTCCGAAGAGTTTCATTCGACAGTCTCCATAACCTGTGTCACCCTGGAATGCGCCCAACTACACGCCTTGCTTCCAGCCAATTTGTGTGACCAGGCATCCAGAGAGATTGTCAGGGCTGGACACAAAATTTCGTCAAGTGTCAGCGCCACATACATGCGCCGGTTGGGGATTTTACAGACACTACTGCCAGCTTTGCACACGTCCACATCGATGTGGTCGGGCCTTTAGCACCATCGAATGGTCAACGTTATTTAGTGACTATGATTGACCGCTTCACCTGTTAGCCAGAAGCAACACTGCTGGATAACATTTCAGCAGAGACCTCAACATCCATCTCAATTTCCACGTGGATATCACGATTTGGCTGTCCTTTACAAGTCACAGCAGACCGAGGATGTCAATTTGAGTCCACACTGTTGGCCAAGCTTGTAATTCTGTGGAACAGTACACCGTAAGACCACAAGCTACCATCCAGTGAGTAACGGAATGATAGAACGCTGGCACCGTACATTGAAGACTGCTCTCATGTGTCGTGATACGACTTGGACCATAGCCCTGCCAATTGTTTTACTCAGTCTAAGAAATACTTATAAACCAGATATGGACTCTTCAGTTGCTGAATTAGTGTGTGGTGAAGTGTTAAGGTTACCAGGAGAGTCTGTGGATGCCACATCAATACAGCTCCTTGAATTTGAGAATTGTGACTTTGTCAGCCAATTGAGAGAACACATATCTCGCATTCGCCTGTACCAAGCATCAAGACACGGCACATGTTCCAGTTTTATTCACCCTGACCTGGACAAATGCACTCATGTAATTCTCTGTGCCGATGGTGTTAACCCCTTATTACAAGCACCAAAGACAGGCCCACACAAAGTCATACATGGGGGAGAATGCACGATCGATGTGCTCGTCAACAACAAGCGCTCTACTGTTTCCATAGATCGAGTGAAGCCCGCATATGTCTTCAAGACATCGATCACCTATGGCACCATCATCAGCACCAACGCCTTCTTCAGCGCCGACTTCTTCGCCAGCACCGGTTCCTTCACCAGCAGAACGTACAACGAGATCCGGTCGACATGTTCGGTTCCTGGCACGTTTCGTCGACGATGCTCCGCTTTCTCGGAGGGCGCTGATGTGTAATGTTGTGAACGTGTGTTTACGCTGAGCTGTCAAAGGTTTATCAAACCGGTGCAAGAAGCGCTCAGTGGCGTAACGACGCGTTGCTTTTTCGTAGATATACAGCGTGTTTCACTAAGTGTGTTTGCCTCTGTAACTTATAAAATAATAGGTGAAGAAAAATTTAAATGTTACACTTTCTGCGGAGCTATGAACATAGTAAATTGAACAATAGTTTTTCCTATCGTGTATTGGAATCGTTTAAACCAGCTGCGTCCAAATCAATTTAAGCTACATTCCTATCACTGTGAGTTTGGGAGCTACAACCCTTCAAAGTTCCGGGGGCGGAGGCTGCGATAGCGAAGCTGACTGGCCGAGTGGCTATCCCTTGGGGCACGGCCCACTGTCTCACGACCACCAGCACGTCAGCTACGCTGTCGTAGCCTCCGCCCCCTAAACTTTGAAGGGTTGTAGCTCGCAAACTAACAGTGATAGGAATGTAGTTTAAATTGATTTGGACGCATGTGGTTTCAACAAATCCAATGCACGATAGAAAAAAAACTATTGTTCCATTTAAAAAATTATATCTTTGTGCTGTAACTCTTTGGAAAATGATACAATAAACTATGTTCATAGCTCCGCAGAAAGTGTAACATTTCTTGTGTTGACCTACCGCATTAAAATTTCCCGTCACCTATTATTTTATAAGTTACAGAGGCAAACACAGTGAAACACCCTGTATAAAATCTGTGCTTTTTATGCTGCTCCTTGAAAATAACAGTACTGAATATACTTAGACAGGCGCACGTTCTAATTAATTGAGAATAGTTGGTTGGGCTTTTAAAGGGACCAAACTACTATGGTTATCAGTCCTGAGAATAATTCTGTAGAAGCAAAACCTTCTCAAATAATGACGCATTTTCTGTATGCAAGTTCTTCTCTTGTGCAGTAATAAATGTTCAAATAATTGTTTTTAAAAGTGTTATTTTCGCACGCTATTCGGCCAATTCGTACACAAGATAAATATTTCAGCTGCCTCCTACCCACAGCTCTCCGAAACACTTGTGCAGTAATAAATGTTCCAATAATTGTTTTTAAAAGTGTTATTTTCGCACGCTATTCGGCCAATTCGTACACAAGATAAATATTTCAGCTGCCTCCTACCCACAGCTCTCCGAAACACTCCTGTGTTTCAGTCAGCTTAAGGAAAGTCCTGAAAGCAGACTGCTCTTTACAACTTTGAACAGTGAGGTGCACACGGCTGCAGGTGAATCCAATAGACTTCTATAGAACTACAGAGAAACGAATAGAATGAAACAGTGCGCATTCAACGAATACCCATTATTTCTTTCAGACCTAGCTTGTAACTTCCTGAGACTGCAGTTTCCAGTGAGACTTGCATTTTCTATGTCGATAATAAATAACATGGCAATAAATTCAATACTGTGGAGTGGATTTGACATTTCCATGTTTCTCAAACAGACAACTTTATGAAATTTTCTCAGGGGTGGGCTCATCAAAGAAATTATTCATATTAGATCCTGGACAAGTCACAAGAAATATTGTTTATACTAAAGTGTTGAATTAAATTAATGTAAGAATGTTACAAATCAAATGTTCAAATGTTTGTTAAGCTTATTGTAGTCAACTGCGGGGGTCATCAGTCCCTAAACTTACAAACTACTTATCAACTACCTTATACTAAGGACGGCACAAATATCCATGCCCGAGGGTGGGATTCGAACCCCCGACCGTAGTGGCCGTGCAGACAGTGACTGGAGCGCCTCAATCCCCTCGGCCACCGCGGCCAGCTGTTACAAATCATTTGTATTTTAATTACTATCTTTCTTTGTTTGGGTACTGCACTTATAATTTTGTTCATTATGTAAGACAGCCTTATTCCTTATATTTTCTTCAGAAATCTCTGATAAATATGACTCGCTCAGTTAGCTGTGTGGTTTAGCGCGCCACTTTCTGAGACGGAGAGACATACCGGCCCCGGTTAAAATCCGCCCGGCGGATTAACGAAGGGGTTCGGAGTACCGCCAGCTTGGACGTGGTTTTCAGGCAGTTTTCCACATCCCCCTAGGTGAATACCGGGCTGGTACCCAAGTCCCGTCTCAGTTTCACGATTCGCCAACATTTCGTAACACTTTCACACATATAACACTATACGGAGACATTTGGGGTACATGCCGGCCGCGGTGGCCGCGGGGACTGAGGCGCTCCAGTCACGGTCTGCACGGCTACTACGGTCGGGGGTTTGAATCCCGCCTCGGGCATGGATATTTGTGCCGTCCTTAGTATAAGGTAGTCCGTAAGTAGTTTGTAAGTTTAGGGACTGTTGACCCCGTAGTTAAGTCCCATAAGCTTAACAAACATTTCATTTGGGGGGACATGTTGTGGAGTCAGGATGGGCATTCGGCCACACTAAATAGTAACATGCCAAATCCGGATGTAACAAAGTCGATCCTACATGTGCGGGAACTTGGCCAAAGAGAAAGATATTCTCTAAATATAACATCGTTAGCTCACGTCAACACTTCATACCGAACATTGTAGACATTGCTGGACCTACGATATTTCCCAACTGGGGCAGAAACTTGATAATGGCGCTCCCACCCCGATTATAGATCGTTAGATTTGGCAGTAGTCAATTAATGGGATCAGTAGGTGAGACCAGGACACGTTGGCCATATTTTTTATTTTTCTTAATATTATTTTATTTTACATATTTAAATTTATGAAATTATTGTTAACTTTTAGATAGGTCTTTACTGAATCTTGATGACAGTTATTAAGCTTGAAAATATCAGTCACAGTATTAGAAAAAATTAATTACTGGACATAAGTCAAGTGGGCCAATCTGTCCCTGCCTCGGGGTAATTCCTAGTGCAGTGGTAGGATTATTATTTATTTCTGGGTTCAGAAATCGGTCTTGGAAACCGATACTAATGAAACCGTCAGTGTTTTATGTCTATTTATGCCTAGAGATCACGCACTTAAACGTGGCCTCTGAGCGGAGAATGTTGCGAGCTGAAGCTTGCATTCAGCTCGTAGAGTATTGGCTGTTAGAACAAGACCCGCCTCTTTCTACCATTGCCGCCAACTTACGGCGTATAGATTATAGGTTTTAAAAGAAACAACATGTAAGGGATTAAGGCGTCACAGATGTAACACGAAATTATCACATTAATGTTTGAGTAATAGAAAACTGGAACGTATATCTACGAAATTTTAATACTTTAAAGGGACTTATTTAATCAGGTGTAGCAACGCTTTATGCTTCATTTTACTGTCGTAACTGAATAACAATCAGAATTAACATTCTTCATACCACTTTCAAGGACAGCCTTCTTTCTTCTAAAAGAAGTCGTCGGGGTATGTGGACGTATTTTAGCAAATATCAAAGTGTAAACAATAATCAATACGAAGCACAAATCAACAATACATTGACGAGGCCTACGATGTACAATGCTGTTACGAGGTAAGGTTGGTAGAGAGAATAAACATTCTGTAGACACACGAACTTAACCGGCTTCCGCCGATCAGAGACGCGTGACATGTAATCGCAAACAACTGTTGTTTGCTTAAGGGATTGTTTGCATTGAGATTCAGATCACGAACAAAAACATATCATGTCATTAAACAAGTGTGATAACGTATCTGACTTTTCACTTATTGCAACGAAATTTAATTTACAAGTGTTACTGTGTCATCTCTAATGGCGTGTATTCTAATATTTGTTGTACGATAGTATTGGTTTGCATCTTGCCTGAATGCCATGAGGAGAAATAGGAGACTTACTTAGTACCTATTATGGGTAGGTAATAACTGTACTGTGGAATGATTTGACTACCTGCGACACAGCTATGCTATGGTGGTTACATAGCGACAGGTGCGGCCTCCACTTTGGAATTCAGGGGTGATCCACTTTTTTTGCTGTCAGGTGTATATCGGAAAGACAAGTCGGACACAACTGGAGTGGGAGTGTTCATTGCAGTGGATAAATATATTGTTTCCACCGAGGTCGAGGATGAAGGTAACTGTATAGTTATCTGGGCATGTATAACAGGTATGAGAGAAGTAAGTTAATAATTGGGTGTTTTTACCCCCCCCCCCCCCCCAGAGCTGCTGTAGAAGTTTAGGACTCATTCAAAAAAGTCTAAGCCACGTAATGGGTAGGTTCAAAAATGATGAAATGTTTGTTAAGCTTATGAAACTTAACTGCGGGGTCATCACTCCCTAAACTTATGAATTAACTTATATTAACGGCAGTAGAAATATCCATGCCTGAAGGGGGATTCGAACTCCAGGCGGGGAACGGCCTTGCGCAACATAGCATAGCGCCTCAATGCTCTGGGCCACTCCACCGCTGCAGAGCGTAGGTATCCGGGCCACGCAATATTAGTTGGGGGAGATTTAGGTTCTCCTAATTCCATTCCAGCTGGTACAGACAACCAGTTAGTGACACGTTTTTCGAAAACTGTCTTGAGCAGTTAAGCCGACAGCTGACATGCAATGGAAATATTTTAGGCCTTATAGCTACAAACAGGCCCGAACTTATTAATGATGTCAATGTAGAGACGGGAGTTAGCGATCATGATATCCTCATAGCGTGAATGGTGACCAAAGTTAATAAACCAATCAAGAAGGCTAGCAGTGTGTTTTTGTTAAAAGAGCCGATAAGCAATTTTTAGCATCACACAGAAAATAAATGGACATCGTTTAGTTCTGGTACAATGGATATAGGCCTAGAGGAATAGTCGACTACATTTACATACATTGTAAGTAAAGAGTTAGAGAAATATGTGCCCATAAAGTCGATTAAGGATGGAAAAGATCCACCTTGGTATAATAACAATGTTAGAAAGCTACTGAGAAAGCAAAGGCTGTTGCACTATCAGTCGATAAAAAAAAAATAAAAAAGGAACAAGCAAATAATGAGAGGCAAAAGTTAGTTAAGAAGATCGATGCAATAATTACCACAACCATAACTTAGTGAAAGATCTTTCTGAGAACACGAAAAAATATTGATCCTATGTAAAATCGATAAGCGGGTCAAAGGCCACTATTCAGTCACTCATTGATCATTCCGGGGCAATAATAGAAGAAAGCAAACGAAAAGCTGAAGTTCTAAATTTAGTCTTTAAGAAATCTTTCACGCAGGAGTACTGTTCAAATGTACCATAATTTGATCAACGCACTAACTCTCAAAAGGAGAATATATTAATGAGTATTTCCAGTGTAGAGAAGCAGCTGAGAGAGCTGAATGCAAGAAAGTCTCCTGCTCCGCATGGCATACCAGTTTGTTTTACAAAGAGTATTCTGCGGCATTTGCCCCTTACTTAGCTTGCATTTATCACGAATCTTTAATTCAGAGCAAAGCTCCTAGTGATTGGAAGAAAAACGCAGGTGACTTCCGTTTGTAAGAAAGGTAAAAGAACTGAACTACATAATTACAGGCCAATATCGTTGACATCAGTTTCCTGTAGAATTTTGGAGCATATTCTCGGCTCGAATATAGTAAATTTCGTTGAGACTGTTAAGCTTCTTTCTATGAATCAGCACAGGTTTAGGAAACAACGTTCGTGTGAAACTCAGCTTGCCCTTTTCTCACATAACATCTTATGAGCCATGGATGCAGAGCAACAGGCAGAGTATGTTTTTCTCGATTTCAAAAAGGCATTTGACGCAGTGCCAACACTGCTGACTGCTAACGAAGATACGAGCATATGGAATAGGTTCACAGAAAACTTCCTAAGTAGTAGAACGCAGCACGTTGTTCTCGACGGCGAGTGTTAGAATGTAGCACCTATTGTTTGTTGGGGTTTGAGTCGTTAACTAAAATATTACGTGAAAGCTTTGAATCGGGGAGAAACGGAGGATAAATTGTGGATATGATTTTAAATATTCTTTAAATAATTTTGAATAACGTCAGAAAACGGGAAATTTTTGGCAGCAACTACATCATAAAAAGTTGACGGAGTTTACCTTCAGTGTTACCACAGTCTAATATATACAGTCGCGACACTACCACTGATTTTTGTTATACTAGGCGACTGCAGCGCTCCTTGCGGACGTAAAGCCACGTTGCTCTATATCGTATACAAGACGTGTGTTTGTTGTGTGTTTTAGTGTACGAAATGGTTTTTACGAAGAGAAGCGTGTGTAGTGCAATAAATTGCAGCAACAACAACTGGAATACGTCATATTTATCATTCTTTAGGTTTTCTATAGAGCCTGAGAGGTATGTGACATAAAGTTTCGGTAATGCTTATTTACAATTATCTTGTGAGCAACACACGCGTATTGAAGATGATTTCTTTTTAGCATCAAGAAATGGCTTATAAATAGCAGGCAACAAGATCTTTTGGATAAAGTTGCCGCGTATTTACGTGATAATGTGAAGTTCTGCTCGCTAGACTTCGATGCAAACCAGTTCATGAATGATGAACGGAAGAAGCTGGTGTGGAATGGTTGCCTACATTGTTCTATGTTCCAAACAAACCACCGAAACTGGGAATGAAAAGGAAACTACCGCAAAGACATGATAATATTAAGGCGAAAGAAATTAAACGGTGTCCTGAAACAAGTATTACGACTGTGGTTGCTGCTACATCACAGCTAGAAACGTTTTTGTCTGGGCATTCGAAAGTAATTCACTATAGAGGCAAATGTATAAGAAATGTATGGAAAAGAAGTATTCATTGTTACCGTTATTAATGTTTGTAAGGTTAAATGTTTTCTGTTTTAGCTAATGGAAACCACAGTCTAACATATAAACCTATTTATCTGAAACCACAGAGCCGTCTTATTTTACAGACAATTGTCACCCCGCCCCCTCCCACTCCTCCCTCATCTTCGAACCATATGACAGACTGTGATAATGACTGAGGATGATTCATATAATATGACATTTAGACTGTCGTGTAATCGACGTAATATTATCTTAAAATAACATAGAATTGAAATAATCTCGTAGCAAAATTATATTAGATGAAAGTTTCATAGCCAGTGGGTGTTCTCATAACTAAAAAGCAGGGAAAAACCTTGTTTCGCACCTTTTAACACCGGGAAGACCAATTACATGCTTTTCATGTGCGAAATACTATGTTTACCAGCAAAGTAAGGTGCAATGTCTGAAGAATTTCGTCATAAATATGTTGCAGTTAGCGTCAGTTTATTCACGAGTTTTTACTAAATTTACATTTGTTGATATTTAACTGCCCGTTAGAAGTTCAGTTATAGGCTTGTCTACACAAAATACTATGTTTATCTATCACTACCAGCAAGGTAAGCTGCAAGCAATTTCTAAAGGATTATTTCGTAACATATTGCACAATTGCAGTTTGTGTCCGATCACAACGAGTTTTTGCTCGGTTCGTTTCTTTTACACTCAGTCATGTGTCAAGATACTTAAATGAAGCTTGGAATGCAAGAATATATACAATATTTAGAAAATCGCACAGAAGTAATTACAAGCGGTCATTATTGTGTCGTGTACGGCGTTAAGGGAGAGCCGGCTTTACGACCGCTTGGAGCGCTAGTGTCGCTCCAAATCTCAGACGGTAACAGCTTTCACAGCAGTGAGTGTCGCGACTGTATTTATTAGACTGTGCTGTTACCATACATTATTTCGATGATATCAGCATAGGAATCTGTAAATTCAAACTAGAATGATTGAGGATAAAACACCGTCGTGTTCTGGAAGTGGACGGGTGGAATTTTGATGCGCAGTGGACCGTGTGTTAAATTTCATTTGTGGGCTCCGCGTTTGCGGCTAGTAAATTATTGTGGGGATAGAAAATTCGGACTTCGTCATATACTGTTGCTTAATAAAAACGACTGAAGGTTCTAAAAATTGAATACTATTGTGAAGGGGAAGAATTGGAATCAAAGGGTAATAGAATGAATCACAATCACTGCATTGTTGTTCGTCAGCCGTAATGGCGTCCAATTCCGTCACACGCAAATTGTATGAATCATCTACTTCACAGGGAGGAAGGGAATCAAATAACACACCCGCCATTTTACTAAGGCACTTATATATTTCAAAGAAACAAACTTTACACAATTAGCACTATACTTACAACAATATTAATGGCGATCGGGCGGAGCTGCTAGAAATGCTTCTTAACTCGACGACGGCAATAGACAGACAAATGAAGTGGTTCGCTGTTCTTTCTCTCCGGCGGAAAAACAAGGGAATGTAGGATTTTCGTAGATGACTTTTTGTTGTTGTTGTTGTTGCTAAGAGGGAAAGAAAAACGATCCTTGGTGGTATCTATAATCTTCGACTCGCGAAGTTAATTATTCTGTATTTATTTATATTTTTATTCCTAGCGTTTCACTGTCCCCTCTTTGGCTTCGGGATGTAGTGTAACAGACGAGTCGAAGGCAAAGACAAATATTTTCTTTTATTTTCATTAACTTATAAACATGGAATATTTGCGAAGGGGATACAATTTTTGTTTTGTTTTTGCTTTTGGTATAGTGCTTTGCTTTACAGTTATTCATATTTCAGCTTGTACTATTTTAATTTATCATCTATAGACATTTTCACATGAGTTCTCGAATCATATTGTCTTTACATAAGTATATTCATAAATTGGCTTTACAATGTCGTTTTACATTTACAATTACATATACATGTTTTGTGCGCCTCGGTTGCACTTTGGTAGAGTGCCAGACTACAAGTTCAAGGGTCGCTGGTTCGATCCCCGCCAGGTCGTGGGATTTTTATATGTCACTTTCCACTTCTTTCACCTCTGGCAGTATTGTTCATGTGAAATATACCGACTAGCACCGTGGTTCGGAACCCATGTTAAACTATAGGTCCCCCTATAACTGGCTGGGTAAGTCAGTTCGAAGGTCGGAGGAAGGCAACGGCATACCACCTCCAAACAGGACCATGCCTCCTAGTAAAGCACTGTGGTGTTCAAACCAATCTTCGGATTGTTGACTGCTTTACCTTTTTTTTATATACATGTTTTAAAGTTTCATTTGATATTGATTTTGAAACAATTCATCTTCATCATGAAAATATTTTATTGTTGAGTTTCTCCCGGCGTATTTGATAATCAAAATATCCACGGGTGTACTGCCGGTCTACAGTGTCCAACGGGCACAATATTTCGGCGATCATACACGTCGCCATCATCAAGTGAACTGACGGACTGAGTCCTGGAAACGCGTCGGCACGGAGATCCGCACGCAACGACGGCTCGAAGGGTACTGGGTTGTAGCCCGGTGGCGGGCAATTTAAATACCCTCGACCCGCGGAGCGCCCCTCCCCCCCCCCCCCCCCCCCCAGGTCCGCGCCACGCGCCGCGGTCGTTCAGTGGAACCGATTGCGACGGCGTCTGAGATGACGTCGATGTGAGGGCTCTGTCCGCCGTGGTCTTCACTACGTTTGCTTGATTTACTCTTAATTAACCCAATCGCTGGTTCCCAACCTTTGCTAAGATTATAGCCACAGTCGCGGTTTATGAGGTCGTCACTAGTGCGAATTTCAATGGCCTCTCTAACGACGCAGTCATAGTATCTCGACGTCTGTACCAGAATCCTAGAGCGTTCATACTCCATCGCATAATTCCCCGACAAACAATGTTCAGCGACCGCCTACTTGGTCGGATACATCAATCGTGTGTGCCTCTGGTGTTCAAGGCATCGATCCTTGACGATACACATCATCTGTTCTGTATATGACTTGCCACACTGACACGGAATCTGGTAAACGCCGGCCTTCCTCAAACCGAGATCATCTTTGGCGCTCCCCACCAGTACACGAATTGTATTCGGTGGACAAAAGACATTTCCAACCTGCTGTTTCTTCAAAATGTGGGCGACCTTCCCGAGAGTGCGCCGGTATATGGAATAAACGCAGTGCCTACGTCCTCCCTCGTGTTTTCATCCGTTTCCACAGGTTGTGCTGTAGTGGTTGGGCGGAGAGCCCACTGAATCTGCCACTCTGAGTAGGAGATAGTGCGCGCCCTATGTACTAGAGCAGCCACACCCAATCTTTTCCCTCCTCGGGCCAAATTCTCAAACGTTTTATTTCAAGTGGGCCACAATACTATAACAGGACAAAATAACACTGCGAAATAACTACATTCATTTGTTTTATCATCAAAATCTATTTTAATATATAAAAGGCAATGTCCTGAGTGACTGATTGACTCATCATCGCCCAGCCCAAACCACTGAAGATAGAAACTTGAAATTTGTAGAGGGTGTTGATCTTACTGTGTAGTCGTCATTTAAAAAGCAATTTTTCTATATTCCGTCCGCAAGGGGGTGAAATAGAGGATGAAACTTTTTTTGAAAATACGTTGTTGTTATTTAGGCAATTGTGACGCCAGAACTACAACATTTGGGATTTTAATTCGGGGTTCGAATTTAAAAGACACGTGACCCGGCATTTTTTGAAATTCAACCAATAACGGATAAAATAGGGGACGCAAAAAATTGATTTTCAAAAATATGTTGCTGTTAACTCAAACTTTAAGCTACAATTACGAAACTTCGGATATGGACTCTTGGTCAGCATTTTAAAAAAACTCGAGTTCCAGTATATTTGGAAATTCAACAAATTAGAGGGTAAAATAGGGGATGGAAAATTATTTTTGAAAACACGTTGCTATTGAGACAATTTTGAAGCTAGCGCTGCAAAAATTGGTATTTGTATTGTTGGTTAGAATTTAAAAAAATAAGTGTTTCGATATTTTTGGAAATTAAACCATAAAGGGGGTTAAATTTGAGAGGGGATGTTTTTCGAAAATTTGTTGCTATTTAGGCAATTTTGAAGTTAGAATACAAGTTGTCTGATTTGGATTCGGGGTTTGAATTTAAATGAAATGAGTTCAGTATTTTTGGAAATTCGGTCAATAAGGGGATGAAATAAGGGATGCAAAAATCGATTTTCAAAAATATATCGCTGTTAACTCAAATTTCAAGCTATAGCTACGGAACTTAGGATATGGACTCTTGATCAGGATTTAAAAAACACGAGTTTCGGTATTTTTGGAAATTCGACAACTAAGGGGATAAATAGGGGATCAAAAATTATTTTCGAAAACACATTGCTATTAAGACTATTTTGGAGCTACAACTACGAAACTTCGGATATGGAATCTTGGTCAGGATTAAAAAAACACGAGATTCAGTATTTTTGGAAGGTCAACAAGTAAGAGGATAAAATAGGGGTTGAAAAATTCTTTTTAAAACACGTTGCTATTCAGACAATTATAAAGCTAGAGCTGAAAAAAAAGGATTGATATTGGTATTGTTCGTTAGAATTTAAAAAATACGTATTTCGGTATTTTTGGAAATTTAACCATAAAAGGGTTAAAGTGGTGAGGGGACGTCTATCGAAAATCTGTTGCTATTAAGGTATTTTTGAAGCTACAACCACATAAATTGGTATATGTTTCCTTGGTCAGAATAAAAAAGACACATGTTTCGATATTTTCAGAAAATTGATCATTTAGGGGGTGAAATAGGGGAAGAAATTTTTTTTGAAAATACGTTGCTACTAAGCCAATTTTGAACCCAGTATTACGAAAATGATATTTGCATACTTGGTTTGAATTTTAAAAGACACGTTTGGGCTATTTTTCGAAATTCAACTATTAAGGGGTGCCATAGGAGGCTACAAGTTGTAAAATCAAATGTTCAGATGTTTGTAAATCTTAAAGAGACTTAACTATGCGGTCATCAGTCCCTAAGGCTTACGAACTAATTAAACTAACTTAGACTAATTTATGTTAAGGACAACACAAACACCCATGCCCTAGGGGTGAATCGAATCCCCGAAGGGGAACAGCAGCGCTCACCGCAACATGGCGCCTCAATACGCAGAGCTATTCTGCTGCGACAGCAAGGAGTATCACAATGTTTCATTATGATAGTACTTAAACTATATCCACGAAAATTATTATTAAGAGGGAGAAACAACTGGTGCAGATCAACCAGCCTACGCATGCAAAGCAGCGGGTGTTAAGCTAGTTTTAATACATAATTGTTAATAGAAGAGTACATTGCTTTTGGAAACATAGCTGAATGTATTGTTAGTTAATATTTTCTTAGTTTTTAGAATTTGTGCACTTGTTCTCAAGACAAATAATAATTAATTTCAAAGAAAGAATGTAAGAACTTAAAAAGTTTGAGTGGTCATCTGAAACTCAGCTTCAATCTTTTGACAGCAATTTCCAAGCAATTACGATTTTGTAAAATATCTTTGTTAGTAATGTACGTCAATCAATGAAATATGGCATATAGCGATTTTTTAAAAGGCAAAGAGGGCGAGTGATTACTGTGAACTGCCATTAAGGTACTTGCCAGAGCTCGACACCGTTAACCAAAAAGTTAACTTCATTAATCATTAACCCATTGCAGAAATGGTAATTTCGGCAGGCAAACTGGCATACATGTATTCCTCTAACTTCTCAATTTTCTTTTTTCTTGCCGGCCGCGGTGGCCGCGGGGACTGAGGCGCTTCAGTCACGGTCTGCACGGCCACTACGGTCGGGGGTTCGAATCCCCCCTCGGGCATGGATATTTGTGCCGTCGTAGTTCGTAAGTAGTTCATAAGTAGTTTGTAACTTTAGGGACTGATAACCCCGTAGTTAAGTCCCATAGAGTATACAAACATTTGAACTTGAACTTCTTTTTTCTTCTAATAATTGCCAGTTAAGGTGATCATATTTGCAAAGGTGGGACCAATTCTATAACTACTCAAAATACAACAATATCCTGTGATTGTTATACATTATTGAAGCTTACAATGAAATGAGTAACAGGCACCAAATCACACTACAGAATATATAACACATATATACATTCACAGCTACTGTGTGAGTTACACTTAAGTATTAAAAATTAGTAAAAGTTTTGCTTAGGTAATTTCAGACAGGTTTTGACACTTACCTGATCATGTTTCAAAAGTAAATAAATGACAGTGATTGCGAGGGTGATTTTTTTTTCTGCATAAATTTGATTTAACTTTTAAATCTTCTACTATGGATGTTGACAGCTGGCTTTTGATGTAACTGTTATTCTTAAGTAGCATATATCAAGAGAGAACGCTGGCGGTAAATATTCTTACTTAACTTGACTGCTGAAATTTAAATAAAGGTTGTTCATAATTGGGGGAGATCTTTTAATCGATTTATTGAAGACAAGAACCAATATCGCTTTTTACTTTTTATTAAGATCACCGGTTTCGACTGTTTAACTTCCATCTTCGGATCTTAGATTACATTCTTTTAATAATAATGTTGTGAAGAATGTAATCTAAGATCCGAAGATGGCAGTTAAACTGCAGAAACCGGTAATCTTCATAAAAAATAAAAAGCTATCTTGGCTCTTGTCTTCAATAAAATGAAATTTAAATGGCTGAACAGACTTTTAATGGAACGTAGTTTAAAGAAAAAAAAGCTTGTTTTCACATCGGATCTACAATACACTCTGTGTACCACATCCAATAGGGACAGCCCACGTCAGTTTACAGTGATTTATCAATTATCATAACAGAAAAAAATTGTAGTTCTCTGAGACATGATCCACGGTTAATTTAAAGAGGAGTTATATTACACGGTTTTGGCACTAAATTTGAATTTTGTCACTTATTCTGAAGTTCTGACGTACTGACTTGTCTATACATGAGCTTCAATCATCCGTTTAGCCCCCACCCACCGGTCTCAAGCTCCGCCCATCAGCGGTAAGGGACTCAAGCCAATGCCATCTAGGTGACACTGGTTCACCCAAGACATGTTACAGAAAAACAACATTTCGTAATGCACTGTATAAGTTTTTAAGTATAACATTTTTACAGATACTGTCTTTATAAAATGAAATCAAAACTCCAATGTAATGGTAATAGTTTGTCAAAACTGAATTGCGCGGTATTTTTGTCAACTCAGATCGGACTCTTGATGGGCCATCCTGTGGGCACACCGAATAGGCGTCATAAACTTTCTGCATGAACGTTTTACTTGTTTTCTTTTTAAATTCATATTCAAATTTTTTCTTCGGTGCCTGTAAATTACGTAAATTCAAGGATTTTACCGAGGGAAATTTGTCCCAATTCCTTTATAGATACTGACTTTTAAATAAGCAAAAACTGCAATTTTAAACTTTCAGCACAGTCACGCATTGTACCGATTAATTTATTTTTGCCTTGCGCCTCGAGCATTATGGATTGTTTATTTTCGTAGTGACTGCACTGGCGGTGCTTTGATATTTACGGTTGTGTTGCATATTAAGCACAGTGCTTTCCCAACAAATACGAATCTTCCCAGTAAGCATAAAAATGGCACACTTTTATCCTAGCCTTTCTTGCTCATGCTGAACGCTCGCAAGACAGATTAAGGTCCGGCTCGTCCATCTCTCGTTAACCTTCTCGTTAGTAAACGAGAAGATGCCTTTAACGTCCAGTTAAATGTGCTCGTTAAGTGCATTGCGTTTGTCATTGCCAGATACACCTATCGTTTGCTAACCTGGAGAAAACGAGAAGGTACGATTTATTTCGAATAGGTTGGCAATAGAAACAAATGAAAGTGCCGTCTGAATAAAGATTATTTAACTACCAGGGATGAGGTTAGCAGATAGTTGTTAATTGGCGTTATGGAAAAGAAACGTGAAAGACGCTCGAATTTTATAAGAAGTTAGTGCGAGTGTGTTGTGTCCTCAATAGAGAAATATTAGGGTGCATTGGAATGTAAAAAAAACAAAAAAAAAAAAAAAAAAAAAAAAAACGGACGCTACGACATGGAAGGAGAAGAAAAAAGCAACATGATCGCGTGTGGCAAATGAATTCAATGCTTTCCACTGAAAATGTAGAACAGTGTGTAGTATCTTAGTACAAGCGGAGGAAGGAATCATATTTTAGGCCTCACAATGGCGCAACAAGCATAATTAAATACTGGGTAAATTTTACGACGCTTCTCGCCGGGCTCCAGTGCTTATGTTGGCAACAGATAAACAGTGAAGTGTAGAATTGTGTTAATATTTTTCACGAGCTACGGAGTAAATGTTATTGCTGCTCGTTTCACTCGCAGCAAAATTAATACTGTACCTGCTCTATGGTTGACAGGTTCTTGTATGTACCCTTGTCCGTTCAGAAAAAAATAACTTTCGTTTTAATTGAAGTTATCAAGACAAAACATATATTGATGACAACATAACCACTGCAGCCCGGCGAAAAGCGTGGTACAATTTTAACCAAATACTGAATTAATAAGCTTGCAGGCATAAATAATGTATTCTGTTTTCTATTATGACAGATAACTTACAAAATACGTAACTATCTGTTGGACTCTTGAGATGGTCGTGGAGTTTTTCATGTAGCGTTTCCAAACGAAATAGCGTAACAAATTCTGCATCATCTCAGCATTCAAAATGATTTGGGCGAACATAAATACGTCTAGATCGCATTATAGGAGCAATAACCTTTAGATCGTCTAAAATATTGACATTGTCTTCATTGTCAACCAAATCTCTTATTCCAACCATTTTCACATACCGATTCTCACTGAACTAGTCGTTACCCATAAGTTTGTAATTTGATATCGCAACAATATTTTTAAGGTTATGTTGCGTATCTGTAATATATCAAACTCGTCTGCTAACTACTGATATGGATGGGGCGAGAAATATGACGATAAATCTTTCAATGAAGCTGCTTTCCACACTAGGTTTTCATAAATGTAGTGCTTCTGTTAGTTTGTTCGATAAATCGGTCTTATCACGTGAAAATATTGCGGTATTTTAGCGCTTTGGAATCTTTATATTTTCATACAGATTATCACTTAACTGATAGTTAGCCCCGTGTAACGAGCAGAATTCTACTCGTTAACTTAACGGCCAGATTGAGGGCTTTTAACGTCTGGTTAACTCATAACGAAACATTGACAAACACTGTTCTCCGCTAACGTCAAGTTAAAACCTTAACCGGAACTGAACGAGACATTGACAAACCGCCTTTAGTGTCACACTTGATAGGACTATGGGTGCTATCGACAAAGGTTCGCAAATCGATTCCGTATTTCTTGATTTCCAGAAAGCTTTTGACACCGTACCTCACAAACGGCTTTTAATGAAATTGCGTGGTTCTGGTATATCGCCCTGAATTTGCGATTGGATAGGGGATTTCTTGTCAGAGAGGACACAGTTCGTAGTAATCGATGGTAAGGCATCGACTAAAACAGAGGTGATATCGGGCGTTCCACAGGGTAGTGTTATTGGTCCTCTGCTATTCATTATTTACATAAACGATTTAGGGGAAAATCTAAGTAGCTCTCTTAGGTTGTTTGCAGATGACGCCGTCATTTGCCGTCTAGTAAAATCATATGAAGATCAAAACCAACTGCAGAACGATCTGAATAAGATATCAGTATGGTGTAAAAATTGGTAATTGGCTCTAAATAATGAGAAGTGTGAAGTCGTCCACATGAGTACGAAAAGAAATCCGTTAAACTTTGTTTACAACATAAATCAATCAAACGTGAAGGCCGTAAACTCCACAAAATACCTAGGAATTACTATTACTTCAGACCTAAACTGGAAAGAACACGTAGATAATATCGTGGGAAAGGCGAACCAGAGACTACGTTTTATTGGCAGAACCCTTAAAAGATGCAACAGAACTACTAAAGAAACTGCATACACTGCGCTTGTCCGTCCATTTTTGGAGTATTGCAGCCCAGTGTGGGATCCTTATCAGGTGGGTCTGACGGAGGACATCGAAAGAGTCCAAAGAAGGGCAGCTCGTTTCGTATTGTCACGATATAGGGGAGACAGCGTTACGGAAATGATACAGGATCTGGGATGGGAATCACTGCAACAACGGCGCTTATCGCTGCGGCGTGGGCTACTTGCGAAACTCCAATCACCAACATTCTCCTCCGAATGCGAAAAAAATTTTGTTGACTCCCACTTACATAGGTAGAAATGATCATCAGAATAAAATACGAGAAATCAGAGCTCGTACAGAGAGATTCAGGTGTTCTTTCTTCCCGCGCGCTATTCGAGAATGGAATGGGAGATAAATGGTATAATTGTGGTTCGATGAACCCTTTGCCAGGCACTTAAATGTGATTTGCAGAGTATCCCATGTAGATGTAGATACAGAGCTTGATAAGCAGATCCTAATCGAAATGTACTTTTGTTATTCGAAAAGAACGCGATTGCGAGCACTGTTCGAGCTTCCACAGCCGCCACAAGGGGTGGGCAGGGAGGGGGGAAGCACCGGGGCAGCAAGGGGCGCGAAAACACTCGGGTGGGGCCTGCTTCACGACAGACGACATGCGCTGTGGAGAACGCGCTGTTTAAGTTCAGGGAACTGACGTCACCGATTTCGCCGTACGCATCTCGCCCATTTTCTATCAGCCACTCATTAGAGATTTTTTTTTTTTTTCGAAATTTTGACTGCTGGACGACTAGTTTGCCGGGCCGCTCAAAAATGTTCGGGGGGCCGCAAGTGGCTCGAGGGCCGCAGGTTGAGTACTGTACTTGAGTTTTAACCCGCGATCACTCGCGTTGTTAGAAAAAATCTAACATTTACGATTTTAGTTGAATATTCCATCACATTTCAAAGCTAATGAACTGACCATCTAAAAATGCATTCTTTCATATCTCGTGATTCAATTAATCTGTGACTCGACAATCAAATTAAAAAAAAAAAAAAGTTCAAATGTTTGTATAGCTGATGGGACTTAACTACGGGGTCATCAGTCCCTAAACTTACAAACTACTTATCAACTACCCTATACTAAAGACGACACAAATATCCATGCCCGAGGGGGGATTCGAACCCCCGACCGTAGTGGCCGTACAGACCGTGACTGGAGCGCCTCAGTCCCCTCGGCCACCGCGGCCGGCCAATCAAATTACAACAATAGCTTGTTAGTTGTGGCATTATTTGAAGTTGTGCGCAGTGTTAGATTTTTTTCTAACACGGGAGTCTTAACGTAACAATTACTTCTCCTGCCGTGGATAACCGCCTCGCTTCACTATCAGCCTGTTTCTTGTACTTGTAACATGCGGTTGTGTTACTTCGTTTTCTCCTGAAACTGTTCAGCACATGTTACGTCTTTTATGTGCAAATTAAATATCCTTATTGAGTTTTACGTATTGCATGAAGCGATTGTTTATACAGAGTACATGACATTCTCTGTCGGATATGGATGTATATAAAACTGAAAAACACTGTAAGGTGCCAGCGGTTTCTTCTTGAAACATAATATTCTGATTTCGGTTACTTCAAGTTTGTTCGCTTCGCCACTGTCAGCGTCTACAGAATCGTCGCTGTGCATGGTGGATAACATTAGAACGTTTTATCTATTTATTTTATACGTATGAGCAACTGGAGCAGTTGTTGCTTGGTTTTTCTCCAAATGCTGCTGTTTAGTTGTCTAAATTTTACGTCCAGAAATTCCGGTGGAATCTCTCTTTTATTCATCCGCAGAGTATCTACTAATGTGAATCTATGGTTGGCATACATTTTGTCACCCAGTGGTATAGATGTGAAATAATTGTCCATCGTCACTTTTCTGCCTGTTTTGTCAATCGGTCTAATGAATCGTAACACCACGTTCTCTGCATCATTTGCTACTTGATATAGCCCAGTAGGTTGTTTGCCTTCATATACTTCCATACTTAGCGTATAAAAAGTTCTGGCATCACAAAGCGCATGTACCTTGATGCCATATTTTGCAGGCTTGTTTGCTATATACTGCCTGAATTTGAAACTTCCGCGGAATGGTTATAACATCTCGTTATCGTTGTCTGTGCTTCGGCACTATAGCTGTTCTTGCAAACATCCACAAATTCGTCAAATTACATGTTCCATACCATGTTTACACTAATTTGTAATACTTTGGTAATAATAAACAAATCATTTATTGTTAAACGTCTTTTTCTGACACAAAGAGATGAAAAGGTGCAAGATCTCATTGTTAAAAAAATCTAACACGGGAGTTACCGCGTGACAACAATATACGCGAGCGACCGCGGGTTAAGTATCTCATTCCACTGTGAAGGGTGGTGATAGCTGTCTGCTTGTAAATACAGATCAGTGTGCGTTGTCTTCCGATACACACCATGACCCAGAGTGCCATCAGCTCTTCTCTTGTCCAAGACGTCAAGGAACGGGAATTAACCCTCCGTTTCAGTCTCCATGGTGAATTTGATGTTGTGGTGTATGGAGTTCAGATGTGTAAGGAAGTCAAGCAGTTTATCTGTACCATGTGGCCGGATGACGAAAGTGTCGTCCACGTAACGGAAAAAGCCATTAGGTTTCCATTCAGATGACGCCAGGGCTTCCTCCTCGAAATTTTTCATGTACAAATTTGCGACCACAGAGGAGAGTGGACTACCCATGGCGACTCCCTCCGTTTATTCGTAGTATTCCCTATTGAAAAGAAAATACGTGGAGGTCAAGACATGCCTAAAAAGTTTAGTGGTCTTCTTGTCAAACATCTAATCAATCAAATCTAGTTAATCTCGAAGGGGTACCCTCGTAAACAACGAAACAATGTCAAAACTCACCATATCAGACTCATCCAAACCTGAAGCTGTCAAGACGTTTAACAAAATCCACGTAATTACGGATGTGATGAGGGCATTTACCCACATAAGGACTTAATATTCCCTTCAAATATTTGGCCAACAAATATGTAGGCGCTCTGATGTTACTGACAATGAATCATAGGGAGGCCATTAAGTCTTGGCGGTACCGGACCTTGAGGTAGCAGTTTCTTGGCGACACCCTCCGGTAAATCAGCGTCCTTGAGAAGCGCCCTCGTCTTGTTCTCCACCTTCTTTTTGGGGTCAACGCTGATCTTCCGGTAGCAATCGTCATTTAGCAGGCTCTGTATCTTTTCAGTGTAGTACTTATGGGAGACAACAACCTTAGTATTGCCTTTGTCAGCCGGTAAGACAACAATTTCAGGGCGCTCCCTCAGGTCACGAATGGCCGCCCTCTCTTTACTAGTGATGTTCGACTCCATGGGCTTGGATTTCGTCAACACACGACAAGTTTCACGACGTATTTCCTCGGCTGATTCGGGCGGAAGACGAGCTGCAACCTGTTCAACAGCACTGATAATTTCTGCGACCGGTGTGAACTTGGGGACAGGAGCAAAATTGAGACCGCATCATCACTCAACTCTATGCCACACTGATTGATGACAGTCTTGCACAGAACCTGCACATTGCCTTCATATGGGCGGAATCGGCTGCAATCCAGGTAACACCGTCAATCCAATCCCAGGAAAAAGAAGTGAAATGACTAGCTAATTGCAAATGTAGTTTGAATAGTTCCAGTGAGATGAACTCAAGGCTACAGCGGGTGAAATGCACTCTCTCATGAAGCAATGTGAGGCTGGTCCGTTTCTTAATTCTCTTGGCTGCTGCAGAATTGATGTGATGCGTAACCTTATCAAAATTTGGAACAACATTCTCGGAAGACATCTCTTTAGAAAAGCAAGAGTACTTAGCAAGCGGCATTGACGGTGGCGCGACTTTTCAAATTTCTTCATGCTGCAATACATCTCCTCCCCGTAAAGTTGTATGATGTGATTCTTGAGTTTCTCCCAGCGTATTTGATAATCAAAATATCCACAGGTGAACTGCCAGTCTACAGTGTCCAACGGGCACAATATTTCGGCCATTTCGGCCAATATGTCGCCATCATCAGGTGAACTGACGAACTCAGCTCCTGGAAACGCGTCGGCACAGAGATCCGCATGCTATGACATCAGGCACCTACATATTTATTGGCCAAATACTTGATGGGAATATTAAGTCCTTATGTGGGTAAATGTCCTCATCACATCCGTAATTCTGTGGATTTTGTTAAACGCCTCAACAGCTTCAGTCGTTTCGTTGTTTACGAGGGTTTTGCCGACTTCTGGCCGATTTCCGGCCGCTGGTGGCGGGATCGTGGACCGACTAGGACATTCTGTGGCTGCGTTTCGACCTGGTAAGACGTTTGGACTTTCTTTCCTCCCTTGAGATGATAGCGATTCGTCGTCTGATTTGTTAGGCTTCAGATATTAGGTTCATTTTTCGGGATAAGTTCCTCCGATCATGTACGGAAATGTATTCAATTTCATTTCGGTGATTTTGCATAGGTAAATGCGGTGAATATGCAACTAATCAGTTTGATAACAACTGGGAATCGGTAACCTGTGTGAGACTAGCTGGCGGTGTATGAACTCTGTTTACTTTCCTTCTAGCTTTGTGGAACTTGACTAATATGCGGGAATATTTTTATTTTTATTTTTATTCTGTTTCCTTCTTCCGTGAGTGATGTGTACTCCACGCGGTGTGTTCTTAGAAAGAAGCCTTCAGCTACCCCTGTGTCTGTTCCTATGCCCTTCAGGCAATAAATTATATATGTATCTTTTTGATCTCCATTATTACATCGCGATCTCCTCTCTGTCTATTTTTAATTGTTGTTTCGTTTTTAAACTTGTACTTTGCTTTCAGACTCCGCAAGTAAATTCTCTTCTAGCCTTATTCGACCCGTTTATTAGCTTGCTTATGAAATACTACGTATTTCTGGGGGCTGCAGCCATATTTCTTAGTTGATCCACCCCAACTTTGAATTTTTTCCACTTTTCTGAATTTTGAAGACTAGACTTCGTCCATCCTTGTAAATCCTTCCAATCGCGTCTAACTGTATTTCTTTAGATTCCTTATGATATCCTACGAATTTCTAAGGGTTGCATGACGAAACTATTTTTCTTTATTTTTCTGAAATTGAATTTTTGTATTTTTACTGGTTTTTGGAACCACGTGGCTCAGAACTCTGACTTCAAGGGTCTATTGCTAGTCACTTGAGTGCTCGCCACTACTCACAAACCAGTGCCTTCCTATTGTAGTATTCTTGCCTCATAATCAGTGATTCCGCTGGTTTTTGTTGAAATGAATACAATCTTTAAGCACTTCGCCTTCATTGGGATGCGAATATGTAATTTGGCAGACACATGCTGTGTGTCTCAATAATACTGCATGCTCACGGTTTGATTGAATGAAATGTAATCTCGCTATTATCGCGTACCATCTCAAGTAAAGAAGGACAGACCAGAGCGACCTAGGAAGTTTATTTTTTCTTGTGTTGTGTGGTACATCCTGGTTCGCTGAATTTTGCCTACGATTGCGGCACCTGCTTCTGCTTCGTATCAGCACATTGAGTTGGGCGAGTTTTCCTTTACTCCGCGTGTGTGAGTGGCTGAATGCTTGTTTATTTTAAATCCCTCCTCTGACAATGTTCAGTTCAGATTACATTAAGTTATTTTAAATGGGGATGCATTTTTATTGCTTAACAAAATTGGTGCCCCCATTTGCTCATGTTTGAAGTGAATAAATAATTTATTATCAGTGAAACCTTGTCCTAATTTTGAATATTAGTTAACGAAAACCTTCCCTTTTTTCATTTAATGTTGTTTTTCACCAGTGCTGAGAACAAATTCATATTATATTTTTAATTCTGTTGCGCCATAAATGTTCTCACAGCCATCTTCATGAAAGGGTTTAGTTTGGAGTGGCTTTTATATGAATGATTGTGTGTAATTCCGAGATCTACAACGTATGTTGGCCACCGTCTCTTTGTCTTCCTGCTACTAAAGTAAAGTTTGAGTCAGTTCTAAATTCTGGGCCAGGGAACAAGATTCTGTTGCAGGAAATAGTCAGTAGTTCATGCGAATCCTTTGACTTGTTTTACAGCCAGAGTCACACGTTTACAGTAAGCATTTAACTGGCTCCTTTCAGCTAGAGTTAATTTAACAATTAACGGTGGTATTTCAGTGTGCACCATGGCCAGTCTTTTTTGTTGTTTTTGATCATTAGCAATGTGACTGTTACGCTACACTGCAATAAAGGACAGTTGTGGGGAAGGCAGATGATCGACTTTCGGTTATAGGGAGAATTTTGGTTTGATGTGAATCGTCTGTAAAGGAGACAGCATATAAAATCCTTCAACGAACCTGTCTTGAGTGTTGTTCAAATGTTTGGGATCCCCTCCAGTTTGGTTTATAGCAACGTTTTTCAACCTTTTCAAATGTGTGACTCCCTTCCAAATAAAAATTATTCTGGCGACCCTCCCCCTACCCCCAAACCCTCATGAACTGTGACAAAACTATGTTATCTCAAAGGAAACAGACTGAGTCTTCTTTATTTTGCTACTGCTGTTTTTCTTTAATTGTTGGACAAAGTTTGTTTTGTGTACTTTTTGGAATGGAACAGATCCTATATTGACGTCATTTCTGACAGAAAAGTTTATTAGATTCCATGTGGTCTTACACTTGTTACTGGATTTCTCAATTCTTCTGAGATTATGGGATTTTTAACATCCACAATGACTTTTTTATATTCATTCCTACATGTGACATAGGCTGATTTAGCATGACTAGTTTTCAGTCTATTATAAATATTGTACAACATCATAACTTGGTTTTTAAGGTTAGTTAGCTGTTTCGTATACCATGTATTATGTCTGTTTCGAATTTTTGTTTTCAGGTCTTTGTCAGTCACTATGCATATCTTTTTCGGAATGTGGCGGAAATATTTTTAAAAACATTTCAAATAGTACATTTGCTGGCAGATCTGTACTTAACTTGTAATGTGTATCAGCATAACAATGGCCAAACTCATCTATGTCAGCAGGGGACTTACAAAATCTTATAATTTTCTCATCTGTATCAGGTCTGGTGATTACAAGTTTTTGGACAGGCTTTGTTATATAACTCATATTCAGAGAGAAACTACTTGTATAATTTAAAGATATAGAATCGTGATCAGAAAATGAAAATACTGTCATGTCACAAGATATATCTGTTGTTTTAAAGATCACAAAAATATTGTCAAGACATGCTTGTTTTCTCGTGGGCCCTTTATTGACTGAGTGTAAATTGCATTGTCTTCAGAAGATTTTGGAGATCAGTAATACTTCGTTTTTGGGTTGTTATATCAAAATCTGCATTCAAATCTCCGCCTATCACAATATCAGAATGTAATCATCTAGTTTCTCTAAATTCATGTAACAGCAAGTCCAGTTTTTCTAAAAATACATCATTATTACCTTTAAGTGATCTACATAAGGATATTACTACTTACTTGAAGTTGTCTATAACTATACCAGCTACTTCAAAGTTCTGTTCTAAACATAAAGAATCTAGATCTAATCTAGTGACTGAGCAGCTGAATGACTTGTTAATATAAATTGCCACACCACTTCTTATATACAGTTTTCTGCAGTAGCTATTTGCTAAATTATATAATATTCATAGAATATATGACATCAACTGCGATTGGGCAAAGCAGAAAATGTGCACCCAGCCGGGATTCGAACCCCGGGTCTCCTGCTTTCTAGGCAGTTGCGCTGACCCCTACACCACTGGGGACACAGAGATCACCGCACCTGCAAGGACTACCTAAGCACGCCTCCCGTCAGATACAAATTCCCAGATTCGCCCTGCCCACAGTACTCAAACTCGTAGTTATGAACTAATTCCCGTAAGAGTAAGAGTCAAGTTTAACATATTTAAGTTCATTCTCCGTGGCCCAGTGTTCATTCAAACAAAAGATATCAAACATATTTTCTAGTCCAAAATTATTGACAATGAATTCCTTATCCTTTACCGCTTGCATATTAAGATAACATATTTTAAGATCTGACCTATTAGGAACTGTAACATTTTCAACACTATTTATCTTGCAGGCTTCTTCCTCTTGTTGGTTTTGACACTGCTTTCCGCCTTCCCACAACACTGGACACTGCTTCTACTCTTGGACGTCTTTTCACTTCATCAGGTTCATGGCTTACTCTTGAAGGTTGAGTTCCCATTGCAGGTAGTTCACATGTTACTAAAGAATGTGCAGATGCATCTTCTGATGGTATCCTTACTTCAGTATTACCATCATTACTGTTTCTTGTTTCTCAGTTTCTGTGTGTGCTGTTCCACCTGTTGTTATTAGGCCTACAGCTATATCTCTCTCAACACTCGCTGCAATCAGTGTTTCTTCTTGTTGAGTTACTGCTGCAACTGGGTTAATAGGTAGGGAAGATGCAATGCTGGTAACCATTGCCGTTGGCAGAGAGACTGGATCACATTTCAGACGTCTAGCGAAAATACTTTCCACTAACACTCTGATTTTTTGGCAGATTAGCGATTTACCCTACTTGTTTAGATGCATCCCATGGGTAGTAAAATGCTTTCTTTCCAAGTCATCAGTATTGAGAAAGAACGCATTTGAATTCGTTTTGCAGATCTTTCTGTGTGACCTGTTTGTTTTTTCACTCTCTTTGTTCACACAGGACGATTAAATAATGTTGTGCCTTTGTGATATGCCAACAACGATCACTTTTTGATCCCCTAATGAACGTAGCACATCTCTTAGTACTCTGTTTGCCACTTTTAGTTGATTCTTATTCACACCATTTTAAGATACATTGACTTTCAGTCATTTAATTATTGTTATTACAGTCTTTTAAAACTTCTTTCAGACCAGCTCTGGGTTTAACAATACTTGTAATATTGAGATCTTGCTACTAGCACCGGATTTCTGCAATTCCTCTAGCTTGGTTGTCGGCAAGCAAAAATGTAGAACTTCCAAAATTTGTTTGCACTTTATTTAGGCCTACAAGATCCGACAGCCAGTTTTTACAGACGTATTGCGAATTGTGCGTTTTTTTTCGTGACAATTCAGATAAATAATCTTGGTCCGAGTTGGCCGACTCACTGTTTTTAAGTTCACAGTCCTCACTGAGGTGCTGAAATCTATTACTTATCGGAACTTTAAAGCCGTTAGAGGCAAGTTTAGGTTTTGCACATTTCTTTGATTCACTGTACGCCTTACATTGTCCGAGTTCTTTATCTGAAGAGCCCATTAAGCTTTTTACCATGTTTTCCAGTAACATAACACGTTTTTTTTATGTCCTTCAGTTCTTTTTGTAATGTTTTGTGAATTGCCCAGCATATTTCATTCGCGGGCAAACGACCGTTGCACTTCGTCCCACAATCACACAAAGTTGTTTCTTCATTTATTTTAGCGAAACAATACGAATGATACCACCTATGCAACATTGAGCATATTCGAATACCTCTTGGTACGATTTTATCAAATAACGTACACCTGTAAATAATCGCGATTTAAGGAGCGAATTACTCCTGCCACGTGTGCACTCGTCGCCATCTTACTACAATGGAACTGTGGCCATCAAGAAGAGACAAGCCTCCATGATATTTTCAAAAAGCAAGTAACTGTTGTGGCATACAATGTAACAATGGGTGAAGTAGACAATGTAAATCAGAATGAGGCTAACTACCTAGTGACCTGTAAAAGAGGAAATAAATATTACAAACAAATATTTTCCTATCTCATTGAACTTGCTTTGTGGAATGCTTACATCTTGTTCACGAAACAAGGTGGTAAAAAACTACACTCAAGTTCAGTATTGCTGTTATCAAGAACATTCAATAATTCCATTAACTCCGAAGAAACAGCATCCAACATACTCACTCAAGATAGCGGCACGTGTTGATGTGGTAGTAAATCGCTCTGTAAATTGTATTTAGCGTCGACAAGGTGCATATCGTGTGATAAAATGGTTAAAAGTGGTATTAGAATATGCTCAGCGATGCATATGTGGTATCCAGTTGCATAACTATGGGAGGATGAGGGGGATAGAACCACCCCCCCCCTCCCAAGACACCCCCCCCCCCCCAAAAAAAAGAGAGAGAGAGAGAGAAGAAAAAAAGAAATAGTATAACAGCCATTTGGTAAAGGCAATGATTGGAAACTTGGGGTGTTTTACCATAAGCTTTCAATGGATGGGAGTGAATTAGTTTTTTTCAACGGGAGTGGTAGATGGTAGTCTGTCTGGAAACTGACTAAAATTTTGCTCGTCAAGCAGATCTATCCCCCCCCCCCCCCCAAAGCCAAGTCCTAGTTACGCCACTGGTGGTATCACTCACACTGCTTTGCGAAAGTAGATCAAGAGAACATAATGTGTAATTGTTGAACAAAGTGTAACGGTCGTTTAGCCGTGTCTGAATTGTGCTGTGAGAATGGTGAAATCAATGTATTACAAAGACTGCAGAAGGAACTCACAGCCACAAGAGAACATGCTCTGTTACTGGAAAATACGATTAAAAACTTTTCTGAACCGCCACATAACGAATGCAAACAAACTCAGATGTACAGTGTGAAAAAGAAATGTGCAAAACTCTAAAGTGTTTCAAACAAATTTACTGTTTCCTTAAGTAACCGATTCCAGTGCCTTACTTATAGATGGTGAACTGAATGCTGACGAAATTACAACTTCAGACGAAATATTTCAATCGAAATTGCCAGGTCCAACTTGTAAAATACAGAATAGGCCTACACCAGTAAAATCCAACGGTTGCAAACACACAAACAGTGTGACGCAAAATATCAGTGCAGTTTTCCTTGCCGGCAGCTATGGAAGAGGAACTGCAGGAATGCATCGTTTTCAGCAAGATCCGAATATTACGAGTGTTTTGAAACCTGAAGCAGATCTTCACGAAGTTTTGATCGACTGTGTGTCTCAAAATCAGTCTACTGTAATATTAGGTGGCTCAAATGACCTGTATAGAAAAGAACTAAAAGTAGCATACAGAGTCTTAAGAGAGACACTATGAATATTAGTATATCAAACAGCCATTGTGGTAGGCATACCACATCGGCATGGCCTATCTGATTCTTCTTGTATATACATGGAAATTCTTAAAGCAAACAGGTCTTACAGAAAAATCTGCAAAACCAATTCCAATGCATGTTTTCTCTCTGTTGATGATCTTGAAAGAAAGCACTTCACACGACATGGAATGCATCTAAATGGGGCAAGTCATTACTCTGCCAGAAGATTTAAATGTTAATGGAAAGCGTTTTCTCACGAAGTCAGAAGTGTGATATAATTCCCTTACCAGCTGCCTATGACTCTTCCATGGTATCTTCCTTAGCAACTAGCTCATGGTTACCTATAACATGTTACAAAACATTCAGTGCAAAGGAAAGTGTTGAGAGAGAAACTGGTGTTGCAGCAGCCATCACTGGCAAAACACAGGCATGAAAGGGAGGAACAACAAGAACAGCAACGCCAGGCGACACAGCTGTCCATCGACCCACAAGAAGAAAACAACCTGCTAAAGCAAGACACCCACCATCAAGAAGTGAGGATTTTTACTGGCTACTGAAGAAGACACCACTGCCATTGTGCAGTCCAGAAGTTCTCTTCAAATGCAAGTACAAAGAAAGCTGTCACACTCGGTAACTACTCAATCATGTTATGGTGAACCTGTGCTACAACCAAAAACTAGAGACTTTGAGTACCTATCCTTTTTCCATATAAACATACAATCTCTTAGAAATAAACTTCGTGAACTGGAACTCCTCCTAACAGAATTCCAGTGTGATATCCTGTGCTTAGATGAACATTGGCTAAATGAATATGAAGGCAATATCCATATACCAGTAGGCTTTAAATTTATGACAAGTGATTTTAGAACAAGTATTGAAAAGGATGGGGTGTCAATATTAATCAAAAGTGATCTCAATCATACAGTTAAAATAATAGATCTTAAACATTTAATAGATGAAGGAGAAACTGGAATTGTTCCTGTTCACTTTTCTGAAGATAAGATTGTTGTTGGTCTATGTACTGTGCTCCTAACACTATTAACAAAAATTTTGTCGAACATATAGATGAGTTCTTATTGCACTTACTACGATATAAGAACCATAAAATTTTAATATTTGGTGACATTAATACTGATGTAACTATACAAAACAGTAGAAGTTGACTTCTACTGGATACCATCAGGTCATACAATTTCTCCTGCTTAAATGATAAACCTACCAGACTGAATGCTTGTCTGGATAATGTCATATCAAACATATGTAAAGATGAAGTAATATTGAATGTAGTTAAACCCATGCTCTCTGACCATGATGGTATGTTATTTCAACTAATGGGGTTCATAAGAAGAATACAATCAATCTGTAGAACCTAGGATAGTGAGACAGTTAAATCCAGAACATGTTACAGAGCTCACTCAAAAACTTTTGAGCATTGATTGGAGTACCTATGTCATAGTGAATGAAATCCTTCTTACATACCATTACCACTAACTTTAATGAATACTGTCCCCACATCACTAAACACAATAGACTAAATATCAAGAAAAAACGGAAGAAAAATGTAACTAAGTGGTATACATCCTACTTAAATAAATTAAGAATTCTGTTAAGAATTTACTATGACATATCCCATACTAATAGTGGATATAAACATTAAAAAAGCTTTATAGAAAGGAGATTATCACTGGAATGAAAACAGCTAATGTTAATTCATAGATGCGTGGAATAAAGTAAAAGCAGAAGCAGGGCATGTTAAAAAAATACCTATCCCTTTAACTGCAGATGAGCTAAACAAAAGGTTCATTAATTGTGTAAAATTTGCTACAACAGATGAAAATGATTTAAATTACAATAAGGCTAGAGCTTCCAATACCCAAGGAACAGAAACTACAGTAACTTTGCCAAAATTTAAATGGAAAACTGTCAGTCTCAATGATATACAAGATGTGTTGAGATCACTCAGAAATTCTAAAATCGAGGATGTACATGGTCTCGCCAACTTTATCGCAAAGAAAATAATAGATCCTATTTGCAGTCCACTGTCTTACCTTATCAAAAGGATGTTTAGGGAGGAAACTATCCCAGATTCTCTAAAACTGACAATTGTTTTGCCAGTACACAAAGAAGGAGATAGAAATTCTCCCCACAATTGTAGACCTAGATCAATCATGCCAGTAATATCAAAATTTTTTTAACCTCTAACCAAATACCAATTAAATGATTACTTTGAACAACACAATTTACTCAGCAAAGCCCAATTTGGATTCCAAAGTGGGATATTGACAATTAAGGATGTAAGTAGTTTCAGTACTAGTTCAGACTTAAATTGGAAAGAACACGTAGATAATATTGTGGAAAAGGTGAACCAGAAACTCAAAACATGCAACAGAACTACAAAAGAAACTGCATACACTATGCTTGTCCGTCCATTTTTGGAGTATTGCTGTCCAGTGTGGGATCCTTATCAGGTGGATTTGATAGGGGACATCGAAAGAGTCCAAAGAAGGGCAGCTCGTTTTGTATTGTCATGATACAGGGGAGACAGCGTTATGGAAATGATACAGGATCTGGGATGGGAATCTTTACAACAACGGCACTTATCGCTGCAGTGTGGGCTACTTGCGAAACTCCACTGACCAACATTCTCCTCCAAATGCGAAAATATATTGTTGACTCCCACTCACATAGGTAGAAATGATCATCAGAATAAAATACCAGAAATCAGAGATATTCAGGTGTTCTTTCTTCCCACGCGCTATTCGAGAATGGTACGGGAGATAAATAGTATATTGGCGGTTCGATGAACCGTTTGCCAGGCACTTAAATGTGATTTGCAGTGTATCCCATGTAGATGTAGATATAGTGGGTTTTGAAAACAAGGACACCTGTACTACTCTAGTAGATTTAACTAAGGCTTTTCACACAATATTCTCCTTAACAAACTTGAAAGATATGGAAATACTGGTGTAGAAATAGCATTATTAAATTCTTCTTTAATAAACAGAAATTAAATGGTGGTTGCTAATTAGGATAAAAAATCCTACCTACTAACTGTAAAATATGGAGTCTCACAAGGATCGGTGTTGGGAATTTTCCTATTCATTGTCTACATGAATAATCTGCCAGTCTCATTACCATATAAAACCATGAAATACACCAATGACACAACAAAGACTTGACTATTGCAAAACAAATTAATTACTCTGTGACGGAAAAGGAAGCTAAATGGTTTCGTGATAATCGACTGAAGAATAAGAGAGACACATAAATTTTTCCCTCAGAGATATTAAAAACAAGCAAAATGAAAACAGTTATTCTGTAAAACTTTTAGGCATATTCCTTGACACCAAATTATCTTCGAACGCCCACATAGAAGAGCTATGCAGTCAGTTGGCAAATGTTGTGTATCTCCTTAGGAAACTGAAGGATTGTGTGAATAAAGGGATCATGCTCATGGCATACTATGCTTTTTTTTCACACACACTTGCACTGTGGAGTAGTACTTGAGGCAACTCTGCTGGGGCAAAAGAAGTTTTCCTCTGGCAGAAAAAAAGCCATTAGATGTATTGTCGCGTTGAAATGGAAACAGGCTTGACTTCGAAGGCAACTAAACACAGCACTTATATTGAAAGCACGTTTATTACGAACTCAACATACATGCAGCACTGACTGCCTCTCAGGCAGAGTTCTCTGCTATTTATACACAGACAGAATTTACCAGAAATTAGAAGAACAGTTAACATAAGAAACAAGTAGAATTTACAAGTGAACATAAGAAAGATGTAGAACCTTCTGGAATTGTTAATTACAAGGAAATAAATTTTTCGCAGGTGGGCGGGATTGAACCAGCGACCATCTGCACCGCAGTCCGTGACGCTATCCCTTGCGCCACGCCGGCTGTCGGTGTTCGTCGTCTCTCGCGGCATTGCTCCCTCTCCTGGAGAAACAGCGACCCGCTGTTATGATGCCTGTGGAGCCAGCTGCAATGTTCTGGATCTTGACCGTGTCATGGGTCCTCTGTATGACAGTTCAAGAGAATCCTTCCCTTCTCCGCGATTATCGACGACAGACGTTCCTGTCGTGGCTTCATCAGGAACATTACCGTCTTTAAAGTCCTTGAACAAGAAGCCATTGTCGTCTACGTGCTCTTCAGGATCGTAGTAAGGCTTCATGCGCAGGACGTGAACAATGTCTCTTCGTTATTGACGTTTCGACGACGGCTCATAATCCTCAACTTCGTATGTGACGTCTAACAGGCGGCTTATGACACGATACGGACCAAAGTATTGTTTCAATAACTTTTCTGACAGTCCAACCTTCCGTAGAGAGGTAAAAATCCATACCAGATCTCCTGGGCTGTACACAACAGGTCGGTGCTTGTCGTTATACCGCTGACGGTTCTTTTCCTGGTCGTCCAGTGTCCGTATGCGAGCCAGCTGTCTTGCTTCTTCGACCCTGGTGATGAGCTGTTTAACATATCCTGTGGTGTCTTGTCTTGCGGTATTGTAAGCAAATGTCACGACTGGCAGAATTGTATCCCAATCCTTCTGCTCAACATCGACGTACATCGACAGCATGTCGGCTAACGTCTTGTTCAAACGTTCCGTAAGACCATTTTTCTGAGGATGGTATGCAGTTGTCATTCTGTGGACAATGTTGCACCGTGACATTACCTCTGATACTAGTTTTGACTGGAATACTTTTCCACGATCAGATATCTTGACACCTGGTGCTCCATACTTCAAAATAATGTCTTCTACAAGGAATTTTGCGATCTCTGGAGCTTCTGCAGTCGGCACAGGCTTGGTGACAGCGTAGCGTGTGAGGTAGTCAGTGCAGACTATTATCCAACGGTTACCGGTTGTCGACTTCGGGAACCTCCCTAAAAGATCGATCCCAACTCGGTGGAATGGAGCTGCTGCCGGCGGAATCGGTACAAGATGTCCTGGAGGTAATTGCGTCACATGCTTCCGTCGCTGGCACTCTTTACAGTGACTCACATAGTGCTTGACAGATCGGTAGAGACCTTTCCAGTAATACCTGCGTCTGATTCTGTCTAGGGTCTTCACGAATCCCACATAACCGGATATTGGAGCATCATGGAAATATTTGAGAATAGCTGGCTGGAGATGAGCTGGAACAACAAGTAGCCATTTGGGGCCCAGTGGATCGTAGTTGCTCTTATACAATGTTCCGTTTATAAGTTGGAACTCTCCATTGGTCGGTTCTCCTTTCTCCAAGGCCTCTATCGTTTTTAATACTGCTGGATCTTCCCTCTGTTCAGCTGTAACGTCATCTATTTCAGTGAGAGCTGAAATTTCATTAATGCTGTTGTGTTCCACTAATGGATTCCTCGAAAGGCAGTCGGCATCCTTGTGTTTGCGCCCGTTCTTGAATACCACTGTGACATCATACTCTTGGAGTCTTAGAGCTCATCTTGCTAGTCGACCTGATGGATCCTTCAAGCTAGTCAGCCAACACAAAGAATGGTGGTCTGTCACGACGGTGAATGGTTTGCCGAATAAATACGGCCGGAACTTGTTGATATCCCAGATAACCACGAGACATTCTTTTTCAGTTGTAGAGTAGTTTATCCCGGACTTTGAGAGTACTTTTGATGCATAGGCTATCACTTTTTCAGCACCTTCCTGAACTCGTACAAGCACTGCACCAATCCCATAACCACTGGCGTCTGTGTGAAATTCTGTTTCTGCATTCTCGTTATACAAGGCTAGCACTGGTGCGGAAGTTAAAGCCCCCTTAAGTGCCCGGAAAGCTCTTTCTTTTGTCTCATCCCAGTAAAATTTGGCCTCTCCCTGCAGAAGTTCTTGTAATGGACGTGCCTTTTACAAAATCCTTTTATGAAACGTCGGTAGTATGAGCACAGCCCGAGAAAACTTCTCACATCACGAATGTGCTGAGGAGTTGGAAATTCTGTGACTGCCCTTACTTTATCTGGATCAGGACGGACACCATCTCCGTTGACTAGGTACCCCAGGATTTTTATCTCTTTGGCGACGAAGAGGCACTTCTTTGGATTGAGGCGGAGACCTGCAGCCTGAACACACTTCAACACAGTTGACAGGCGACTCAGATGTTCTTCAAATGTTTTCGAGAAAACGACAATGTCATCTAAATAGCAGAGACACGTCGTCCACTTAAGGTGTCGAAGCAAGTTGTCCATCATGCGTTCGAATGTGGCTGGAGCATTACATAATCAAAATGGCATTACTTTAAATTCATAGAGACCGTCAGATGTAATAAAAGCCGTCTTCTCCCTGTCAGCTTCGTCAACCTCGATTTGCCAGTAACCTGTCTGCATATCCATAGTTGAGAAGTATGTAGCTCCTTTCAAGCAGTCTAAGGTGTCGTCAATACGCGGCAATGGGTAGACATCTTTCTTTGTGATTCTGTTCAGCCGCCGATAGTCGACACAGAATCGCCACGTGCCATCCTTATTCTTTACAAGGACCACCGGAGACGACCAACGACCCCCCGAAGGTTGAATAATGTCATCTCGCAACATCTTCTCCACTTCCTCCCGAATTATCCGTCTTTCAGCTGGCGACACTCTATACGAAGGCTGGCTAATTGGCGGATGATCCCCAGTATTGATAAGGTGCTTTATCGTGGGCCCTTTCGTCTGACTTTTCCCCTGATGAGGTGTGAATGCACCCGAATATTGGCGTAGTGTACTTAACACTCGCTGGCGTTGTTCCTTGGTCAGTCCAGGCCCTATTGGCAGTTCCACGTTTGTTTCCTCCAGCGTGTTGTCTGTACTAACAGCAGGGCATGGGTCTTCATTGATGACGTTGAGCTCACCGTCCTGGATTGGTTCAGCTGTCCCGATACACATTCCCTTGGGGATACGTTGTGACTGCTCGTGACAATTTGTGATCCAAATCTCTCCTTGACCACCGTTAATGCTCATGATAGCCGCTGGTATGTAAATTTCTTTTATGAGCCTGATAAACTTTTTACTATCAACAAGAACTTCACAGTTTAACCAGTCATCTGTGTTTGTGACTGCAACTCTTCTCATTGTCAACTGCGGTATCGTCACATTGTCAACAAGGAATAACTTCCCAGAAAATTCTGTATTACGTGTATCCGGCGGAACAACTTCTTCAATTTGCAGTTCAGATCTTCCACAGTCAATGATAGCTTAGGATGCCTGAAGGAAGTCCCATCCGAGGATGACATTGTGACTACATTCTGTTAACACGAAAAATTCAAACGGCTGCGTCCTGTTGTTGATGGTTATTCTTGCGACACAAGTTCCTGCTGGATGGACGCACTTTCCATTCGCGATCTTCAGCACAGTTGCCCCCGTATCACAGAACATTGTCTTCTTTAGTGTGCGGCGGTAATTATCCGATAATACAGAAAAAGAGGCTCCTGAATCAACAAGTGCCCAGACAGGTTGGCCGTCGATTATGACGTCGATGAGATTTCCCGACATCTTAGCGACTGTCGTCCATGGAGGATTTTCATCTGCGGCGGCCTCACCTCCGTAGATGGTCGCCTCGCTTAGTTTTCCTGGGCGCGGCGGCTAGGGGAGCGGCTGGTACCTCTGTACGGCGACGGTGAACGGCTGCGACCTCGGGGAGCGACCTCGTCTAGGGTACGGCGATGGGCTTCTTCCCATAGGTCGACTGAACTCATCAGCAGGTCACTGCCTTGGATAGAACTGCTCCGAAGGCTGACGTCTTGCGGCAAAGTAATCATCGAATACTCGCCTCCTCTCTATGCAGTACCGTACGACATGTCCAGGGCGTCCACAGTGGAAACAAAGTGGTGTGTTGTCTTCTGTCCTCCAGACGTCTGTTCTTCTGTGGGGAGTCATAGTTACTAAGGGAGTTGGCTGTGGTCGCGTCGGCCGGTTCATGGGCTGCCGTTTGGCGGCTGCAGCGTAAGTCATAGCAGGGCGACGCCATTCTTCACGTCGAGTGCGATTGACGGGGCAGACAGGAGCTAATGTTTGAAATACCTCGTCCTCAGTGGCGTCGGCTCCCTCGTGACTTACAGGGCTCACATCCATGCCATAATCTGATGCTCGCTCGGTCTAATAGTCCCGGTTGCCATGCACTGTTGTAATTCTTCTCTCACGATTTGTCGTATGAGAGACGTGAGGTCATGCTGGTCTTCCACAACGGCCATAGGGACTACATTTGGGAGTCTGTCATACTTTCGTTCAACCCTCCTTTGTTGCATCTCTTCAATACGCTGGCACCACTTGATGAACTCTTCAGTCGCAGCAACGTCTTTTATCAGAAGAGCTTGGTACATATCTTCTGCAATTCCCTTCATCAGGTGTGTGATTTTGTCCCCCTCAGTCATGTTCGTATTGACTATGTCACACAGGGCCAAAACATTCTGTATGTACGATTGTGTCGGCTCACCATGTCGCTGGGCCCGGTTCTTCATTTGTTCTTCCGCCGACCGGATTTGTCGCTGGCGGTCTCCAAACGTCTTCTTAAGTTCCACACCGACGGGTGTCTAATGTGCAGTTGGCTTATTGCTGGTTTCGTCTCCATCGTTCTTCTGATAATACGGAATTTTGGAAGGATGTACTCGGTGTATCCCTTGTATTTCGGTTCCAGTCCGTGTAAGCGATGGCTTTTACTTTGCCTAATCGGAGCCACGGTGATGCAGCTGTTGCACAGTGTACCCGGCGCCTCCACCAAACAATGTTGCGTTGAAATGGAAACAGGCTTGACTTCGAAGGCAACTAAACACTGCACTTATACCGAAAGCACGTTTATTACGAACTCAACATACACGCAGCACTGACTGCCTCTCAGGCAGAGTGCTCTGCTATTTATACACAGACCGAATTTACCAGAAATTAGAAGAACTGTTAACATAAGAAACAAGTAGAATTTACAAGTGAACATAAGAAAGATGTAGAACCTTCTGGAATTGTTAATTACAAGGAAATAAATTTTTCGCAGGTGGGCGGGATTGAACCAGCGACCTTCTGTACCGCAGTGCGTGACGATATCCCCTACGCCACTCCGGCAGTCGGTGTTCGGCGTCTCTCGCGGCAGTATTTTTGGTTTGAGCAATAGAACTTCCTGCAGAATGTACTTCATTGACCATGGACTACTTACAGTCCCAAATCTATACATATTACAGCTACTTATGTATGCCAAACAGAATGTACACATGTATGAAAGTAGATCAGATATTCATCAATGAAACCAGAAACAGGAACTTATTGGGCATTTCCTGGACCCATTTGTGTAAAATGCAGAATAATTTTGTACATGTTGGCAAAAGTTTTCTAAATACTATGCCATATGATATTGCAGGAAGATACATTAAAAATTTCAGTATGTTATCAGTATGTAACAATATTTATATATGATAAATCTGTTAAAATCATTTTTATATAGAATTTATATACATTAAGTATGTTTATAATCTTTTGTTTATATGTTAACCATCTGTACTATTATGTATGTACTGACGATGCCTTACATAACACAATTGTTGTTTATAGGCAAATAAATAAATCAAATCAAATAATCAACAAGGATCTGTGCAATGTGCAGACATGTTCGGAATGCATATCGAAAAAAACCGAGAAGAGGATCAAGATATTGTTGTGAAGACTGTGACGTCGCTCTGTGCATTGTTCCTTGTTTTCAGGATTTTCCCAGAGCAGAAAACATTTGAATATTTTCTAAATTCGTTTTTTGACATCATATCTACAAAAGAAGTAAAGAAATTTCTTTAATTTTCAGCCGACCACGGTGGCCGAGGGGGCTGAGGCACTCCAGTCACGGTCTGCACGGCCACTACGGTCGGGGGTTCGAATCCTCCCTCGGGCATGGATATTTGTGCCATCCTTAGTATTAGCTAGTTCATAGGTAGTTTGTAAGTTTAGGGACTGATGACCCCATAGTTAAGTCCCATAAGCTATACAAACATTTGACTTAATTTTCAGTATTGTTTAGTGAAAACACATTTCACGAGTCTACTTGTGCTTTTCTTTGTGCTAATTATAAAAAATTTGTAACTTGTTATTTGGAGCCCTTAGAGCCATCTTTGTATGCCTATATGGAATGTTTTTAATAAACAACGATTTTTCATTAATAAAAATGTGTATATTTCATTAATAACAAGATATAAATTCCAGTCTGCCACTAATACAATTGTTGTTGTTAAAATAATCATTAAGAAGAAACAAGAGCTAAATATGAACCACTAGAAGTGCGGACGTGATGTCGCCGAATGAATTCAATGTGAATTGATGGGACATACCACTGATGTGACCTGACACCTGTGTGAAAAAGCCAAGTCTTGAGAATTAAGATGCAGCTTTCAGGATATATCAAGGAGTTCATGCTGCTGCGAAGGTGCAAATTCCCGATATTTATATTCATGAAGAGTGTACTATATTTGCCAAATCAGTAAAAATACCACAGTCTAAAAACAAATCGTATACTTTCACCGAAATCAGTGCTTTTTTTACTTAAAGTTATTCTTGACGATAAGTATACGATTCATTTGTATAGCAGCATTGGTCCACTAAGAGAGTAAAATAATGCCTACTTTGTTGGTTTTAATTTCAATTCAATAAAACAAAAAAGTCCTCTGCCTACTGCAAACAAATTTCTGACATGTAGTTTACCGTTTCAGGAGTGTAGTAACTCCAAGCCTTATGGTCTTTGCGTCAATCTGTCGAGTGACGTGGATCGTGAATGTTGGAGTGTATGTGGTGATGGGAGAGATCTGTGTTTTCGTGTGGAATGGTTTTTGAGGCGTGTGTTTGTTGAAGAGTGACTGCATGATAAATAATCTCAAGTTTTTGTAAATACATTCATTCAAAGTGAGTTAATGTATAAAGTTTTATGCATAAACCTATATGGCAGGTTAATATGTCAGTAGGCATCTGTCAGAACCTGTCTTGCCAGAAGCCCTGTGTGGTTTTTTCGATTGGAGCTTAAACGCATTCTCAGTTACACTCAAAAGCAAAATTATAAGAACTACAGATTATCAGTGTTCACTGTGCCACGGTGGAACTGCAAACTTCAAAGTAAATTGTTGCAGATACATTTTGCGGTTCGAGTGTGATATAGTATCCTCGCCTAAACTAAAGTTATAGTGACACACTGGTATACAGCTCAGCCAAAGCTCTGGATTGGTTTTGTTGCTCCATCCATTCACTGTGTTATTAACCATGGAATATGAGCTTGTGTTGATGTTTACTGCTGATTGTCATGTTCGCCCGCGTAATTCCCTGGACGTTTTGCAGTGTGATATAGTTTGTTGGCAAACATTGCTCATCTACAGTGACAATTATTTTACCTTTACGATCTCAAGGCACAAAAATTCTAAGCACATTCCAAATAAAGATCAACCTTTATTTAAACGTGAGGATACATATTTAAATATTTCCTGTAGAGTGCACATGCAAGAACTTAAATGATCGACAGAAATGATATTAGATAATAATGTTGCCCTGCTAAAGTAGGCCTATTGTAGAAGGGATTTTTGGTTTGATCTAGCCTACTAAAACGATCCGTAGGCTATCGTAGCCTGTATTTGATTGGGAAAGTAGTTTTATTTTCAAAATATTCCAGTCAGTAAACAATAATTCTGGTCATTGAGTTAATGCCCAGGAAAAATTGTAGCATACTGTTATTGAACATGGACGTCATGCCATACCATCAAACAAGCTCGAACCTCTTTTTTTTTTCCCCCCTGATGAGTCACATCCATAGCCAACATGCATTAGGTATTGGTGCGCAGTGTATCGTTAAAGTGTTAGTAATAGTTGTTGAAAGTGTTGTGTGTTTGCATTTTAAGTGTAGGCTGCTGGCAGTGCTTCAACTTACAAGATATATTCGCAAAATGCCTCATCGATATTAAAATATTAATTGCAGTGAGATCTTGAGGTGCAGTTAAATACAATTGACACTACGTGCATTGGATAAATGACACAGTTCTGCAGTTGAGAGCTACTTGAAATTTTCTGTTCAGTATTACAAATATAACTCTTGTCAGGTGCATTAAAAGCATAATGTGCAACCGGATGTGTTACTACTAAGAATTATGAAGAACTTTACCAAATGAGGTGGCACAGTGATAATACACTGGACTTGCATAGGAGATGGTGGCAGTTCAAACCTGCCTCAGGCCATCCTGGTTTAGGTTTTCTGTGATTTCCTTAAATTATTCTAGGCAAATGCTATGAGTGTCCTATTCAAAGGAATGATTGATTTACATACCCATCGCTGACAAAAATTATCAGTGTATGCTCCATCTATAATGAACACAATGTCGACAAGAGGTTAAACCCTAATCTTCCTGTTGTCAGTTTTTTTGGAATCTTTTATAATGATTCTCTTTTTGTGTGGACTAACAGCTATCTTACATATTTAAAAAGCAAAACAAAAGTACCCTATTTTATAAACGTCAGATGACAACTCTTAGGGTGTGTCCTATGTGAGACAGCTATTTGTTGTTTTTGTGTATGTATGATAGTATGCTGAACATATCTTATTTTGTTGTACAACTGCCTTCTTCCTTTTTAGGTGAAGTATCAACATGACCACGTACGAAGAGTTCATTCAGCAAAATGAGGATCGTGATGGTGTGAGATTTACATGGAATGTATGGCCTTCAAGTCGAATTGAAGCAACTCGATTAGTAGTGCCACTAGGTTGTTTATATCAACCATTGAAAGAGAGGCCAGGTAAATACTCTTACCTAAGTGAATTAGCCTACATGAAGAGTCCAAATAATTAGTGTACTTAATATAAGTATGAAATGTTATGGAGAAAATATACTATGTTATGTAAATTGTATTCGAGCTTTTGATGTTCACATTATCAGATTGTGCCACTAACTTCTCGCAACCCAGACAAGTGCTATACCACCAATCTGTATTGATCTTGTTCAGATAGATAAAGAGAGCACAGTAGACCTAGTAGTGTGTTCTGGAAAAGAATATTAACTCCATACAGTTTTCCGAGTGTGGCTTGGTAACACAGTGGTAGTGCCAGACTATGAATCCTAAGGTTGTGGGTTAAATCATCACCAGGTCATAGATTTTTATCTATCACTTTCCATGTATTTCACCTCTGCAATGTTGCTATGTGAAAAATATCTAGTACCGGTAGCACCCTGGTTCGGAATCCATGTTAAACTGTAGGTCTGCCTATAACTGTCTGTGTAAGTCAGGTCAGAGGAAGGGGGCGGCATACCACCTTCAAGCAGGACCATGCCTAGTAAAGCACCGTGCTGTTGAAACCAATCTTGGGATTGTAGACTGCTTTACCTATACAGTTTTTTCTACAGTCTTATCCATTTATTTATTTAGTCATCACTTAAAAGTTTTAGTTCAACTGTGTAAGGTGAAATGTCAGGGGGAAAGTTTAATGAATGAACCATGGCATCTCAGCCTGAATGTTTTAAGTAATAACAATACTTAAAACTTTAAAAGTACATTGTATGGTCATACTTATTTTGTTGTGAGTCTGCTTTTATTGTCATATTAACACTGATGCACTTTTCCTTACCCTAATTTTTATTTATATTGTGTAAATTACTCTTTTGCTTTGTGTTTTCTACATTTAACAGATCTTCCTCCAATTCAGTATGATCCTGTTTTATGTACAAGAAATACATGCAGAGCAATTTTGAATCCTTTGTGTCAAGTGGATTATCGAGCAAAACTGTGGGTTTGCAACTTCTGTTTCCAGCGAAATCCGGTAAGTTTCCATTCAGTAATACAAATGTTTTGTAAAAGAGGTATATACTTTGTGTATTAAAACTTTGGGCATAACTGTAGACTGGGATACCACCAGTCTGCTTTGACCCATGATATCATCAAGATGTCGGAAAACCACTACACTTCTGTACTGTAGATACAAATACTCTGTAGGCCTAACAGACTGTAGCATCAATCACATATCTTAGCCCAAAAATTCACGCCTTCGGCTCTCACATACGAAAAAAAGAAAAAAACAAGTATCCCCGTCTACAGGTGAGCCAAACTTCGAAACTCTTAACCCTCCGACAGGCGCGCATATGTGTCAGATACAAGGCAAAAAGTTTCGCATCCTTTTCTCGGAATGTGGGTGAGTAAGAAATCCCCCTCTTTGTGTTAGCCTTTTCTTTTAAGATACAAGTTTGATGTTTGTGTATTTTTAATGTTTATTATCAAGAGATAAGTGCAAACCTCCTAGAAGGTGCGCCTATCGGAAGGTTAATAAAATCTGAAATCCAAATTTCAGTGTAGGTTAAACTGTACAACGCTTCTCATCGGGCTGCAGTGGTTATGTTGGCACCAATGGTAATGATGGCAACTCAGATAACCAATGGTTTTTCGTGACAACTGCGATTAAAATGAAAATTATTTTTTTCTGAACGGACAAGGGTACATACAAGAACCTGTCAACCATAGAGCAGGTACAGTAAATAAATTTGCTGCGAGTGAAATGAGCAGCAATAACATTTACTCTGTAGCTCATGAAAAATATTAACACAATTCTACACTTCATTGTTCATCTGTTACCAACATAAGCATTGGAGCCTGGCGAGGAGTGTGGTAAAATTTTACCTTTAGTGTACATCGAATGTAACGGCATGGTAAAATTTTACGACCCTTCCTGCTGGTCTCCATTGTTTATGTTGACAACAGATGAACAATGAAGTGTAGAACTGTGTTAATATTTTTCATGAGCTACAGAGTATATCTTATTGCTACTCGTTTCACTCGTAGCAAAATTAATACTGTACCTGCTCTATGGTTGACAGGTTCTTGTATGTACCCTTGTCCGTTCAGAAAAAAATAATTTTCGTTTTAATTGAAGTTATCAAGACAAAACATATATTGATGACAACATAACCACTGCGTTGTCGTGAAAAAACATTTATTGGTCATCTGAGTTGCCGTCATTACCATTGGTGCCAACGTAACCACTGCAGCCCGGCGAGAAGTGTCATACAAGTTAACCTAACGGGATTATGATAGATATATATTGAACGTTCGACTCTCGCTTCGCTATCATTGATGTTTTAGTGTTTCTGATCTGGAGATTCGAGCACTACATGCTCTTACATACTAATTTTTATTTATTTTTTGTATGTGCGGGTGCTTAGTGCCCAAATTTCCAGTTCAGAAACACTAAATCGATTTACAGTTGCGTGTTAAATGTAAACCATTCTTGAAAATTACTGATATTGCTTTCGGTATTTCAAATGGCAACCATATATTGAGTCAAAAAAGTACAAGAAAATATCACAAATTCAGTGCAGTCAAGAATACGATATAAATCAACCGATTTGTGTTTGTCATATTGAATGTGGAGTAAGAATCTGATGTTCAATATATATCCATTGCAATGCTGTTTCCTTCTATGTACATGGGTCCTAGGAAATTACCCAAATTTCATTACTTGATATGGACATAATTTGTACATTACTTCTGGTTAAAGTGCTGTTTATGAGTCCGTGACTGGTACTTGACATGTAGATACTGGCAACGGTGTGATGAATGACAGGAGTCATGTTCGAGTGGCAAATAAGAGTGTGTGTTTAATTGTCTAGTAAATTTGGCGTCAGTTTTGAAATTTGTTTTGGTGTTTATGTGCAGAGTTTTTGGCGATCCACACTATTGTGGTTTTTATACTGGTTTTATGATATATATGAAAGGTATAATTGTGGCGGAGTGATATAGCCTAACGACCATTGATATGTCATAGGTGTATATATGAGGATAATTAATTTACTCACTGGACAAGGGTACATCAACAACCTGTCGAAAAATATTTGAATATAAGACACTGAATCAGTTGACTTACATTGAGGCAATGAAAAAATTTGAGTGGCTTCACCCTGTAAAAATGCTTACCTCATTTGCAGCAGTTGCATTGTCGCCACCCTCTCAGGCAACATAAGCACACTCTGCTCAATGCTTGCCTGTGGGCCGCCAGAGCCACCCACCTACTCCTGCCCACACATTGGTTTGGTGTCCTCTTCCTTCTACTGCTGCCAAGGTGACTGGTTTGGAAGCTACTTCCACCCCTCTGTCGGAGAAACTTCCACCTTCTCTGGCTTCCCTCGTTCGAAAGGGGTCCCTTCCCAGTGTTCCGCCAGCAACACTAGCCAGCAACAGGCTGCTGGTTGCAGGGCTTCACACTCCTCAGTCCCTGCAGCTGAGTCTGAGAAGACTCTAAAGGACAAAAGGGGTAGAAGGAAAACGAAGATCTGACCAACAAGACCAAGGACATCCGGGTGTCTTCCATCCTCCGTCCCTCCTCCTCTGTGGATGAGGTTGATATTCTTGAGTCCGCCAAGGACCTTGCTCTCTGGATCGCCTAAAATATAATGGATATTGAAGCAGAGAAACATCTATCGGTGGATGCAAGTTATGCTGAGGTGTAACCCGTGACCTTGTATCATTTTATGTCTTCCCAGCTTTTGTACAGTGTCACTGCAATAGTTTCTCCCCCACCTGGCTGAGATATGAAAGCTTTTAAGTATAATACATGCTTTCTGCATTGCCCTCCAGGAAACTTGGTTTCCAGCAATGCAGACCCCTGCTCTTTGTGGCTCTCTTCATATTGAACCAGTGCCCCTTCAAACACCGTTAGAAGCAGTGGCTGTCACGGTAAGGACAACACAGGCGATCACTGTCTGCAGTCTCTTATCTTTCTCCAGATGGTGATGTATCTTGGCCGCACTAATTTCTCAATTCTCCCCGGTGCCCCCACACATCATGGCATGTTTTCCACCATTGATTTATCCATCTGCAGCCACAGCCTTCCACCATATGTCCACTGGAGTGCCCATGATGACTTGTATGGCAGTGATCATTTTCCTATTTTGTACATTGTTTGATTCTTGAGACTCGTGGCTTACTTGCTCCAGGGCAGTTTCCTCTAGAGTCGCTCTACCACTGAGAATCTGTTGTACCTCGAGTCCACAATCCGCACAGCCTTTTCCAGGTGCCACCACCTTGTTGCCGTCTTTTTTGACATGCTCAAAGTGTTTGACTTGACCTGATGACATTACATGAGTAGGGTCTCTGGGGCTTGCTCCTGATTTTTATACAGAATTGTTTTACCTTTTGTGTTCAAGTTGGTGCCTCCTGTGACACCTCTCATGTGCAGGAAAAATAGGGTTCCTCAGGGCTCTGGTTTGAGCATTCCCTTATTTTTAGTAGCCATTAATGGCTTAGCGGCAGCAGTTGGGTCATCAGTATTCTCTTCCCTTTATGCTGATGACTTTTGTATGTCTTTTAGTTCCTCCTGCACCAATGTTGCTGAACGCAGATTGCAGAGAGCTATTCGGAAGGCACAGTCCTGGGCTCTTGCCCATAGCTTCCAGTTTTCTGCCGCTAAGTCAAATGCTATGTATTTCTGTTGGACTGTTCATCCTCACTCTGAACTTTACCTAAATGACCACTTACTTGACGTAGTGGAAACCAATAGGGTTTAAGGGCTGGTCTTTGATGCTCAGCTGACATGGCTCCCTACATTCATCAGCTGAAAAATTATCAATATTCTTTGTCACCTGGGCCATACTGTCTGGGGTGTCTATTGCTCCACACTGTTGCAGCTATATGAAACTCTGGCGCAGTCTAGATTTTGGGTGCCTTTTCTACAGTTTTGCATCACCTTCGGTATTGTGCTTGCTGGTCCTCATTCACCACTGTGGGGTTCGCATTATGACCGGTGTCTTCTGCTCCAGCACCGTGAACAGTTTACTTTTGGAGGCCGGGGTCCCAACTTTGCAGGTCTACCGCCAATAACTGCGCATGGCCTATGCAGCCCATGTGCATATCTCACCAGACCACCCAAACCATTGTCTGCTTTTCTTTGATGTGGTCAACCATCCTGAACAACCACTGTGGGGTTCGCATCGCAACAGGTGCCTTCCACACCAGCCCCATGAACAGTTTACTTTTGGATGCTGGAGTCCGCCTCTGTCATCTGCTCGTGGCCTATGCAGCCCACATGCATAGCTCGCAGCCTATACAGCCCATGTGCGTAGCTCGCCCGGCCTCCTGAACCATTGTTAGATTTTCTTTGATGTGGTCATCCATCCCGAACAACAGTGACCCCGATCAGGTCACACGATCGCCTTCTGTGTCCGTGCACATACACCTCCATGATTCATGCGACGGCTGTGTACTTGGTTGGTACACCAACCCAAAGACTTGGTTTCCCTTTGAGGCACTTCAACGCCAGCTATCGTTTCTGCGTTTCCTGGACATGACCTGGTCTTCATGGATGGTTCAATGGTTGAAGGTCGTGTTGCCCTTGAGTACTTCTACGGCAACCATATTGATTGCCTAGTCCTCCTCAGTTGAGTCTTTCCGTACGTGTAGTAACTCCCGAAGCAGCTTTAGAGCTCTGGACCAGTGCTGCCCATGTTCTTCGCTGGTGTTAGGTATAGGAGATTGTACCTGCCCTCGACTGGACTGGTTGATCAGTGGTGTTTGTGTCGTCTCCGGGTCACGTCCATATCCCAGGTAAAAAACGTACCAACAGGTTCGCAAAACAGGCTGTCACTGAGTCTCTTCTTGAGATTGGTCTTCCGTCTACTGATCTCCAATTGGTGTTGCACCGTCAGGTTCATGACCTTTTGGATACTGAGTGGCGTACACGGACCATGCCCAACAAACTTTGGACTGTAAAGGAGACCAAGGCTATGTGTTGTTTCTCCATGCGGGCCTCTTGCCATGACTGTGTAGTCCTGTGCCGACTCTGCATTGGCCATATTTGGCTTACACGTGGCCAACTTCTTCGTGGTGAGGACCCACTGAAGTGTTGGTGTCTCTCCCGCTTGACGGTAGCCACATCTTGTCGGACTGCCCTATTTTAGCCACCTTGCGGCATAGTTTTATCATCTGTTTTACTTGACAATACCGAAATGGCTGAATGAAAAGTTTTATTCATACTGGTGGTTTTTAATCGTTCTCTGTGAAACTTTGCTTCTGTCCACCATCTGTGTTCCACTTGTCTTCTGTCCACTGACTGGAGGCTTTCTTGTGTTGCCACATTGCTGACCCTTCATCCTTTTAATCTCATGGTTGGTCAACCACAGACATTGACTTCAACATTTCATTTCTTGTCATTGTTTGCTGTTTGTGTGATTCTCTCATTTCGTGTTCTCTCTTGTCGAATTCATAGTCCTTTTACTGACTCGGTGGGATATTCCTCCCATTTGCTAATTTAAACTCTGGGCTTTTTCCACATGAATGCCTTTGGTGGAATGGGGGGACTCGCAACCTTTGCAGTTTCGTCCCCCTAATACAATTACTATATTTGCCAGTGTATAAGACACGCATTTTTTTACCCTACAAAAATTGGTTCAAAATGGATGCGTCTTATACACCAGTTTCCAGTTAAAGTAGATACCCACAAGTTCAATTTCTTTTAAGTGAGAAAAATGGTGTAAAATGCTGGAAATAATGCTTTAAGTGGGAAAATTTGCTTTAAGTTTCTCTTAGATTTTTTGTTTTTGTTTTTATTTTGATATATGTGCATAATATGCACCAAAGTACCCATCAGGAGCTTTATTATGTAGTAAGGGTTTTCTGAATTTTGTACTATTTTTAGTGCCAAGTGTAACTGAAACTGATAGCTTCAAAGGAAATAGAAACTTTCAACGGATTTCACTGATTATAATTGATTTTCGATCTTCCTGTAACGGTGTTATTCATTATTTCAATAATGAAATGCTGCCCACGTATTTGTCCATGACTGGCCTGACAATATTTGAGAATTTATTCGTATTCTCAAGTGCGAATATATAAACAAGTATTTTTTGTGATGTTTGCACAGCTTATGCGTCTCAAATTTTTTGTATTTTTGAGGTTATTACATGCTATGCTCCATACAGTGCACCGACCAATACACAGACGAAAACCGTCCATCATTCTCACAGTTTATGGAACACCACAAAAATACTTACATAAATATTTGCACTTCACAATAAATTCTCAAAACACATCTTTTGAACATGAAACCCCCTACTCGTCACACAATGTTCGCGAACTGATGCTCGGTGTAATGTCTGATTGGAGCAAAGCAGAGCCACCTGGGTGTCAAAGTCATAAGCTTTTTCATCAAGCAACATGTTGTAGTCAGCGCGCACTGTAAACCGCGATAGGCAAAATATCCGTTTGAATAAGCGCAAACTGTCAAGAAACTCGACTGCATAAAGTTTATGAATACTACTTGATGGCACTGCCTTACATATGTGATGTACCTGAACAAATGTATTATAATTATCTTGCAATTGACGAATTAAGTGTGATTTTTCCCCCCTAAAAAAGAAGTCTTAATAGTTGGATGCGTCTTATACGCCGGGTGCGTCTTATATGCCAGCAAATATGGTAACCAACCAACCAATCAGCTTCAAATGCTTACTCTCCAAATTTCTTCAGTAGTCCTCAAAAAGAATGTCACTTGCCCTCCAGGGATTGCCATTTCTGAAACATCTCGGTAATACTTGTATGTTTATCAAATCTTGTGGTGGCAGATCTAGCAAAGATCTTTGCTATGTAAATAAAAAGGTCTCCAGCTTGTCTATTGAATTTTTTGAAGTTTTTCATGATAATATATTTATAGAAAATGTGCTTGTTGCAATACTGTAGTGTTTATAACACGAAAAAATGCTGGATAAGCATCAAAAGAAAAGTTTGCTGTGCAGCAGAACTCAATAAAGGAGCAGACGACATGTTATCGACAGAAGTAAATAATAATGAAAATGTAGCTATCTGAAGATGGTAAAGGTAGCCCGAAACTGGTAATGGCCTAGAAATAAAACATTTTTAAAAGCATATGGTTATGTTATTTTCCAACAATTTTATGTATTACTTTAATGTGATTTGGTGGATATCTCAAACATTTGAGCATTACTCAAGGGTAGGTCGCCCTAGTGTTCTTTATGCAGTCTTTGTTATAGATAAACCACATCTTCCAAAAAATTTTCTCATAATGCCAAATACATCCACTGCCTTCAACCCCCTCTCCCAACGTCTTTAGTGTTTGTTCAGTTACACTTCATATTGCAATATTATGCGTAGATATGTAATTGATATGATTGTGATAAGCAGTTTACTACTAATGTTGCATTTGACATTGAGATTTTTTTTTCCTATTCCTCTGTATTACCTTAATTTTTTTAAAGATTTATAGCTAGGTAAAGTCAATCACAGCAATTATAAATTGTCTGTTATCTAGTATCCTCTTACAGTCATTCTACGAAGACACTTTCCCATACAGCACAGCATCATCAGCAAACAACAAACAACTAAGATTGCTACTCACCCTGTCCATCAGATCCTTTCCTTGCAGTGGAGGACATTCAGAACTTTTGTTCATAGGTAAACTTTGTGGACTGAAAATCATTTTTGCCACTTAAAGCATATAGTATGATTCTTGCTGGTTTGAGTTGGTTGATACACATGCAGCATATGTTTTGACCTTCTTTCAAATTCATTAATCTTCCAAATGCTGCATTTGTGAACATAGGTGTATCACAGAGTATTGCTAATATCATTAGTCTCCTCCATAACACTTAAAATTGTCAAGTAGCAAATGAATTACTGACATTGTTAAAAACGAGATAGAATGGCTGGCCAGTACTTACCATTGTGCTGTACCGCCGATAGTAACACAAATGAATAATCAGAAAAAAGGGGACAAAAAGGACAAGCTTTCGGAACACGGTTCCTTCGTCAGGTGGGAGAGAAGGGAAGAAGAAAGGATGGGAACAGAAGGGAAAGGTAGTTCATGACCGAGGTCATGAAGGTGGTGTTTCAGGAGTGTGGACGTCAGAGATACTGCCCCGAAACACCACCTTCATGACCTAGGTCGTGAACTACCTTTCCCTTCTGTTCCCATCCTTTCTTCTTCCCTTCTCTCCCACCTGACGAAGGAACTGTGATCCGAAAGCTTGTCCTTTTTGTCCCCTTTTTTCTGATTATTCATTTGTGTTACTATCGGCAGTACAGCACAATGGTAAGTACTGGCCAGCCATTCTATCTCGTTTTTAACAATATTTATCATCTCTGAGGAGAATTTTCATCATTAATCGAATTACTGACATTAGCTGTCAGAGGTTCTCCATTACCTCAACAGGGAAAGCTAGAAGTTTGTACTGGCCATGATTTGAATTTTGGTCTCTTGCTTACTAAGTAGTTGTGCAATCATTACGCCTTTGTGACGTAATGGTCACTGTACCTGCACAGACTACCCTAATATGCCTCTCATCAGATGCAAATTTTCAATTTTACCCACACGCACTACTGACGTAGGTTGCCTCACTCATTATCCTTATTACCCACAGTATATTTCATATCCCATAAGGATTTGACTGTGGAGTACATTACATATACACTGGTCAAAACAGTTAGGGGATCAGTTGCGATATGTAGGTTCTGAAAAAATTGTTATCGGCAGAATGAATTAAAATGGTTCAATGTCGGTTCTAGGAGTGGAGACAATAACACTACAGCAATCGAGATAGTGATGATAATGGAAAGTTGCTACATGTGTTTACTCAACCAAATGAATTACGCAAGCATTTGTTCAGATAGTGTAGTGAGCAGGTAGTGCAATGCAGCAACAATGTGACTTACTTGATGCTATGATATGAAGAGCCATAGGGAGGTTGGAAGCAGGAGAGACAGAGGGAGGTGCAGTTGGCTGCAGCTATTGAAGTGTCCCAAAGTGTTAATTTCCAGAACCTGGATGCGATTTTGAACAACAGGAACTGTTAAAAGAAGGCAAGGTCAAGGTATTGCGGAGGTAACATACCAAGAGATGACCGTTACTTCCGGTTAACAGTTCATCGAGACAGAAGGCTGAATGCAATTCAGCTGCAGTGCATTCTCCAGATAGCAACAGGATGCATAATATGAACACAAACAGTCCGAAATAACCTATGTGAATGTGGACTCTACAGAGGGAGGCTTATGGTGTGTGTCCCATTAAAACCATGATACTGTTTAGCCCTCAGAAACTGGGCAGAGGAACATCAGGATTGAAAAAGTAATGAATAGTGCTGGGTTCTGTTCACAAATGAGTAAAGATTTTGTGTTCAGCTGGACAACCGCCGTTGCCTCAATTGGAGAGACGTTGAACATGGAGCAATCCTCATTGTATGTAGGAAACACCACCATATCGTGGTGGTAGACGAATGGAGTGGGCAAGGGTCAGTATTGATGGACATATGGACCTTTGTGTAATTCAGAATGGTGTTTTGACTGCTCAGAGGTATAGGGACGAGATCCTCCAACCTTTCGTTGTGCCCTACACTGGTGCTATAGGAGATGGGTTTCTTCTGGTGGCCAATAAGGCTCTTCCCTACAGAGCTGCACTGGTGGATAACATGCTTGAAGGTGAGGAAATTGAATAATTGTATTGGACAGCCTGTTCACCGGACTTAACCTGATTGAACATGTCTACGATGCACTTGGTAGACTACCCAGACCAACAACTCCTACAGTGGTTGCAGAGGTGGATATTCCACTTATGGAGAATGACAAAATATCCCTCAAGAGCTGATTGATAACCTCATCTGTTCACGCATGCTAGTGTAAAACTACACTAGCTGTCAGAGTTGATCACTCACCATATTAAAGGACAATGAGAGTGACTTTTTCATTATTATGGTAGTCCCAGGGTGTCTCACTCTAAGTAAATGACTTGTAAACCTCAAGTAAAGAGTTGAGACAGCAAAATATTGTATTGAATTACACACAAATTACAGTTGTAACCAATACCTGAATAAAATACATTACCATATGTATGTTGTCTCACCTGACCCCCTAATTGTTTTGAGCACTGTAGATGCTTGTAACAATGTAATAGGAATTCTGAATCACACTGTAAGTATATAAATACACTACCCTTATAAGTTATGCTATTGGACTGTTTGAAATATTAAAAACTGTATTTCAATAAAAAATATGTATTTCAAGATTATTGACATTTTAAATGCAGTTGAAAAAAAGAATATTTGAACACTGGTGTTTGTGAGTGTTGATTTATTGTGTTTCATAATTTCACTGACACTGAGAGACACCTGCTATATTTGCATTATTAATTTTATGATTTTTTTTCTCCTCAGTTTCCACCGCAGTATTCTGGAATTTCGGAGCAGCAGCAACCTGCTGAACTTATTCCAATGTTTTCAACTATAGAATATACTATAACGGTAGGTATTTTACTAAATGGTGTTGTAGTGAGTTTGAGTAACAAAGGGACAATTAGTTGTAAAAGTTGAGGGCAATGAGAATGACTTTTTACACTAAGGTGTAAAAAATCTTGTATGCATGAACACTTATTTTATTTTTATTAATTTTTTTCTGTCTGTTTAAAAAAGATAAAGAGCAGATAGCCAGTACAAGCTTAGCTCAGTACTACCAACAGTAACACAAAAAAAGATGGAAATAGACTTAGAATCGAGCTTTCAGAAATTATTTTCCTGTTTGGGAGGGGAAGAAAATTATAATTGTTAGCCGGCCACAGTGTCCGATCGGTCTGAGGCGTACCAGTCACGGTCTGCATGGCTGCTGCGGTCGGGGGTTCAAATCCCCCCTTGGGCATGGATGTTTGTGCTGTCTTTAGTATTAGCTAGTTCATAAGTAGTTTGTAAGTTTAGGGACTGATGACCCCGTAGTTAAGTCCCATAAGCTCTACAAACATTTGAACATTTTATAATTGTAATTGGGGGGGGGGGGGGGGGGAGAGAGAGAGAGAGAAACTAGAAATACACAGATACTCTTTACCATGTAAACAATAACCTCTCTTCTCCTGCAACAACCATTCAGACCTTGACCACAAACAAATCTCCTGAGCCATCCATTTCCCCACAACGACAAGAAATGTTTGTAAAAGGAGAACATTGTCATTAAAGTTCCAGATCAGAGCTTACACACTTTATTATATAACGCTGCAGCTGTTTCAGCTTTCTGCCATTAGTAAGCAACTGCATATATAAGGATTACATTAATCAATTTCCACCCCATTACAAGTTAAAGACTATGAAAATATATATAAAAATTTTGTTGTAAATTTTTTGTATAGCTTAAGTCTACAATGTTTTAACAAAAGTTAAGAACATCTGGCATGACTGTTGTAGAAAACTGCAGTGAATTAGTCTTGTATTTCACAGTTATATACGTGTCAGGTTTTCTGCAGCTTTTTTCGTTACTATGTTAAGTGATACAAAACATTTTATATTTCGTGTAATTAGCAACAGTTCCTGCCAAAGATATTTTATATAAATACGGTAATTGACTATGTTATTAGAGATTTTTAATGTTTACATTGGTCAAAGAGGATTATTTCATTTGTAGCTACCTCTGGTCATTTTGCATATCTTTGCTTCTTATATATTGTATGGACTTACAATTTAAAATTGAATAACAAAATTTATACTCAAGCAGACAGTGTAACCAAAGGAAGTAGCATAGCAAGTACATTAGCAGAAAGCTTTCTAAATACCCTAGGAGATAAGCTATTCACATCTGAGCTACAAATTTTGAAACAAATTATTTATTACTACCGTCCCTTATGTAGATGATAGTGATGCGTATAAACGGAACCAATGAAGACAACGAACAATTTATCACCCTTTTAACAACCTACACCCTAATATAAAATTCATAGTTGGACAAGAAATAAATAAGTCAATAAATTTTTTAGACCTCACAATTGCTAAAATTAACAACGAACACAAGTTTGAAATTTATTGAAAGTCCAACACCAAAGATAGCATTATAAATGCTGACTCATGTCATCCCATGTCACACAAAATAGACTTTTTCAACTCTATGATTAATAGGATGATCAATTTACCTCTAGAGAAAGCAAAAATTGGTAAAGAACTTAAAATACTTCAATACAAAACAACATTAATCCTGAGATTGTCACTCAGATATATAAGAAACAAAATGGGCCAAAAGAAGACCAAACACACAGACACATCCACCTAGCTAGAGAAGACAGAATACATAGAAAATTTAAATACATACCTGCAAACATACATCAGAAAATAATCAACAAAATTAACAAACTTAAAAAAGAATTAAATAAGCCTTTTGCACTAATAACAATCTAAGAACAAAATTATATTTTACATTCATCAGAAATTCCCCATACTTAGAACCAGGTATTTATAAAATCACATGTGACATCTGCAACAGCTTTTACATTGGTCAGCCTGGAGATAATTTTCTCACAAGATTTCGTGAACATGTAAGAATAAGTGAAAACAACCAGTGAGATTTCTCTTTACATTTCAGAAACAAAAACCATTCAGCAATTAACATAAAAAATGCACTCAAGATAGTACATAAAATACCAGAGGGAATAAAAAAGAATATTCTGTAGGAATTTGAAATATATTCACACTAAAAATTATCCGAATGAAATACTTATTGAACACACGAATTTGAAGCATAAAAATTATGTAGTTAATTTTATTAATTTTTGTCAATGAAAAACGCTGAGAAGCAAAGATATGCTAAATGTCCAGAGGTAGCTAACAATAAAATAATCCTCTATGACCAATGTAAACATTTAAAGTATCTGATAACATAGTCAATTACAATATATACAATATCTTTGGCAGAACTGTTGTTAATTACACAAAATATAACATCATAGTGGAACAAGCTGCAGAAAATCTGACAGCAATAAATGTATTCAACTATGAAATATATATAATAATGGAAAGTCCAGGTTGGAATTAATAATATAGGAAGGACAGTTTACAACTCACCGCAAAGATGTGGCGACGAGCTGTGACAGGCACATACAAAAGACACACACAACACTTTCAGCTATTGGCCATGGCCTCCCTCAGAAAATAGAACACTCACACAATCACACAGGCACACAACACAATTATATAACCATCACCTCCTGCTGCCAAACTTCGAATCACGCTCTGCAGTGAATTGGGGAGGGGAGGGGAGAGGGGATAGGAAGGTTACATCACGGTGGTGGGGATGGGTTAGATGCGAATAATGAGATGCAGCTTAGGAATGGAGTGGGTAGGCGGGTGAGGGGAGAAAATAAAATAAACAAAATAATATATACTTCGTGCACACTACAAGTACACAAGACCACGTACACACACACACACACACACACACACACACACACACACACATGATCGCACATTCACACACCACTCAAAATAGGCGAGGTTTGGGATAGAGAGGTAGGAACTGTAAGGTATGGAGAAAAAAATATAGGGAAGTTATCGTAGGTTGAGGCCTGGTTGATTTTGGGATCGGAGAATGTATTGAAGGGATAACTCCCATCTGTGCAGTTCAGAAAAGCTGGTGCTGGATGGGAGGATCCAGATGGCCCGGATTGTGAAGCAGCCAATGAAATCAAGCATGTGCTCCACTGCATGCTGGGTGGTCCACCTTGTTTTTGGCCGCAGTTTGGCGGTGGCCATTCATCCTAATGGATAGCTGGTAGGTGGTCATACCAATATAGAAAGCTGTACAGTGTTTGCAGCACAACTGTGAAGTATGTGATTAATTCACTGCAGTTTTTACAACAGTCATGCCAGATATTAGTAAATAACATCAAAATATTGTAGATGTCCCACCACCACCTACTCCAGTCCTGTCACAGGCATTTCCTACCCCATAAAAGGCAGGGCAACTGTGAAAGCAGTCATTTATCTACAAACTGAGCTGCAACCACTGTGCATCTTTCTGTGTGGGCATGACCAGCACACAGCTGTCTGTCTAAATGAATGGCCATTGTCAAACTGTGGCAGGAGGCAGCTAGGCATTCCTGTTGCAGAGCATGCAGTGCTGCATAGTGTGACTCACTTCAATGACTGCTACACAGCCTGTGCCATATGAATCCTCCCTACACACACCATCTTTTCTGAGTTGTGCAAAAGGGAAGTCTCCCTACAATATATCCTATGTTCCTGGCCTAAACCTTCACTAGTTCCTGCCTCTACCACCCTTCCCTTCCTTTCCTTGCCCACACTGTATTCTTAAATTTGTCTCCCAACCTGCCACACACTTCAGTCATTTTCCTTCCTTCTGCACAGTCCGCAAGACAGCACTGGCATATTCCCCCACCCATGCCACACATCCCCCCCCTCCCTCCCCCTCATGTTTTCCTCTCCTTGCCACCTCCTCACCGCCACCTCTGGTTGCTCTCGCCTAGGCCGTGCTGGGTACGGCAGATCGGCCACAGTGGCTGGAGACGGCAGTCATCTCTCTCTCTCTCTCTCTCTCTCTCTCTCTCTCTCTCTCTCTGTGTGTGTGTGTGTGTGTGTGTGTGTGTGTGTGTGTGTGTGTGTGTGTGTGTGTGTGTTTAGTCCTTCATCGGTGAGAGAGAGAGAGATAGGGATAAACGGCCGAAAGCTTTAATGTTACATTATGTTAATTGTTCCTTTCTGCAGCTCATCGGATGTCTCTGTGGTGAGTAAGCTACCCTTCAGAAAAATAAGTTATAAGAAAAATTTATAACAAAATTTTTATATATTTTTTCATAGTATTTGACTTGTTATGGGGTAGAAATTGATTAATGTAATTCTTATATACACAAACTTGATAATGACAAAATGCTAAAACAGCTGTAGCATTATATAATGAAGTGTAAGCAGTGATCTGGAATTTTTTTTTTTTTTTTGCAATGTCCTTTAACAACATTTATCGCACTGCAGGCCCAACAATTGGGAAGAAAATGTTCGTAACCCCAGACACTCGCAAGCATCCCCTTGGTCACCAAGTACTACCTCGGTCTGGAATGCTGTATAAAATGACTGTCAAGCTATGACTTGGTACAGACAATATCCTGTGATGTGCCCAGAGAATTTGGCAGGTGGCTGTACACCTACAGTCCCCTCAGAGCTGTACAAATGGCAACTTTTCCTCTAACCACATCCTCTTGCCAACATGGCAACTTTTCCTCTAACCACATCCTCTTGCCAACATCCCCTGGCCTCAACTTATGTTAGCCTCTCCTCCTCTGTCTTTATCAACCCACATAAGATGTAACCCCTTGCTATTTCTTGAACAGTTCCAGATACTGAAACAAGGTTTTCATCAAATTATTGTGCCATAAGGGGCACTTTCTTTGGTTTATGATGAGCAAATACTTTCGTGTGTAATAAAGAGTCATACCTCTTATCTTTATTAAAGCCAGTATAGCCACTCAGCCGAAATCTATGTAGATCTAGAAAATAGAAACAAACATTGCGATTGATTGCTGAAACTCAAATTAACAAAGAAATTATCAAGTTAAAAACAGGAGAAAAATAATATAAAAAATAATTATATATTTTTTTGAATCTAGATTGGTTCCTACTTTGTTTTTGATTTTGGGTTGAGGTTACGTAAAAAATAGATGAAGTACACTTACCAGGCGAAGGGGCACAGGCAGTAATAGCAACAAATAAACACACACACACACACACACACACACACACACACACACACACACACACACACACACACAAATGCTAGCTTTCGCAGCCTAGCTGCTTCATCAGGCAGAAGGGAGGGAGAGGGAAAAGGAAATGATGAGGGTTTTAAGGAAGGGGGTAAGGAGCCATTCCAATCCCGGGACAGGAAAGACTTACCTTGGGGGGAAAAATGGAGGGTAAATAAATGCACACACACCCACACATTTACACAGACACAAGTACACTTAGGCAGACATACTGTAGAACTGTGACAGTTCTACAGTATGTCTGCCTAAGTGTACTTGTGTCTGTGTAAATGTGTGGGTGTGTGTGTGTGTACACTTAGGCAGACATACTGTAGAACTGTCACAGTTCTACAGTATGTCTGCCTAAGTGTACTTGTGTCTGTGTAAATGTGTGGGTGTGTTTGCATTTATTTACCCTCCATTTTTCCCCCCAAGGTAAGTCTTTCCTGTCCCGGGATTGGAATGGCTCCTTACCCCCTTCCTTAAAACCCTCATCATTTCCTTTTCCCTCTCCTTCCCTTCTGCCTGATGAAGCAGCTAGGCTGCGAAAGCTAGCATTTGTGTGTGTGTGTGTGTGTGTGTGTGTGTGTGTGTGTGTGTGTCTGTGTGTTTATTTGTTGCTATTACTGCCTGTGCCCCTTCGCCTGGTAAGTGTACTTCATCTATTTTTACGTATATTTTTCCTGTTAGGAATTTTTCCTCTTATATATATATACACACACACACACACACACAATCGCAAGCTTTCGCAACCCAGTTGCGTCTTCAGGCAGTAGGGAAGGAGAGGGAAAAGGAAATGATGAGGGTTTTAAGGAAGGGGGTAAGGAGCCATTCCAATCCCGGGAGAGGAAAGACTTACCTTGGGGGAAAAAATGGAGGGTAAACAAATGCACACATGCCCACACATTCACACAGACACAAGTACACCTAGGCAGACATACTGTAGAAAGCAAAGAAGTTAAGTTATAGAAGTTAAGAAGTTAGACAGAGATACCACTTGAGGCAGAGGCTCTGTCCAGAGAACTGATGCAAAGATGTTAAGAAGGTGGGTGGGAATTCAAATTTAGCGGAGGTTGAGACCAGGTGGGCAACGGGAAGAGAGAATATGCTGAAGGGCTAGTTCCCATCTCCGGAGTTCTGAAGGATTGGTGTCAGTGGGAAGTATCCAGATAACCCGGACGGTGTAGCACTGTGCCAAGATGTGCTGGCCGTGCACCAATGCGTGTTTAGCCACAGGGTGATCCTCGTTACCAACAAACCCTGTCTGCCTGTGTCCATTCATGCGAATGGACAGTTTGTTGCTGGTCATTCCCACATAGAACGCTTCACAGTGCAGGCATGTCAGTTGGTAGATCACGTGGGTACTATCGCAAGTGGCTCTGCCTTTGATCGTGTACACCTTCCGGGTTATGGGACTGGAGTAAGTGGTGGTGGAAGGGTGCATAGGGCAGGTTTTACAACGGGGGCGGTTACAAGGGTAGGAGCCAGAAGGTAGGGAAGGTGGTTTGGGGATTTCATAGGGGTGGACTAGGAGGTTACGGAGGTTAGGTGGGCGGCGGAAAGACACTCTCGGTGGAGTAGGAAGGATGTCATGAAGGACGGATCTCATTTCGGGGCAGGATTTAAGGAAGTCGTATCCTTGCTGGAGAGCCACATTTAGAGTCCGCTCCAGTCCCGGAAAGTATCCGGTGACAAGAGGGGCACTTCTGGGATTCTTCTGTTGAAGGTTCTGAATTTGGGGGGATGAGGTAGTAGCTCTAGCAATTTGTTTCTCTACCAGATTAGGAGGATAGCCGCGGGATGTGAAAGCTGCCAGAGCTACTACCTCATCCCCCCAAATTCAGAACCTTCAACAGAAGAATCCCAGAAGTGCCCCTCTTGTCACCGGATACTTTCCGGGACTGGAGCGGACTCTAAATGTGGCTCTCCAGCAAGGATACGACTTCCTTAAATCCTGCCCCGAAATGAGATCCGTCCTTCATGACATCCTTCCTACTCCACCGAGAGTGTCTTTCCGCCGCCCACCTAACCTCCGTAACCTCCTAGTCCACCCCTATGAAATCCCCAAACCATCTTCCCTACCTTCTGGCTCCTACCCTTGTAACCGCCCCCGTTGTAAAACCTGCCCTATGCACCCTTCCACCACCACTTACTCCAGTCCCATAACCCGGAAGGTGTACACGATCAAAGGCAGAGCCACTTGCGATAGTACCCACGTGATCTACCAACTGACATGCCTGCACTGTGAAGCGTTCTATGTGGGAATGACCAGCAACAAACTGTCCATTCGCATGAATGGACACAGGCAGACAGGGTTTGTTGGTAACGAGGATCACCCTGTGGCTAAACACGCATTGGTGCACGGCCAGCACATCTTGGCACAGTGCTACACCGTCCGGGTTATCTGGATACTTCCCACTGACACCAATCCTTCAGAACTCCGGAGATGGGAACTAGCCCTTCAGCATATTCTCTCTTCCCGTTGCCCACCTGGTCTCAACCTCCGCTAAATTTGAATTCCCACCCACCTTCTTAACATCTTTGCATCAGTTCTCTGGACAGAGCCTCTGCCTCAAGTGGTATCTCTGTCTAACTTCTTAACTTCTATAACTTAACTTCTTTGCTTTCTACAGTATGTCTGCCTAGGTGTACTTGTGTCTGTGTGAATGTGTGGGCATGTGTGCATTTGTTTACCCTCCATTTTTTCCCCCAAGGTAAGTCTTTCCTCTCCCGGGATTGGAATGGCTCCTTACCCCCTTCCTTAAAACCCTCATCATTTCCTTTTCCCTCTCCTTCCCTACTGCCTGAAGAAAGCTTGCGATTGTGTGTGTGTGTGTGTATTCATTTATTTATTTATTTATTTATTTGTGATGCTGTCACACCTGTGCTCCTTCGCCTGGTGAGTAATCTTCGTCTATTTTTTATATTTTATTTTTCCTGCTAGGAATTTTTCGTCTTGATATATATATATATATATATATATAAATTTATGATACGAATATTATAGAGGAAAAATTCCTAACAGGGAAAGTATACGTAAAAAATAGATGAAGTACACTTACCAGGCGAAGGGGCACAGGCAGTAATAGCAACAAATAAACACACACACACACACACACACACAAATGCTAGCTTTCGTAGCCTAGCTGCTTCATCAGGCAGAAGGGAAGGAGAGGGAAAAGGAAATGATGAGGGTTTTAAGGAAGGGGGTAAGGAGCCATTCCAATCCTGGGACAGGAAAGACTTACCTGGGGAAAAAATGGAGGGTAAATGTGCATTTATTTACCCTCCATTTACCTTCCTTTTTGTCCCCTAAGGTAAGTCCTTCCACTCCTGGGATTGGAATGACTCCTTTTCCACTTCCTTAAAACCCGTATCCTTCCCTTTCTCCTCTCCTTCCTCCCTCTTTTTCCTGAAGAAGCCACCACTGGTGGCGAAAGCTCGAATGGTTGTGTGTTTTTGTGTGTGTTTGGTGTTCCTATCAACGAGCCTGTACTTTAGGTAAGTCAAAAATCTTTATTTTATACTATATATATATGCTTTTCACAAATGTCTGTCTAGGTGTGTTTGCGTTTCGATATGTCTGAGTGTGTGTGTATTTGTTTACCTTCCTCTTTGTCCCCTAAGGTAAGTCCTTCCACTCCTGGGATTGGAATGACTCCTTTTCCACTTCCTTAAAACCCATATCCTTCCCTTTTCCTCCCCTTTATTCCTCTTTTTCCTGAAGAAGCTGCCAGTGGTGGCGAAAGCTTGTATGTGTGTTTGTGTGTGATTTTATTTGTTTTTTATTTGTTTCTCTCGACGAGCCGGTCCTTTTGGTAAGTCATCTCTTTTCTATTTTTATTTTTGTTTATATATATATATATATTGATGAAATGAAAATTATAGAGATGACTTACCAAAAGGACCGGCTCGTCGATAGATAGAAATAAAATTACACACAAACACACATAAAAGCTTTTGCCACCACTGGCAGCTTCTTCAGGAAAATGAGGAAAAAAGGGGAGGAGAAAGGGAAGGATATGGGTTTTGAGGAAGTGGAAAAGGAGTCATTCCAATCCCAGGAGTGGAAGGACTTACCTTAGGGGAAAAAAAGGAAGGTAAACAAATACACACACACTCAGACATATCGAAACGCAAACACACCTAGACAGACATTTGTAAAAAGCCAACTCCTTTCCTGTACACTGTACTCTGATCACTGATACCTAAAGTAAGTCAACACTCCAATGTTACGAAATAACAATAGATACAAAATTCAACAATGTAATAAGTGCCCTGAATAACTCTTAAATTTTCCAATTAATCACGTTAAATGTAATACTCAATACATAATTATTACAAATAACATTAAAATGTGTAATCCATCTAATAATTTGGCCAGGGACTGTAAAAAAGGCACACACATACAATTAGATGGGGGATTTTAAAGCTATTTTTGCACGAAATAGTAGATTCTGGACTTACTGTCTTCAAGTTTTAGTATCTCAAAATTTGTTTTGTAAACATTTTTAGTGTCAATATTATTCTGTGACTGTCTTTTCAAGAGGTATTTAATGAAATAAAGAAAAATGCAATTGTTTGCCAAAACCCTAGTTTAAATATCTGAAACTTTAATGAAATAAAAGGGTTGTTACATCTTGATGGACTGACCAGGTATATTTGTGTGTAGGGACATATGTGCACGCATGTGGTTATTTTCTGTTTTCTCTCCCTCTCTTCTTACTCTTACAATTATAATTTCTTTTCCTCCCTCTCAGCAATATTCAGTTCACTTTGCATAGATCCCCTTATTTATCTTTAGTACTTGTTGATTTATCGTTCTTTTGTTTGCAGTTGGTGTGGCATTGTACTTATCATACAATATCTTGACATCAACTCAACTCCCTTCACTCTCTTTATCTCGTGGTTAGGTTTTGAAAATCTCAAATGCACTTGCCCTTCTATCTCCTTTCTCCTCCTTCCTCTCTCGAAGTAAAGTTATTTCTGAAAGCTTGACTCAACATTTATTTTCGTGATAAGTATGGACCAACCGCCATCTCTTTTCGGAAGAAAGAAAAAAAGAATTCACTTTCTAACAACAATGGAAGGTCCGGTAAGGAATGTTAATAATACTAATAACAATAATATGTATAGGGAACAACTCACCGTAAAGATGAACATTGAGCCGCCGATAGACACAAATAAAACACACACACACACAATTCTAAATTTTCGGCCGCGGCCTTTCGCAGACAGAGAAGACTCATCCACACAATCACTCAGGCACACTCATCTACACATGTCAGCCATCTCTGGGTGCCCAACACAGTCTGACTCACGGTAAGCGGAAGGAATATTATTATTATCATTCCTTACTGGATCTTCCATTGTTATTTAGCAAATTGGATTTTCTTCCATCCCAAACCCAGTTTCTCTCCTTTGTTACTGTTCTATTATCATTCTATATCTATTACATTTCTTTCTTGTTTCCTGTACTTTTGTCCCAATTGTAACTTTGTCTGACCGCTCACAACACGGGCTAGTCGCAGCACCCATTGTTGGTACAACATTAAGTTTTTCCTTGTTGTTGCACATTTTCTTTTCCTCATTCTTCCCAGCAAATATTATGATTCCAGTACTTAGTGGCTTCAATACATTATTTTTCATCCCACCCCACAGTCTCAATATATACCCCGTTTTTCATACTGCAACTCATTTTTCGCCTGACATCGCCTCTGCTTGTTATATCCCCACCCTTATTTTCCATCTCCACTTTGCCCCCTCCTCTGCTCCTCCCCCCCCACCCACCCCCTCTCCCTTCCTTCCACTTGCCGTTAGTGAGATTGCATTGGGCAGCCAGAGATGGCTGACGTGTAGTTGAGTGTGCCTGAGTGATTGTGTGGATCAGTGTTCTCTGTCTGAGGAAAGCCGCGGCCGAAAATGTAGAATTTGTGTGTGTGTGTGTGTGTGTGTGTGTGTGTGTGTGTCAGCAGCTCATTGATTGTTCATTTTTACAGTGAGTTGTTCTCTATACATATTATTATTATTATTATTATTATTATTAAAACTCACTTTCTAATGTATGCAATCTTTTTTATTGTTTATCAGACTCTATTCAGTTCTTCATTGTAGTTATTATATCCAGCCTTTGTACTGATCCTAGTTGTGAACATAATAGATTTTATTACAAGCATTTTTTCAGCAGCTGTCAACAATATTTATATATGTAATAAAAATCATTTAAGACAATCTTTTATTAACACAGCCTGTGACCGAGTGAGTTGGTGCAGTGGTAACTCACTGGGACGGTGGTTCAAATCCACCTCTGGCCATCTCAGATTTAGGTTTTCTGTGATTTCCCTAAATCACTCCAGCCAAATGCTGGGATAGTTCTTTTGAAAGGACATGACCAATTTCCTTACCCATACTGACCCAAATAATTGAGCTTGTCTCTATCACCAATGACCACACTGTTTATGGGACTTTAAACCGTAAGCTTTCTTCCTTCACAAACTGTGCAGAAAAATTCAGTGTGATATTATTCTTTTACTGTCAGTTCATAAGTTTGTTCTTGTGTACTTGATTGACATGTGTACTGGTTTATTCACATTATTTGACCAGTTCATGGTATCTGACTGAAACCAGTTGTGATTATTAAAAATTGCTTTGAAGCAGTGATGTTCAAAGAACTATTTTCGAGAACATTTATCAATGGAGGTCTCATCAAAATCTCTAATACATTACAATTGAATAAAAATCTGTCTTTGGCAGAAAATTGTTTATTTATTTTATATTATAAGGTTATCAATTTTGGTTTGGTTAAATACCCTCTTCAGATATTATGCACCATGATGAATGACAGTGGTGACAGACGGAGCAGGTGTTCTACGTCTCTGCAATTTTTCACTCATGACAAGTCTTAAGACATTTTATTTACCTTTTAAACTTTTTCTATTTTATTTTTCTCCAGCCTGTTACAAATATAAATTATACAAGAAATTAATAAAATATATCTGTTAGTGTGATATGTCTTCTTAACATCTTATACCATTCATACCTTAGAAGGAGTTGCATGGGTTAAATTCTAGAACGGGCCCTCTGCATGCTGCTGTTGTTCATGATGTAAATGTTTGTCATGCTGCTGTAGTATGGCAGGGAATTGGTAGTCGCAAAATACAGAATTTGAAAAATTGGTGACAGGCTGCTCTATAGCATAGCCACAGACCAAAGTTAACTTGGGAGGTAACAGTCTGGTTGTGAATTGGTAACTCCAGCAAATGTGAAAGCAGAAAATCTGCTTGTGATAAAGAATGTTATGTTAAAATTCAATATTTGAAACTAAAATATCATTATTAGCTACACAAGTCGTTTGTTCTGTCATCTTAGTTTACATCACCGTTCATGGTAGGTGTTGCCAACATACACGTCGTGGCCCTATATCGAATTCTACAGTTGCATGCAGTTATGTATTTATGAATTTTTTATACTGTTTGCTAATTTTAATGTCTTCTGTTTATGCCAACAGAGAGCACAATGTCTACCACCAATTTTCCTCTTGGTCGTAGACACGTGTGTAGATGATGAAGAACTTGGAGCATTAAAAGATTCACTTCAGATGTCACTGAGCTTACTGCCACCAAATGCACTCATTGGTCTCATCACATTTGGAAAGATGGTGCAAGTGCATGAACTCGGATGTGAAGGTTGTTCAAAAAGTTATGTGTTCAGAGGCACTAAGGACCTGTCAGCAAAACAGATACAAGACATGTTGGGTATTGGGAGGTTTGCAAATGCACCACAACAACCACAGCAACAACCACGTGGCCCCAGTGGCCAGCCATTACCTCCTGCAAACAGGTATGCCTTTCTGTAGAATGGAAAGATATTAAAAGAAAAGTGGCAGTTTAGTGGAATCATTACTTAAGTGTAATCGTATATACAAATCACAAATTTCTGCAAGTACACAGGATGTGTATGCACCAGGACAACACAGAGATCTGGAAAAAAACCAAGAACTTTTTCATCCTGGGGAAATCTGGAAAATACCCAAGAATTTCGTAGAATTCTGCTAATTTTCCACTGTTTAAGTAAGAAGTTAATTTTTTGTGATTTTGGCTGTAAGAATTCTCTTGAGTCTGCTACTGCAGAATAGTACTGCAGTAATGAAACATAAATAGGAGAATAACATGAAAATAAAACATTACTTGAAAAGAAAATTTGTGTTTTACAACAAAACACATTGCAGATAGCTTACAAGCATCTGCCAATTGCATAATGTGTCAAAGGTGTTAGGATACTCTTAGATGACCTTTTATACAAAATCATTTACTTTAAATGGTGAGAATGTGCTATGAATTACTTAAAGAAATTTGGGGCTCTCAAGACCAGCTATTTATGCCATTATTAAAGTTTTTATCCTATTTGTGGTGCCTCGGTTGCACAGTGGTAGCGTGCCAGACTACAAATCCAAAGGTCCCGGGTTTGATCCCCGCCAGGTTCTAGGATTTTTATCTGTCACTTTCCACTTCTTTCACCTCTGGCAGTATTGCTCATGTCAAAAATACCGAGTAGCGTCGTGGTTCGGAACCCATGTTAAACTGTAGGTCCCCCTATAACTGGCTGGGTAAGTCAGTTCGAAGGTCGGAGGAAGGCAACGGCATACCACCTCCAAACAGGACCATGCCTAGTAAAGCACTGTGGTGTTCAAACCAATCTTCGGATTGTTGACTGCTTTACCCTTATATCTTAAAGGATAAACATGCTAAAAAATACAAAACTTCAATGTCATTTTATCATATTTCTTTCAGTTTTTTAATAGCTAGATCACTAATTATGCAATAACAATGGCAAAAAGTATAATTAACCTTAAGAAATTATGGGAAGTGAAGGCAGTCAATCAGGAGTTTGCAAATAATTATGCAGTTTTGTTGTACTTTCGTTGTTTTATTAGGTTCATACATAACAATGTAGGCCTATGATATCTAAAATCGCAACACATTAAAAAAAATAGTGAAATGTTTCTGACAAGCAATTAACTGTTCCACTGAGTTTCGGAGTAACAAGATATATGAGAATCTTTACATATTCATACAAAACACCAAACTATTCTACAAAACAAAATAAATTATAAACAATAGGGGGGAGGGGGACAAAATTTTCTCACTGGTTATTTCCACCTGACTCATGATTGGTTGTTCTTATTTCCCATCAATTGTCACGCCGTTACCATCATCTACAGTTCCCAAATAGTGTATTTAGACCGAGGAAAAACTGTAGTCATTACCTTGGAAAAATCCGAGAATATTTTGTTCTTGTTGCCATATACATCCTGATACATTTTCAGGAAGTGAAACTACACCAAATCTATCCATAAGATAATCAAACAGTTGTACAGCATTAATTTTAAAGCTGAATAAGTTGGAACAGTGCAGAGCTGTGGTTTTAGCTGTTAGTGAAATATTTTTGTTAACATTAAGCTTATTCAACAAATCCTACCAATTTCTAATATCTGTCCACTCTAGCAATATGGAGAAAAGTTTAAAGAGTGTTTAGAATAATGATCACTAAATACATAAATAGAATGTACTGTATGTGGTTTGAAAATTAGCGGCGCCTCTATGTATAATTTGAACATTGAGTTGATTAAAGGATCTGCAACTGCTTTTAGTCTTAACATATATGTTCTTTACTTTGTCAGTTATGGGGAAAAGGTAACAACTCAGCATAAAGAGGCTCTCTGAGTTGCTGATAGGCTCGAAAAAAAAAAAAAAAAAAAAAAAAAAAACAAGACAGTCACAATCACACAACTTAAATTTTGACCATAGACTTCATCTGTAAAAGAAACACATATATTCACACAATCACTCAGACAACTAGTCATAAACAACCACCATGTCTGCCACAAGCATCTAGACTGTGAGTGAGGTGGGGAGTGGAGGGGGAAGGGTGCCAGGTAAGGGTGGGGGTGGAAAGTTACACAATGGAATAGAGAGGCTCTGATAGGTGGGAATTTGAATTTCGGCAATGAATACAGTGGAGGGAAGGGGCGGGAAAGGATAAAAGGGAGGTGTAGAGGAGTGTGAGGAGGGAGTGGAGGGATTTGAAATGATAAAAATAATAAGGAAAAATAGAAAAAAGGAAACAGTAAAAAAGGAGGGGGGGAGAAGTAATTAAGGGAATATTGTAAGGGGTGACACACAGATAAAAGGACAACATTAATTGGAGAGATAAAAGTTAATGAGTGGGGAAGGAAAGGGAGGGAGGGAAGATGTTAGGCATAGGGTGCAGGGATGGGAAGTTATCTTAAGTTGAAGCTAAGATGGTTGTGAGACACACAGATTCTGTTGAAGGGACAACTTCTATCTGTGCAGTTCAAAAGAAATGATGGTGGAGGGGAGGATTGAGATGGCTCAGGTAGTGAAGCAGTCATTGAAATCCAGAGTGCTGTGTACTGCTATATGCTGTGCCACAGGGTGGACCATCTTGCTTTTCGCCTCAGTTTGGCATCCATTTGTCCTGATGGACAGCTGGTTTGTCGTCAAACCAATATAATTGCAGCAGAGTTGGTAAATCACATGGCTGCTTTCACAGGTGACCTGACCTCTTGTGAGGTAGGATAAGCCTTTGACAGGAATGTAATGGGAAGTGCTCAGGGGATGGATTGGCCAGGTTTTGCATTGGCGTCTTCCACAGGGATATGATTCCAGTGGTAAGGGGTTCGGGTTGGGAGTGGCCTAGGGATGGATTACGATGCATTGTAAGTTTTAGAGCCTGGGGATCTTGGCTTAGTTGCCCGGGTCATGAGGATGGTACAAATGAGAAGGAAAAAAAAAAAAAAAAAGAAGAAAAATACTCAATCTCAAGGTGTGCTACTTACCTAGGAGATACATGGCTGTTGAGGTTGAACAGTTGCTAGTGAGCAACCTCTGGGGAACCTGCTGCACCTCAGTTTTATAAGGCTTACCCAGGCAAGTGGGGCTCTGCCTGGGTGGTCTTATAGTTCCCTAGTTGCTCGTGGGACAAAAATGAAACGAACCATTAACAGTGTGGGTGGTTGCAAAAACGCCGCCTCTAAGACAGGCAGGACTGACTTCAATGCAGGACAATATTATCCCCAATCGTTCCCTTCCCTAGCTACCCCATGGGAGGACAGGGGGATGAGCCATACCATACTCGCCAAGATATCTCGTATGCACACGAACTGATGGGGAATCATTTATGGAAACTAAGCCGCTATTCTTCATAGAGAATCTAGAGGATAGGTATGGAGAAGTTGCACGTACATCCAAAATGAGGAGTGTGTCCATTCTCATAGAGGCAGCATCTGCACAGTCGGAGGCGCTACCACCTGCAACAAGATGTCTCCTGTCTCCATCACCCCTCACAAGACCCAGGGGATCATCTTCCATTCTGATCTCCTGCAGTCTGATGATGAACTACGTGCCAGCCTCACATGGTGAGGTGTTCACTACAATCAGGCACATCTACAGGGGGCCCAAGGACAAAAAGGTAGCCACCAGTGCTTTCATCCTGGCCTTTGAGTGTGATTCTTTGCTTGAAAAGATCAGGGTTATAATATAATGGTGTGACATAAAGCCTTCTATCCCTCCACCTATGAGGTTCTTTAAATGTTGGAAATTTGGACAAATATCTTCACATTGCAGCTTCAGCCCCAAATGCGGTGATTGTGGACATCTATCACAACCGGATGATCCATGTACTCTCCCACCCATCTGTGTTAACTGTGAATAACACCGTCAACCCTGTTCTCCGGACTGCACATTACTCCACAAAGAAAGAAAAATAGTGGAGTACAAGGCAATGGACAATGGCCACAGAACCTTGGTCAACCACTGTGGGCCCCCCAGGGCTGCCAGACTCCCTCTACCCTCGTTATGGTTGGGGGTTCATCATCATCATCATCTTCTTCTTTCCCACAACTTCCTGTCGGAGCAACCTCCCCCAAACCATCGGGTTCATCAGTCCCCATCCCCCAGCTGGAGAAGCAACAACCTTCTCTTGGCACGTCTCGCGAGGAAGGGATCCCTCGGGGCGATCCCTTCTGAGGTTTCAATAAGTGCCATAGACAACCCAACCCAATGGCTGACTGATCCCCATGCCATTGATTGTAGGGGCTATCGGTCTCTTTCGGCCCAGAAGCTACCTCCGGTAAGTCCTCACAGTCCTTGAAACCTAAGAGTCTGCGAGAGGGTAAGATGAGGTGGAGATCCTTGCATCCCCTGAGGATCTCGCCCTCACTGACTCTCCTGAATCAATGGTCCTGTATTCTGTGGGTTCACCATTGGTGACAGCAGGTGAACCTATGGAATGATGTGTTTTCTGTGTCCCGTTGTGGCCTTTAGTCACAAAGTTACTATAGGAATTGTGCAGGTGGAGTATGCACCTATGTCTTTACATCTGTCTACAGTGAAGATGTTCCAATCCAGATACCTTTGGAAGCCATAGCTGTCAGGGTAAGGGCTGCAGTGGACATAACCATCTTCAACATCTACCTTCCTCTTGATGGTTAAGTACACCAACATGTGCTGGTTGCTCTGATTGCCCAACTACCCCCAACTTACTTGGTATTGGGTGGTTTTAATGCCCATAACTCATTGTGGGCTGGTACCATGATTACTGGCCATGATAGAGCTGTCGAGTCATTACTATCTCAGCTTGACCTCTGCCTTTTAAATGATGGTGCCCCCATGCATTTTAGTGTGGCACATGGTACCTACTCAGCCATCAACCTATTAGTAAGTAGCCCTAGCCTCTTCCCATCTATCCACTGGAGAGTGCGTGATGACATGTGTATTAGTAACCACTTTCTGATCTTCTTGTCACTACCACAGCATCAGTCCCCTGAATGCTTGCCCTGATGGGCACTTAATAATGCTAAATGGGACATTTTTACTTCTGCTGCCATGGTTGGTACTCCAATGCATCCTACCACAGATGTGGTCAACAGCGTTACCTCGACCATTATTTCTGAGGCAGAGTGTGCAATCCCCATTTCTTCGGGATCACCCCAGTGGATGACGGTGCCCTGGTGGTCTCCGGGGATTGCTGGTGAGATTAGAGACTGCAGGCAAGCTCTTCAGCATCAGAAATGGCACCCATCTTTGGAGAATCTCATTGTTTTTAAATGGCTTTGTGCTCGTGCCCAACAGTTAATTAGAAGAGGTATGTGTCAACGTTTCTCTCAATGTACCTCTGCATCCAAGTTGTGGACAAAGATCAGTCGTGTCTGTGGTTACCAGAGTCCTTCAAGTGTGCTTCGGATTTCTGTGAATGGAATCATTTACACAGATCTATGTGCAGTTGCCAAACACTTTGCTGTGCACTACGGGCAGAGTTCAGCATCTGTGCATTATCCATCAGCTTTTCATGCCCTGAAAGAGCGGGCAAGTGAAAGAGACTATCCTTTACAACGCTCCATTCAGTGAATGGGCACTCCTCAGTGCCCTTACTCACTGTCCTGACACAGCCCCTGGGCCAGACCACATCCACAAGCAGACGTTAAAACACTTGTCAGAGGAGTCGAAGGAACATCTTCTAGCCAAGTTTAATTGCATTTGGAAAGATGCTGTCTTCCCCGCTCAGTGGAGAGAGAGTATCATCATTCCAGTGCTCAAACCTGGCAAAAACCTGCATAAATTGGACAGCTACTGACCCATCAGTCTCACCAACATTATTTGCAAATTGTTGGAACATATGGTGGGCTGGCGGCTATGCTGGTTCCTTGAGTCTCACGGTCTATTGTCTCCATGTCAGGGTGGTTTCCGCAAGGAGTGCTCAGCCTTGGACAACCTTGTCCACCTTGAGTCTGCCCTTCGGACAGCATTTTCAAGGTGCCAACATTTGATAGCCATCTTTTTTTATTTCTCTAAGGCCTACGATACGACCTGGCAAAACCACATTCACATGGGTGGGGTCTTCGAGGCTCATTCCCCATTTTCATCTAAAACTTTTTCGCAGTGCACACCTTCCGTGTCTCGTAGTTCTTTGCACATCCGTGAGAATGGAGTTCCTCAGGGGTCTGTGTTGAGTGTTCCTCTGTTTTTAGTGGCTATTAATGGCCTAGCAGCAGCAGTAGGATCATCCGTATCTCCCTCCCTATATGCTGACAACGTCTGCATCTATTTTTCTATTTTAGTTCCTCAAGTATACGTGTTGCTGAACGCCAACTGCAGGAAGCCATATGCAAGGCACAGATGTGGGCACTCTCCCATGGGTTCCAGTTCTCTGCCACCAAGAGGTGTGTTATGCATGTCTGTCAGTGTCGAACAATTCATCCACATCCAGAGCTTTACCTTGATGGCGAACTGCTTAACATAGTGGGAACACATTGTTTCTTGGGACTGGTGTTTGATGACAGGCTGGCATGGCTTCTGCATATTTGTCACCTCAAGCAGAAGTGCTGGCAGCATCTTAATGCCTTCCACTGCCTTAGTAATACCACTTGGGGTGCAGACCGCAGTATGCTGCTGCAGTGTTATAAGGCACTTATTCTGTCACAACTAGACTACGGCAGCATTCTGTATGGTTGGGCATCGCCTTCAGCTTTGTAGTTGTTGGACCCAATCCATCACTGTGTGGTTAGACTTGCGGCAGGAGCCTTTAGAACAAGCCCTGTGAATTATCTCCTTGTGGAGGCTGGAGTACCTCCTCTGCGAGTCAGGTGGCAACAACTGCTGGCAAATTACGTTGCTACCATCTGTGGTTTGCCTAACCATCTGAACCACTATCTCCTTTTTCCTAATACAGTACTCCACATTCTGCAAAGGTGCTCGAGATTGGATGTGACTGCTGGTGTCCGTGTTAGGTCTCTTCTGAGGGGATTGGAGTCTGTTCCCCTACCATCTCTCTTCCAATTCCAGTCACTTACACCACCATGGTGTATACGGCAGCCTCATATTCAACTGGAGTTGTCACAGCACTTCAAAACCTCAGTTCACCCTGAGACACTTCACCACCAATTTTTATCAATTATTGATGGATTCTGGCTCCTCAGTAGTCTACACCGATGGTCAATGGTAGATTGTCATGTCAGCTTTGCCTATACACTTGCAGGGCATAATGAGTTGCGCTCCCTGCCAGATGGCTGCAGTGTATTCACTGAGGAACTGGTAGCCATCTATCGTCCACTCGAACGTATCCGTTCCTGCCCTGGAGAGTCCTTCATCATCTGAAGCGACACCTTGAGCCGTCTAGAAGCCATCGACCACGGTTTCCCACGACATCCTTTTGTTGTTGCCATACAAGAGTCCATATATGCCATCAAACAACGTGGGCAGTCAGTGGAATTACTTTGGATTCCAGGGCACCTCGAGATAGAAGGCAATGAGCTAGCTAACAGGCTCATAAAAGAAGCTACCCATAAACCTGCCCTCAAAGCAGGTATTCCACCTACTGATCTCTGTTCAACATTACGCCGTAATGTAATGTTGCTGTTTGTGGAGTACTGAATGGTGCACCCTACAAGTGCTGAACAAATTGAGGTTGATAAAGGAGGTAACAAATGTCTGGAGGTCCTCTATGCAGGCCTTTCCCAGGGACTCGATCGTCCTCTGCCGTCTCCGGATTGTCCATACTTGGCTAACACACGATCATCATCTTCGTTGTGAGGACCCACCTCAGTGTTGCTGTGGTGCCTGTCTATCAGTAGCATACATCTTATTGGATTGCGTTTTAATCTCCTTGACATCCTTACCTTGGTTTTAGCAGACAGTACCTCTATGGTTGATTCAGTTTTATGTTTTATTCATGCGAGTGGACTGTATTGTTCCATATGAATTTTTATGAGTTTTTTTTAGTTAGGTGGTTTTAACGTGTAACAGAGTGGCCGGATGGTCTGCTTTTATTTATGAGGTCACCCAGCGAAGACACTCTGGTATCCTCTTTACACCTTTCTCTTTAGTAACTTCTGTTTCTGTTTCTTTTATTTCTTGGTGTGTTAATTCCTTTGCTTAGTGAAACTTGACAAATTGTTCTCTCCAACATTTTAGCGATTGTTCTTGTACTCTCTACGTTTTGATAACCTTTGTCATTTAGTCCCTTTCAAAATCATTCCATTTCCTAAGAATATCAATCTTTCGGCAGAAGAAGGGACAGCTTTACACAACCTCAAAACAGATCCCAACATAATCGTACTCCAACCAATTCTTTAAAACCTAGTCTTCCACATCCAAGATACCAACCACTTTTTTCAGACTCGCCACCATCCCCATCCCTTTACCTCCTGGATCCTTACTTGTCACTCTTGATGCCACTTCGCTCTACTATAATATCCCATGTACCTATGGTCTTGCTGCTCTCGAACACTACCTTCCTCAGTGTCCTTCAGACTCCAAGCCTGATAATGCAGTCCTTGTTACCCTAACCAATTACATCCTACCAAACTATTACTTCTCCTTTGAAGGAAAAGTATACAATCAAATGTGAGACACAGCCATGGGTACCCGTATGGCACCCTCCCATGCCAAACTATTTATGGGCCATCCAGAGAAAACCTTCGTAGCCTCCCAAAACCCCAATCCCCTGGTGTGGTTCAGGTTCAGTGATGATATTTTCATGATTTGGACTCAGGGCCAGGACACCCTATTCTCGTTCCTTCACATCCTCAACTCATTCTCTCCAATGAATTTCACATGCAAGTCACCTTCCTGAATGTCAATCTTCACCTCTTTGATGGCTTCATCCAGAACTCTGTCCACATTAAACCTACAACAGTACCTCTCTTTGATAACTTCCATCCGTTCTTTATAAAAAAATTCCTCCGAAACAGCCTTGCCGCCTGTGAACAATGAATTTGCAGTGATAAGTCCCTTACCCAATATGCCGAAGGCCTTACAAAGGCCTTCACAGACAGACATTACCATCCTGACCTAGTCCGTAAACAGATTTCCTGTCCATATGTCCACACACCATCAATCCTCCCTCCAACCAACCCCAATGACCAGGTACAAAGGTGTGTTCTCTGCATCACCCAATACCACCTCGGACCTGGAAGAAAATGAGAGACATTTTACCCTAGATCCTTCAAGCCCCTCATAAACTGGTGTTCTGTTGCCCACCCAACCTCCACAACATCCTAGTACATCCCTATGCCACTCCCAACCCCAATTCTTTACTTTAGGGATGATATATCTGTGGAAGACCCCGACGCAAAACCTGCCCAATCCATCCTCCCAACACTTTCTATTCCAGTCCTGTCACAGGCTTATCCTACCTAGAGCTCTGCATCCATGATGCAGAAGTGCATGATTGCCACTTGCAGCCCACCACGTGGTTCACACGTGCATGCTGAAGTTGTCGAGTGCATGGCCGCCCCACGCAGTTATTGCACCTTGCACACGCTGCATGTACTGCAGCGAGCGCGTGGCCAGCACGCAGTTGACAACCACTGGCAGTTCGGCAGCCGCTGCCACATTACACTGTCTGCTACGGCTAGTGGCTATGGCAGAGAGGTTAGTGCATCACACTTGCACAGCTGCAAATTCACAACCAATGTGTGATGACTTTAAGCGGGTGGCATCCGCATGGCCTGTGCACTCACTTATCGTGTTATGCGGAAATCATCCCGCACACCACCGGCGCACGCGACACGTGCAAGCCACGTGGACAGGCCCCTGGGATACAGGGCTCTAATCCTACCTCATCAGAGGTCAGGCCACCTGTGAAAGCAGCCATGCGATTTATGAACTCTGCTGCAATCATTGCACAGCATTTTATATTGGTATGACGATGAACCAGCTATCTGTCAGGATGAATGGTCACCACCAAACTGTGGCCTCAAGCAAGACGGACCACTCTGTGGCACAGCATGCAGCTGTACACAGCACTCTGGATATCAATGGCTGCTTCACTTCCTGAGCCATCTCGATCCTCCCCTCCATTACCATCTCTTTTGAACTGCACCAATGGGAGTTGTCCCTTGAAAGCAATCTATGGTCCCGTAACCATCGTTGCTTCAACTTAAGATAACTTCCCATCCGTACACCCTAGGTCTAATATCTCCCCCCCCCCACCCTCCTTCCTTTCCTTCTCCACTCATTGTCCTGTATCTCATGTCTTCCTTGCAGTTGTGTGCCACTGCTTACAATATTCCCTTAATTAATTACTTTTTATTTTTATTTATTTTTCCCTGCTTCTTTTCCATTTTTTCCTATAATTTTTTTTTTTTTTAGTTCATTTCGGCCTACTAGGGACCACGAGGCTTGTCTTAACTCTCATCTAGGGTCTTCTGCTTTTTCTTGGCCCAACATGCCTTCATCTTCTGGCTGTGAGCCTTCTTACTTTCATCCGTCCATTTAGGTCTGGTGGTGCCTGTACACTTCTTACTTGTGAGAGAGAATGGGAAGACTCCACGTAGAATGGCCTGACGGTATTGCATTCGGTTCTCGGTTATCTGTAATGGGATCTGCAGTACCTCTAAGTCTGATCTAACAGAGGTGAACCACTTGGCTTTGGATGCCTTTCCCCTGCTTGTTACTGCGAGGATCTTCTTGGTTAGCCTTGAGTGATTCAGGCGGGTCATGTGCCCGTAGAAGGTCAGTTGCCTTTTCCTCATACATGTGACTATGTCTTCCTGGTGTTCATACAGTTTGTTATTGTGCCTGATTCTGTAAGTACCGTCTTCCTCTCTTATGGTCTTAATATTCTCCTCAGGATCTTCCTTTCTTTAAGTTCTAGTTTCCTGAGTGGGCCCTTTCGATTCGTCAAGAGGCACTCGGAGGCATAGAGTACAGGGGGTCGTGCTACTGAGTTGTAATGCTTCAGTTTTAAGTTCTTGGATAGGTACTTTGAGGTATAGATATTCTTACATTAATGATAGGCTCTCTTTAACTTGGTGCACCTGGCGTCTATGGCCAAGGTTTCGCTCTCACTTGCTGAAATCCATTCTCCCAAGTACTTGACTGCAGGAACTTTACAGATATTATTGCTTCCTAGTGCAGTTGTAGAAGAAGCCTGCTTGATAATGGTGATGAACTCCATCTTCTGTATGTTGATTTCCAAGCCAGTTTTTACTGCAACATTGTAGAGGCTCTGTAGTTGATGAGTAGCCTCCTCCATGCTGTTGGAAAATAGGGTGAGATCATCAGCAAAGGCTAGACACGGTACAATGAGGTTACTTTCTTGTAGCCAAGCTTCAGTCCAGCTTCTGGTGACAATGTGAAAGTCCATTCTCTGATGATTTTTTCCAGGACACAGTTGAAGAGGATGCATGGGAGGCCATCCCCCTGTGTGATTCCTGTCTGGATGGGAAAGTTGGCTGAGAGTTCACCCCTAAACTTCACTTTGGAGGTGGTGTTATTCATGATAGCCTGGACCAGTCTGGTAGTCTTGTCATCTAGGACTAGTTCCCACAAGGTGGAGAAGAGGGTTTGTCAATCTATTCAGTCATATGCCTTTTCGAAATCTACCATAATGGCTACCCAGGTATGTCCTCCTCGGCTCCTATATGAGAGAATTGTCTTGGTTTTGAATCTGCACTGTGCAGGACCTACTCACCCGGAAACCAGCCTGGTATTTGCCTAGTTGGGTGTCTAGCTGTTTGGTGACTCTTGTTTGCGAGGGTTTAGAGAAGATCTTGTAGGTTATAAGCAACAAGGAAATTTTCCTACTCTTAATTTTTCCTTATTATCATCATTTTAAACCCATCCACTCTCTGCTCATACCCCTCTACGTGTCCCTTTTATCCTTTCCCGCCCCTTCCCGTCACTGTGTTCATTGCCAAAATTCAAATTCCTGCCTATCAGAGCCTCTACAATACATCATGCAACGCTGAACTTACCATCCCCACTCGTACCTGGTATCCTTGGTCAGTGGCATGCCTTGCCTGTACACAGTGCTCAGTCATAGTAGGTTCGTCAGGTGTAGCATGTGGCTTTAGTGTCAATGTTGTGTTGCAATGTAAGGAATATATGTTGGTATACTACCAATCACATTGACAGGAAATTTTATACACAACTACCTTATGTAATGAGAGCTGCTATCTTTGTTGCTGGCAGACAGATAATCTTAACTTGAAGCCTATTTTAAAAGAATGCTCCCTATGAACATTGCAAAGACTGTAGGCTTGAGCCTACCCTCTTCCACTTTTTGAAGTGGGACGCTCACCTTCAGTTTGAAATTAGAATCTTTAAAAAAAAAAAAAAAAAAAAAAAAATTACAATTAGAATTCTGTGGAGATGGTCCTTACTGGCAATTTTATGTCTCCTTAAGTACAAGTCACCCATAATTCAAGTACCAATTTCCAAACAATTATGAAAGGGTACCACTGGACCGGATGATGTTAAATTTGAGCAGCATAGTATTAACATAGAGGGGAAATGTCATGAGAAAATAAACCAATGAAAATTTCACCAATAGACATAAATGAGTTCATCTTCATATGACAGATGAATTGCAACAAATTTTTTATTGTTTGAGCTGCATATTACACCAACCATACTTTTCAATGTGCATGACTGCACAAGTTTTGCATTCTTGAAAAAAGAGACATTGGCTGGCCAGTAATTAGCTTGGTTCTGTACCGATGACAGTCACACAAAAACATGATAATAGAGACGAAAAATTGACACAAGCTTTTGGAAATATTTTCCTTCATCAGGTACATGAAGATGGAGGGAACAAAAGCGAAAGGTTATTCACAACCTAGGCCATGAGATGATGGGTTATTTGTGGAAGTCAGAGATACTGTATGTCGAGTACTGAGCTGAAAACCAAAAGCAAACCTAAGAGGATATATATAACAAAAAGGAATAGGTCAAGTGTGAAAGAGAAGTGAACTGAATAAAGCTGAGTGGGGGAAAGATTTAGAGAAAAACACACACACACACACACACACACACACACACTATACGAAAAGAAGACAGGGAAGGCGGTGAGAAATGAGTAGTTGGATAAGTGTGTTGATGATGTGGGAAGGGGGAGAGGATATGTTGGAGGGCCAGTTCCCCTATCCGTAGCTGTGGGGGACTGATGTTGGCTGGTAGTAAACAGATGACGTGTGGTGTAACATGTGCCAAGGTCCCTGAAGTTATGGTGTAGGGCATGCTCTGCTATAGGCTGTTGGATGTCACCCAGGCAAACATTTCATCTTTGCCTGTTCATGCATTCTGCTAATTTGTTGTTGGTCATTCCAACATAAAAGACTACACAGTGAACACATGTCAGTTGGAAGATTACATGTGGTCCTGCCTTGAGAATGGGGCAGGTTTTTCCTGTGGTGGGGCTGGAATATGTGGTTGTGGGAGGATGCATGGGGCATGTTTTGCAGTGAGATTGGTTACATGAGTAGGAGTCATTAGGTAGGGAGGGTGGTTTTGGGATGTTGTAAGGTTTGATCAGGATGTTATGAAGGTTAGGAGGGCGGTGGAAGGCTACTGTGGGTGGTATGGGAAGGATACTTCCGAGCACTGATCTCATTTCAGGGCATGACTTGATAAAGTCATAGCCCTGTCTGAGGAATTTGTTGAGGCATTCCAGGCCAGGATGGTACTGGGTGACTAACGGGATGCTTCAGGGTGGTCTAGGGTTAGGGACATTGTTTTTTGGAAAGGGAGGGATGGACTGCTTGGGAGATAGGCTTGTGGACAAGGTCTGCAGGGTAGTTGCGGGAGACGAAAGCATTGGACAGTTTGTTATTATAGGTGATGAGGGATCCATTATTGGAACAGATACCTTTTCCATGGATGCCTAGGCTGTAGGGAAGGGATCGTTTGATATGGAAGGAATGGCAATTATGAAAGTGGAGCTACTGTTGTTTATTTGTGGGTTTAATATGGACTGAGGTGTGGATGTGGGACTCAGCAAGGTGAAGGTCAACATCAAGGATGATGGCTTGAGCTGTAGAGAAGGAACAGGTGAATTTTAGGTTAGAGGAGGAGTTAAGGTCTTGAAGGAAGTTCCGAAGGGTTTCTTCACCATGAATCTAGACCACAAAGATGTCATCCATGCATCTATACCAAGCCAGGGGGTGAAACTGCTGCATCCCAAGGAAAGTCTCTTCTATGTGTCATGAAGAGGTTGGCATAGGAAAGGCCATCCTGGTTCCCATAGCTATCCCCCTGATTTGTTTGTAGGTGTGGCCCTCAAAGGTGAATGAAACAAATTAGCAACTGCCCCCTAATATACTAACAGATTTATAGTGTGTTTAGTCTCTTATTAATATTATTGTTAACAATTTAAAACAACTGTACCACAAAAAATAACATCAAGAAAAAAATTACTTTCACTTCTTATGGTATAAGATGCTGACACTTGCGGACAGTAGTTACAAAGCCATAATTATATTGGGTAATTCCCCTGTTTCGTTAGTGGTGCTACCAACCAATAACAACAGGTTTAGGAACAAATTGCAATCATTTCATTTTACAGCTATTCTTATACCACTGAGGAAGTTCTGAACATTTAATTATTTCAGTAAGTAATGATATAAATCACATAGCTCATAACAAAGTCATTAATCTTTTTTTATTTTTTAGAAGTAATATGTCTAATTTTCGATTTCAGAAAAAATTCCACGAGAAATTTAAAAAATTATGTTGCTTTTCATTTGCAGGTATTGAATGTGTTCATTTTTTTTCTTCTTTTTATAGGTTTCTTCAGCCTGTTCATAAGTGTGATGTCAGCCTGACGGATATGTTGGGTGAGCTTCAGCGTGATCCATGGCCAGTTCCACAAGGAAAGCGGCCTCTACGATCAACTGGAGTTGCCTTGTCTGTGGCAGTTGGTCTTCTGGAGGTATATTTGACTTAGACTTATTACATATTTTTTCTTTTTAGTTTGGACCTATTTAATTTTTGTGCCAAACTATTTATGAAACTTTTTGAACTGTTCTGTATTCACTATTTTTGCCTTAAAAGTTGACACTTATTGCACATTTTATTGTATTTTTGTTTACTTAGGTGACTCTTGGATTGACTACTGATCTTAAAGAGGGCGTGAAAAGGGTAAATAGCGTTTGTGTGGTGATTTAGTAGCCCATATTTGCTGACGATTCAGTTTTACCCTTTCCTTTTTCTGATTGTAGCTCCCTAATAAACTGAGACAGTAAATGATACTAACATAGATATAATTAACAATGATATTGGTATTTCACTGTCATCTATAATTATTTTGAAATAAATGTGACAGTGTCTCCTTCCTACCTCCCAAAAGCAAAAAACAGAAATGAAAGAGCTAAGAATAAGAAATATCATAATTTTGAAACAAAAGTGAGCATGTGGTATTGGGCTCAGTTTTTAAATTATTTCATCGACATGAACATTCTTTCACATGTATTATTATTATTATTGGTGATAATAAGAGAAATAGCTGTGCTGTTCTGCTAGAAGTAATATTTTGTTTAAACCATGACATGTTGATTATGAGTGGGTGAATCCATGTCTTTTGTATTTTCAGTATCTGTTTATGAGGCTATGGTCCAGACATATAGAATTATTTGAATGCAGTAAAGTTGTAACATTGTAATAGGAGAAGGGCAAGGGGAGGGGCCAGCAAGGTTCATGGAAACCAATTGATATTTAATAGTACAAATCATTTATTACACCTTGGTGAAATTTAAATAATCGAAACAAATCCCTTAATAACATTCATAAAAGGACCTTTTAAACAGACAACAGTTAAGAAAAGGGGCACTAGACCCATTCAAAGTTACCTGATTACATTGACAGTGTAGGTTACTAAAAATCTGAAATAGTACTTCTTAATTAATTAAAAAGAAAAGAATAAATGAGTTATGAGAACAGCAAACTTGCAAATATTGCTTACAGCTTTAAAGGAAATGACAGTGATTAAAACAATAAATTTTTGGAGTAGTACTAATAAAGTAAAATATGATTAAGAGTGTTCCCTTTTTTAATCACAGTTATATGGAGTTACAATGTTGAGCACCCAATGTAGGTCAATTGTCAACTTCAATTTCAAGGTACAGAACTAGTTTTAGAACATTACAACTGGCCAGTTACAAATGCAGATACATATGGTGAAAATAAGAATCTTAAAATGAGGGAAATTACACTGTATGTCAACAATTTTGCCACAGCCATTTAGGTTAAAAATCTTTAACAAAATTACCTTCTATCAATACAGTAATATGCCACAATTAAAAAGGAACAAGTTCAAGAGAGACATTTATATTCAAAACTACTGGTGCAGTATAATAAACGACTACATGATGGTTGATTATTTTTCAAGAGAGATAGATTGTGTGGCCAGGACTTACCTTTGTGCTGTACTGCTGATAGTGACACAAATGAAGAAAAAAGAAAAAGGACAAGCTTTCAGAACACAGTTCCTTCTTCAGGTGGGAGAGAAGGGAAGAAAAAAGGATGGGAACGGAAGGGAAAGGTAATTCACGACCTAGGTCATGAGGATGGTGTTTAAGGAGTGTGGAAGTAGAGATACTCTTGATGTATGTCGTGAACTATCTTTCCCTTCTGTTCCCATTCTTTTTTCTTCCCTTCTCTCCCACCTGAAGAAGGAACTGTGATCCGAAAGCTTGTCCTATTTATTTTTGCTTCATTTGTGTCACTATTAGCAGTACAGCACAAAGGTAAGTACTCACCAGGCAATGTATCTCTTTTGAAAAATAATTTATCATCTCTGAGGAGAATTTCTAAATTAATCAAATATTACCTACATTATGGTTGCACAGCTATGCCCATGGTAGATAGATGTGAGGTAAAGGTTGTTAAGTAGAGTGTATACCTAACAACCAATTGCCACTGGGGTGAAACACCTTATTTAAAGTGGAAATAACTACAGCCATCTAGGAACTAGTTGGGATATAAGTAGTGTGGTGGACATAGCAACATTTTTGAGCACACTTAAATTACTCCACACCACATCCCCTTTTAGGTGGTGAATCAGATTAAAATTCAATTTGCACAGGGTAGAGCAGTAACAATAACTCCAAATTATGACCACATTCTATATACCAAGAAGGATTAGAAGGAGAGGGTGGGCAGTGGACCAACAGGTGTGTACTGACCCGATAAATGTAGACAAGAAAGGAACCACTAGCACAGAAAGAAGGCAAACACAATAATCAAGAATAAATAAACAAACACAGAGTAAACCACACTACCAAATTACATCCACTCACCTTGCAGTATCGGCTGAGGGAAAGGAAAATGTGCTGCCTACATATACACCTGCAATCGGGGCAGGCAACTGACACACTTGTGGCTTAAAAACGCTGGTTTCACAGAGAAGAGAATATTAAAATCTCAATTGGAAACCATCAAATGTCAACTTGGCACACAAAATGCCAAATAACAAATCCAGGTGTGCACACCACAACAGAAAATCAATGTGCACAGTGATGGCCAAGGTTAACACATCTACCACATGAAATTTGATGGCGACAGTTCCGGCACAGGAAGCAGGTGGATCCGGCTACTTAACTCGGTGATAGAATTCTGCCCAGAATGACCTGTTGATACAAGACCCATCGATGCTGAGACGGCAGACGTAACAGGCACAACACGTTCCAGTGGTCTGTTGCTGTGTCCAAGACCCACACCCTGACTTTCATCTCTCTCCTGGGTCAATAGCCAACTCACTCTTTCCGCCAAGACAATGGCCATAGGCCGACCCAAGATCAGCTAGGAAAGCAGTAGCTTACAGCATCATTGCCGGAGGAAACAAGGAAGGAGGCGGATATGAGCAACTGGTAGCCTGTGCCAGTGCATAGAAAAGGGGAGAAACAGAAATCAAGCCAGTATGGCTCAATAGTTTTCCACCAAATTGACATTTATTATTTGTATAACTAGTCTACTTTCCTTAATTGAATAATCCCTTTGGTTGTTGCAGTTTTCCTGTATTTTTACCATGTCATAGAATTGATTTAGGTTATACAGTTGCAGTGAATGAACAAAAACTGTGTGTAAATATTTTTTATAATTTCTGAGGATTACTTACAGTTGTACTCAGAAAACTTCATTAAACTTATCATTAAAAACCAAACATAACATTACAAACATCTGTTTTCCACCTAACTCGCAAATATAGTCGATTTCTATCATCGTGTTCTTTCTTCCTTTGACATTTATATGATACGCCAGGTGTTGTCACTACTTTCATACAGAGAAATAAATGTTAGTTTAGTGTATAGGCAATAAGCACAAAAATATTCCAGTTCATGTGCTTAAGTTGTGTTGTTTAGTAATTTTGCCCTGATTTTCCAAAGTCTTTCCTTTACATATAGTTGCAAATGTAAGTAATATTTGTCTTTGAATAAGAATTATATTCATTATGCTTTTTGCATATGTCTGCCTTGCTGTGTGCGCGTTTATATGCGTATGGGTGTGTGTTTTTTTACCTATCCTTTTTCCCCCAAGTTAAGTCTTTCCTTTTCCGGGATTGGAATGACTCATTACCCACTCCGTTGGCCAACTTCACACATCTGTCCACACCAAACCCACCAATAAACAGTAGTACCTCCATTATGACAGCTGCCATGCATTCCATATCAAACGTTCCCTTCCCTACAGCTTAGGTCTTCGTGGCAAACGAGTCTGCTCCAGTCTCCAAACCCTGAACGAATACACCAATAAACTAATAACAGCTTTCACATCCTGCAGCAATCTTCCTGATCTGGTACAGAAGCAAACTGTCAGGGCCACTTCCTCATCCCCCCAAACCCAGAACATTTCACAGAAGAGCCCATAAAGTATCGCTCTTGTCACCGAATACTTTCTGGGTCTGGATCGGACTGTGACTGTGACTCTCCAGCAAGGATACAACTTCCTTAAATCCTGTCCCGAAATGAGGTCTATCTTTCACACTCCACCAAGAGTGTCTTTCCGCTGCCTATGTAACCTTCGTAACCTCCTAGTCCATCCCTATGAAATCCCCAAACCACCTTCCCTACCTTCCGGCTCCTACCCTTGTAACTGCCCCCATTGCAAAACCTGTCCTAGGCACCCTTCTACCACCACTTACTCCAGTCCTGTAACCTGTAAGGTGTACACAATCAAGGGCAGAGCCACTTGAGATAGTACCCACATGATTTACCAACTGACATGCCTGTGAAGCTTTCTATGTGGGAATGGCCAGCAACAAACTGTCCATTCACATGAACGGTCACAGGCAGACAGTGTTTGTTGGTAATGAGGATCCCCCTGTGGCTAAACATGCCTTGGTGCACGCCCAGCACATCTTGGCACAGTGTTACGCCGTCCGGGTTATCTGGATACTTCCCACTGCCACCAACCTTTCAGAACTCCAGAGATGGGAACTTGCCCTTCAGCATATTCTCTCTTCCTGTTGCCCACCTTGTCTCAACCTACACTAAATTTGAATTCCCACCCGCCATTCATCTTTGCCTCGGTTCTCTGGACAGAGCCTCTGCCTCAACTGTTGTCCAACTTCTGTGCTTTCTACAAATGTCTGCCTGTGTGTGTGTGGGCGGGCACACACTTGTTTACCTTACCTTCTTTCCCCTAAGGTAACTCCTTCCACTCCCGGGACTGGAATTACTCCTTATCCACTCCCTTAAAACCCACATCCTTCCATTTTTCCCGCCCTTTTTTCCTCTTTTTCCTGATGAAGCGGCCAATGGTTGCGAAAGCTTGAATCTGTGTTTGTGTGTGTTGTTATTTGTTTTTGTGTGTGTCAACGACCCTGCACTTTGGATAAGTTAAATGATCTCTATTTTTTATACATATTTTTCCTACCAGGAAAGTATAGTATGTCTGCCTAGGTGTGTTTGCGTCTGTGTAAATGTATGGGTGTGTGTGTATTTGTTTACCTTCCTTTTCTTCCCCCAAGGTAGGTCTTTTCTCTCCCGGGATTGGATTGGCTCCTAACCCCCTTCCTTAAAACCCTCATCATTTCCTTTTCCCTCTCCTTCCCTTCTGCCTGAAGAAGCAACTGGGTTGCGAAAGCTTGCGTTTGTGTGTGTGTGTGTGTGTGTGTGTGTGTGTGTGTGTGTGTGTGTGTGTGTGTGTGTGTGTGTGTGTGTTCTGTTTATTTGTGCTGCTGACACACCTGTGCTCCTTCGCCTGATGAGTAATCTTCGTCTATTTTGACAAAAGATTGACTACCATAACCATAAACAAATTCAAGTGTTCATAGGTTGCAGTAGTTTCAGATGTCAAGACTTCCACAGGATATACGAATGTGAATAACTATGTCAAACTAGTGTTCACAATAAAGTCCTTAACAACAACAATTAGACATTTTGGTATTAATTAGTGTAATTAATTGTTGTTCTTGCCTGTCTTGTTTCCATGCATAATTTTTTTCTTAGTGCTTGCTTATCACTTACATTATCTCTTCTTAGCTCCATTGGTTTCATCATTATTAATTAATGCACTTCTAATTGACATCCTAATTCGTATTATACTATCTTGTCTTTTTTCAATTTTCTAACTTCTGCATTGTGTTGTCATTAATTTATATGTTGCATCTTAGATTAAGATTTAATTTATTAACATTTTCATTTCTCAATTACATGCCATGTAATACTGTTTAATTTCTTCTGGTTATATGCTTTCTTACAAAGTACAGAATAATTTCATGCTTTTATATTTCATTAGCTACACATTATGTGAAAGTAATATAACTTACAATTGATTATACTTGCATGGATATTTGCAAATGTTTAGTTTAGCCTCCACCAGCAATATGGTTGTTACTCTGAGAGTAGACTTATTTTCTTGGTATAGGCAAGTTCAGATGTTTTTAAGTGTAACTATGTACTTGATTTCAAAGTCTTTTATAACATTTTACTTGATAAAATATTTTGGTCGACTTGTTGCATCAGCAGATTTTGTTCAAATCTAAAGCTTTTAGTCCCCTTAAAGGCTAAGTCAGAAACTATCTATGAAAGGTTGAGATGTTATCCAAAATAGGTGACGCATAAATGTAACTGAGATCTGATTGAAGAATAACTATCTCCAACAATGACAATAGAGCCAAAGTGAAAGATTGATATTTTATTTCAATTTTACTAATGACACCCTCTTATGCAGCAACAAGCAAAGTCATACAAAAATAAAATAATTCTTCAAAGTAGATAGATTGGCTGTCGATTTGAAGGGTGGCTGCTGGAGGTGATGGTTGTATGACTGTGTTGTGTGCCTGTGTGATTGCGTGAGTGTCCTATTTTCTGAAAAAGGCCATGGCCGATAGCGGAAAGTGTTGTATGTGTGTGTCTTTTGTATGTGCCTGTCACAGCTCGTCGCCACACTTGTAAACTGTCCTTACTGTATTATTAGATAAATATTTGCATTTCACAACAAGAATAAATTCTCGAAACACGTCATGCAAAGCATGGAAAACTACCAGTTGTGTGAACACAGCCAAGCTGATGGCTGATGGGATACTATAATCCCATCAGCCAACACGTCATAAGTAAGTCAACTAGGTGCACGCTGCAAACAATGAAATGCGAAATACGTTTGAATAAATGCAAAGTGTCAATAATCTGCGTAACGTTTACAAACACTATACTTTAAGGCAAAATCCATGCCAGCATCAATTTATGTTAATTACATTATTTTTTCTTCACAAACATAGTTTCAAAAAACATAAAAGTGGGGAAAATGTGAATATATTAATGCAAATTGGGGGCAAATTAACATTGTAAACATAGGAAATTTGATGGGAAATGGAGGGAAAATGTAAAATCCGGGAACATAAAAACGGTGTTTTACTGTAGTTCAGTGGTTGTAGCCATTTGAGTCTACCTTTCTGAACAAACCTACGTAATAATAATACTTAAAATGTTGCTTTAATTTCACAATGTTTTTTTTTTTCTTGGATGATTCCCACTGTATTACTGATCTTTTAGCTTGAGTAAATCATAGTATTAGGTAATGGAAAATCAAATCTCCTTCCTCTGCCTCTCTGTGCTGTTTCTTACTTTTTTTCCTGTTTATCCTCATTATAGGTTTCTTATGTGTTCTTTATAAACAGTAAATTGCAAAGTTAAAAAATAATTACTTTGAAATTTGATGCAGGTTGAATTGTAAAAAGCTCACAATGATTAAGCTGTATACTTCCTTTAACTTTTGTTCAGTGGTTGTGTTTTTGCGTACTCCATTGTACTGCCAAAGATAAAATCAAATCATTTCTATTTGCCTTATGAATACCAGTAACCAGTTTTGTGAATTTTTTTCACTATTAGAAAGAAAATAAGAGTTGTGAATACAAATTTATAACATTAAGTCAGGTTGAGACCATCAACTTGCATAACATAAAATCTTTATTGTAATTTTGTCATAATTCCGTTTTATTACATGGCAACTACTTTCAATCTGCAAAGTTCATTATCCTGATATGATAATGAACCTGGAGTGATCCTTTTATATGTTAGCATAAATCCTTAAAATAAAGAATGTTTCGTGAGGTCCAGATCTTAAAATCACAAAATTGTGGAGGATTTCATCTTACACACTATGCACAGGGTCATTCTAAAAGCATGCTGGTTTTGAATAATTTAGTAAATTTTTGTTTCTCAGTTGCTGACATTATTTTGTAATGTTGCTATATAAAAAATTCAATTGTTGATATAGTTTAGATTTCTCCTGGATTATTAAAAGTGCTTGAAATCGGGGAATATTTGAGAATTTCAAATGTGTCAAGAAAATAAAGGAAATTTGAAGAAAACACTGGAAAATCTTGTTATTGGCTCAGTGGATGAAGTGGTTAGTCCATGGAGGCATGAAGCATTGGAAATGACAAAGAGGTCTCTTACAAAGGAGTTTTGATGACACTCACTGGTTAATTTTGATTATTTGTTTGACTTTTCATTGTTCAACAAAACACTGAATATTATATGGGAGAAGTCACTATACTTTCCTTTGAATAATCAAACAATGGAAATTTCAGGAAGGATTCAGCAATGTTTTTGAGGAGGATAGATTGATACCACAGAGATGTACCACTGAATTGCAGAAAGGCACTCACAACAGAGACAACTTACTACAAAGATTTCATGTGTGTGTTTTCAGTGGAATGTTCTCCTTTACTATTATGCATTTACAGCCTTCCAGAATTTCCCTAATAAATTGCTAGGAAGTGAATACTATTAGCTGTATTCAGTTTAATTTGCACTGGGAATCTGTACGGTACTGTATTAAATTTTGTGTTGTATCGACATTGCAAATTCTTCAGTCTCCTCTTTCTTTATCTCCTGTACTTGCATCCTCTTCGTGGCAACTCCTTTCCCTCCCTCCCAATTTTCATACTGAAACATTTGTACATGAATTGTCAAATTAGCAAAATAAAGCCAGTTGTTAATTATAGGACTGAGTGTTTTCATGGGTGTATTATGGAGTGTTGACAATTTTTTTTAATTTTTTTTCCCCAGTGCACATATCCAAACACAGGAGGGAGGATAATGCTTTTTGTTGGTGGACCTTGCTCCCAAGGCCCTGGTCAAGTTGTGAATGATGATCTTCGACAACCTATTAGGTCTCATCACGACATCCAGAAGGATAATGCGAAGTATATGAAAAAGGCAATTAAGCATTATGAAGGGCTTGCTGGACGAGCGGCAATAAATGGGCATGCAATTGATATTTATTCTTGTGCTCTGGACCAAACTGGTTTATTAGAAATGAAACAGTGTTGCAATTCCACAGGGTACGTATGTTTTGGCTAAAAGTGTTTCCTTTAATACTTTTTAACAATAATAATTATTATTTAGAAGAAATTCTAGTCCTCATGTATTATTTTATTTTTAAATAAATGATTCCTTTAAATTAAACAGGTTGGAATATCAGTATGAAGATAAGTAGCAACTTACTGTAAAGACAGGCACCGAGCTGCATATAGGCACATACAAAATTCAGTTACATTCTCACAAATTAAAATTTTCAGCCTCAGAAAAAGAGCATACATAGAGTCACACAATCATTTGGGCACTCCAGCTGCTACAGCCCAACTCTGCCATAGTGACTGGAGGTGACAGTTATTTGTGCACAAGTTGTCTCTGAGTGATTGTGTGAAAGTATGCATGCTCTTTTTCTGATTAAGGGTGTGGCCACACAAAATTTAATTTGTGTGAATGTGCCTGTCTGCAACTCAGAGATTGACTTTACAATGAGTTGCTACATATCCTCATGTTATTAGTTTCTTTAAATTGTGTTTGTTTAGATTTAGGAAGTAAAGTTAAGCACTTGTCATTTGGTACAGGATACAGTCACCAAAACTTTCTGGTGTGCTAAGAAGTCATTAAGAAAATAATTTATTTAAAAAGAAAAGATGTTTCCTTTTAACTAAATCATGTAATTTTTGTTAGTAATTGTCATGCAGAAAGTTTTAGTGTTTGTTTGTGAAATGTAATGAATTGAAATTGCATAAAATCTTCAAATATTTCACATTATTAAAAGGAGGATGTTATACACTACTAGCAATCCAAAATGAAACAACTATTATGACAGGATATCCCATAGCCTAACTTATTTGGGAGATGACACATTGAAAAAAGATCACAAGATAGAAAGTACTGTGGAACTTTGATTTTATAATACTCTGCCACAAATTCATAGCCCCTGTGAAAAAATCTTAAGAGCAGTGATGAAAATTCTCCATTTTTTTTACATAGTAAGTTTACCTGGATTCTATGTTTATATTTGATGTCTCACTTGACTTTGTCCCATTTTTCTTTCTAATGACATTTGATGTGATGGTACAACTTGTAAGTGGCATAAAGACAGACTATTCACACCTCCTGTGGTGGCAGAGTCAAGGGAATATTTTAGGCAATTTTGGAGAGGATAGGCTTGAGGAAAGAAATGATGATGTAATTCACAAGCAGTGTTGCCAACACAATTTCCAACATTTAGCTTCTCCAGGCTATTATGATACAACCCCTGCTAGGTTGTGATGGCAGTCGAAAAAAGCAGGACAGTCGACAGGAAGTGTCCTGTACTGGACCTATAAGTGACAAAGGGGGTCTACTCATCACTTTTTCTTGTGCCACTTATCTTTCAGGGACTGATGACCCGGTAGTTTAGTCCCCTTTAAACACCCAACCCAACCAACCAACTTATCTTTCACTGTTTGGCCACTTGGTGCACTGGTATCTTTCCAGTTACATAGAACACGCTAAAGCTAAGTTGTCTTACGGCGAAGTGGCTGATGGGGTGGAACCATAATGGTCTCCTATCAACCACTGCACTGAATGTCCACTTAGTTTGTGTGGCCAGTAGTTTTGCGCCTCCGTTGCACAGTGGTAGAGTGCCAGACTACAAATCCAAAGGTCGCGGGTTCGATCCCTGCCAGGACCTACGATTTTTATCTGTCACTTTCCACTTCTTTCACCTCTGGCAGTACTGCTCATGTGAAAAATATCGAGTAGCACCGTGGTTCAGAACCCACGTTAAACTGTAGGTCCCCCTATAACTGGCTGGGTAAGTCAGTTCGAAGGTCGGAGGAAGGCAACGGCATACCACCTCCAAACAGGACCATGCCTAATAAAGCACTGTGGTGTTCAAACCAATCTTCGGATTGTTGACTGCTTTACCTTTTTTTTTTTTTAACATGATGATTATCAAGAATTTAATGTTATTGTGAAGTTCAAATATTTATGTAAGTATTTTTTATTTGTTAACATTTCACACACAGTGTGAATGATCATTTGCATGCTTGTTTTTGTGCATATTGGAGGGGGTTCAGTACTCTTAAGACCTGAAAAGAAGACTACTACAGTGTAAGAAATGTAGAAAACACATGCAAACTTTGCTCAAAATACTTATGTAAGTTCAATTTCCTTTCAGTTAATGGATTGCTGGGACAGAGAAATGTTGAAATCATGACAGGCCTAACTTTATTTCAAATTCATTGGCATAAATGCCATAAGTGAAGTAAAACGTGTGTGTGTGTGGGAGGGGGGGGGGGGTGCGCATGGGCAGGTGAGCGCGCGCTTTCACCAAATCTGCATTAGACCACAACAAGTGACAAGTTTGAAGCGCAAACAGTGCACATTGACAATAGTGCTGAATGTTCCACTGTCATTGGCTACAGAAGAAAAAACCACACTGCCATATGTTAGGTTCAGATGTCTTTCAATGTTTTCTGTTTGATTCACTATGTTCATCAATGTTTACTTTATTCTGGGTGAGTACAAAGTGTAGCTATGTCAAAAACTTATAATTTGTGGTTTTAGCTTGTTGGCAAAATGCTCTGTTACATTGAAACCAAATAACAATTCCAGTTTTTTCATGAGTTTTTAGTTACTGTTACTTACCTGAGAGTTTATAAGAACTAATGAAATTCATTATCACAAATTATTGTATAAACATCTTATTGTGCTTGTAATTTCTTCACTTATACAGATTTTATACAATGTATGATAGAGGATCCACCCCCGTGAACCACAGACATTGCCGAGGTGGGGTGGCTTGCGAGCCTCAACGATACAGATAGCCGAAACATAGGTACAACCACAGCGGAGTGGTATCTGTGGAGAGGCCAGACAAAGGTGTAGTTCCTGAAGAGGGGCAGCAGCCTTTTCAGTAGTTACAGGGGCAACAGTCTTGTTGATTGACTGAGCTGGCCTTGTAACGAACGGCTAAAAGCAAGGGGAAACTGCAGTCATTACTTTTCCCAAGGACATGGATATATGATGGCATCTAATTGGTTAAAATATTCCGGAGGTAAAATAGTCCGCCATTCGGATCTCCGGGCGCGGACTACTCAGGAGGATGTCGTCATAAAGAAAAACAAAACAGGCATTCTACGGGTCGGAGCGTGGAATGTTCTAACCCTTAATCACTTAGGCAAGTTAGAAAATTTAAAAAGGGAAATGGATAGGTTGAAGTTAGATATAGTGGGGATTAGTGAAGTTAGGTGGCAGGATGAACAGGATTTCTGGTCAGGTGAGAAAAGGGTTATAAATACAAAATCAGTTGGTGGTAACGCATGAGTAGGTCTCATAATGAATAAGGAAATAGGAAAGCGGGTAAGTTAATACGAACAGCATAGTGAACACATTATTGTAGCAAAGATAGACACGAAGCCAACAACGACCACAGTGGTGCAAGTTTATATGCCAACTAGAATGGCCGATGATGAGGATAATGAAGAAATGTATGAGGAGATAAAGAAATCATTCAGAAAGTTAAGGGAGACAAAAATTTGATTGTGATGGGGGACTGGAACTCGGTAGTAGGAAAGGGAAGGAAATGTAGTCAGTGAATACGGGCTGGGAAAAAGGAATGAAAGAAGAGATCGCTTGGTGGAATTTTGCGCAGAGCACAATTTAATTATCACCATTTAATTCAAACATCATGAAAGATGGCTGTTTACGTGGAAGAGACCAGGAGACACTGGAAAGTACCAGATTGACTTTATAATGGTAAGGAATAGATTTAGATACCAGGTTTTAAACTGTAAGACATATCCAGGGGCAGATATAGACTCTGACCAAAACTTGTTGGTTATGAACTGCAGATTAAAACTCAAGAGATGCAGAAAGGTAGAAACGTTAGGAGATGGAACCTGGACAAATTGAAGGAACCAGAGGTGGTTGAGAGTTTCAGAGGGAGCATTAGACAAGGATTGGCTGAAATGGGGGAAAGTAATACAGTAGAAGAAGAATGGGTAGCTCTGAGAGATAGGATAGTGAGGGCAGCAGAGGATCATATAGGCAGAAGGACAAGGCCTAATAGAAATCCCTGGCTAACACAGGATTTACTGAACTTAATTGATGAGAGGGGAAATATAAAAATTCAGCAAGTGAACCAGGAAAAAGAGAGTACAGACATCTGAAAATGAGATTGACAGGAAGTTCAAACTGGCTAAGCAGGAGTGGCTACCGGACAAATGCAGAACTGTAGAAGAATGCATAACTAGGGAAAGATAGATGCCACCTACAGGAAAATAAAAAAAGATATTTGGAGACAAGAAAAGCAGCTGTATGAATATTAAAATAACCAATACTAAGCAAAGAGGAGAAAGCTGAACTGTGGGAGGAATATATGGAAGGCCTATACAAAGGAAATAAACTTGATGGCAATATTCTAGAAAGGGATAATGAAGTGGAGGAAGATGAGATACGAGATATGATACTGCGAGAAGAATTTGACAGAGCACTGAAGGACTTGAGTCTAAACAAGGCCCCTGGATTAGATGATATACTGTCTGAACTGTTGATTTCGTTAGGAGAGCCAGTCATGAAAAAAATGTTCAACCTTGTATGCAAGATGTATGAGACAAGGGAAATACCCTCCAACTTCAAGAAGAATATCATAATTCCAATTTCAAAGAAAGCAAGTGCAGACAAGTGTGAAAATTACAGAACTATCAGTTTAATAAGTCATGGTTACAAAACACAAACATGAATTATCTACAGACAAATGGAAAAACTTGTGGAATGTGACCTCGGGGAAGAACAGTTAGGATTTAGGAAAATTGTAGGAACACGGGAGGCAATACTCATATTACGACTTATCTTAGAAGATAGGCTAAGGAAGGGCAAACCTACGTTTTTGGCGTTTGTAGATTTGGAGAAATCTTTTGACATTGTTGACTGGAATACACTCTTCCAAACTCTGAAGGTATCAGGGGTAAAATATAGGGAGCGAAGAGTTATATTCATCCTATACAAAAACCAGACAGCAGTTATTAAGAGTTGAAGGGCAAGAAAGGGACGCAGAGGTTGGGGAGGGAGTAAGACAGGGTTGTAGCCTTTCCCCAATGTTGTTCAATCTGTACATTGAGCAAGCAGTGAAGGAATGGAAGGAGAAATTTGAAGATGGAATTAAAGTTCAGGGAGAAGAAATAAAAAAATTGAGTTTGCCGATGACATAGTAATTTTGTCAGAGACTGCAAAGGATCTGGAAGAGCAATTGAATGGAATGGACAGTGTCTTGAAAGGAAGGTATAAGATGAACATTAACAAGAATAAAACAAAGGTAATTGGATGTAATGTAATAAAATCAGACGATGCTGAAGGAATTAGATTAGGCAATGAGACAATAAAAGTAGTAGATAAATTTTGTTATTTGGGTAGCAAGATAACTTCTGATGGCCGAAGTAAAGAAGATATAAAATGCAGAATGGCTATGGGGAGAAAAGCGTTTCTAAAGAAGCAAAATTTGATGACATCCAATATTAATTAATTTAAATGTTTGGAAGTACTTTCTGAAAGCATTTGTCTGGAGTGTAGCATTGTATGGCAGTGAAACGTGGACGATATGGAGTTAAGACAAAAATATTATAGAAGCTTTTGAAATGTGGTGATACAGACGAGTGATGAAGATTAGATGGGTAGATCACATGACTAGGTGCTTAATCAAATTGGGGAGAAAAGGAGTTTCTGTCATATCCTGACTAAGAGAAGGAATAGATTGGTAGGACACAATCTGAGACATCAAGGAATTGTCAACTTTGCATTAGAAGGAAGTGTGTGGGGGTAAAAATCATAGAGGGAGACCGAGGGATGAATACAGTAAGCAGATTCAAAAGGATGTAGGTCGCCGAACATATTCTCAGATGAAGAGACTTGGACAGGACAGGGTAGTGTGGAGAGCTGCATCAAACCAGTCTGCGGACTGAAGACCACAACAACAACATTAGAGAGGATTACAGTTTTAATCGTATGTCCCAATTACATATGTTTTGTACTTGTATTTTGGGTGTTTTCCTCAATTTTGTGTTTTTTAAGCGTGGACAGCCCCCCCCCCCCCCCCAAAAAAAATGTAAAATAGGGGTTTCATTGTTATAAAGTTACCACTTGTTCCTAATGATTATATTGTCACTAAAAATGTCAGATAGAGTGAATAAATTTAAAAATACTTAGCTTTTATAAGTCTGCCTGGCCTAGTGTTGACGTGGGATAATTGGAGCATAGCTTTAAATAAAAGTTAGAAAAACTCCTTTTCTGAATTTATTCTCATGGGTGTAACTTTAACATATTTACGATAACTTCCTGTTTTGACAAACGTTTCCAGCAATCGATTTACATAATAGAACTTTCTTGAATGAACTTCGACATACAGACTTTGCGTCGATACACAACAAAAAAACTTAACTAACTTGGTGCTGGAGCACTTCTACATACCATATATATTCTCGAGTAATCCACACACATTTTTTCCCGAATTCATGAACGAAAAACTGGGGTGCGTGGATTACTCGAATTTAGGTTAGTATTACTCCATCTGCAACAACAAAACACACCAGGCGGGCATTACTCCGCTTTAAAAAACACTCCTTTAGGCCGGTATTAGACGATAATATTTTCGATCAAATATTTGACAAAGAAATATTATCAACTATTCATAATATTACTTAGACATAAATCTTCATTGTGGTGTTAAAAAGGGTTATTATTGTCGTCATATTTCAAGGTAGTGGATAATAATAACTTTTTATTGTGCACTGCCTTAGCCGGTCACAAACGTAGCGAAGTAGCATATCTTTCCGGCAGCTTCTTTGCCAGCGCGGCTGGCGCATACAAACAATTGCATTGTTGATGTAAGAATGAGTAGTTTATGGGACCATCTTTTTGAGTAATAAAGTATGTTATCTACTTAAGTTACGTATTATTCGGTTCAGTACCTCCATGTTACCCACATCGGTATCGGGACATGATGACGACTATATCCGGAGAAGTCAGGGTTACAGCAATTTCTTGCTACTGTGTTTAAACGCTAATTACGATTCAACGTTGCAGTTATGTTCAAACGCATGCACACATAGATCATCAATAGCGATGCTCGCGCTCAGCGCGGATACATTTGCAGCGGAGAGAAGACAAGCAACTTTTATAATCAAATATACGGTGAAGCACTACGAAAACGTTTCATTGATGAAAAATACATGTATGTCGAAGCTCCTTATTATGCTATCAAATATCTTTGATGTAAATACATGACTTACGGACCTTTACAAAGATATATGACCATGTAATACCAGTCTGAGCTCCATTTATTTAATGGCTCGATTCTATAAGTGTTCATTTTAGTGTGTTACTGTGAGTATGTTTTCATAGTAATATGTTACAAATGAAATATTTTTCAGTTTGTATTAGAACGTTTAGTAGGTAAAATACGAGAATTTTATGGGGTTGGTGCGAGATTCACATGCTCTGCGTATGACAACATTGTGCGCCTCTCTCCTTCAATCAGTGCGGTGTCAATTGTTTTGATATTTATGTTTCATTTTGAAATGTAATAGACGTAATGTCCCAAATGGCTGCCCTCACATACTTGTTCAAATCAGACGGGTGGTATCCTGATCTACACAAATTCGCGTCAAAATTCAAGGTGTGCGGATTACTCGAGGGTGCAGATTACTCGAGTATATACAGTATATATTGTTAACAATTACATTGTTGTAGGGTGATTGTTATAACAATTACAGATGTTGATTTATAATTGTAAAAGTTAGTGTTAATTAAAACATACAATGTCATTTAATGCTGAATACAAAGTACATTATATTTGTACAATATTATAGCTTTTCTTTTTTACTTTCTTTGGTAAATTTAGTACTATTCTATTTAAAAAAAATCAAATGCTTTAAGACGTGGTTACCTAATTAAATACTGAATGAATAACTTTACTAACATTTACACAGTTTCTGCACAAGTTTCTCATTCCAAAATATATGAACACAGATTATGTCTTTAATTACTGCCAGCCTAATTACAATGTAAGTAATGCTGTTTTTCACAGTCTTTTTAATATAACAGTCACGTGTGTGAGTGAATTTAATTAATATAATTTTTATTTCTTTATTTACTATGAACATTTCTCGAATGTTCAGACCAGTGTTTTTCTTAAGAATGCCACAATTAATGTTCTTTATCATCAAAATGGCAAGTAATGTTTGTGAGTTCACTTTATATTTAATGCACACCTGATTTACTTCTTTTACATTCACGTCTGTCCGAAGTTTATGGTAAATGGAAATGTCCGTCGGTATTCGCGAGCCTCAGTATCCCGCGCTACAGTTTAGCTTGCTGAGGGGGTTCACACTGGCCGATACATTACACTGTACAGCTGCATTTAAAGTGAGGAAGATGTTGAAATCAGTATTGAGTGTTGCACCATTGCTGGTTTTAACGACTGCTACATGTTATGGCATTGAATTAAAGGATCTGTTTGATGTGTTGTTGCGGTATAATAGTCTGTGCCACTTCCATATATGTGCAGGGGATGTGTAAGCTCTAGGCCCCTATGAAGACACACAATAGCAGAGTTGCTTAAATGGAAGTTGGCATGTGCTGCGCCACTGGGCAAAATCAAACAGTAATTGAGTCTCAAGCATTTATCCAGTTTGCCTACAAGGTCTTCTCTTGAGGTTACCACCAAACGCGGGGTGTGAGTGGATGGATTGGCAGGGTTATATAGCAATCACCCTATGTACAGTTGACTACATGTTTATTATTTTCTGCTCACGTCAGCACTATCGACTGGCATAATGTTTAGCTTAATGTTTCCAGAGACTCCTTTTTGCATAGTTTGCTTCCCAGAAGGCATTCTTGTGGAAGTATGAAGTGAATTTACTTCATGTTTTCTTTCTGTCAAATGCCTTTCCTGTCTACGCTGCTTTCCCTCTACAAAGCTGACTCGGTGATCTCCGTGACTGTACACTACTGCCTCTGGCAGTGCTTGTTTACTATGTTTTGTATGTTTGCAAAGCTCTGTGCTACTGCATTGTGTAACCATATGCTCCAGTGAGGGACACATCAGTCTGATTTGAAGAAAATTTCTTTTTCACAGCCAATTTCTGATTTGTCATGCAACATATGATGTGAAAATTCTCCTGCAATCAATGTGTGTCTGATGTTTAGGTATTATCAGATTAAGACAAGGGAAATTAGAGTGGGTACTTCTTTCCTTCTTGCTAAGTAGACATATGGAATAGGAGTGAAGATTAATGATACTTATGTGAAGTAAAACAATATAATGAGGATAGATTGTAACTTAATGCAAAGACAATCACTGAGCCAAACACAGCTACATAGAAAAGTTGGTCACTCATGGCGGCAACTTACCTTTCAGCCACAGTATTCATTAGAAAAATACGCACACACATTCACTCAATGACACAGGTACAACTTAACATGACCATCATCTTTGGTTGCTGCGTTCCAAATGTCACTTTCGAGAGGGGAGGGGTAAGGGGAAGGATGCAGGGAGCAGCAGTGGTCATAGTGATACTAGTGTTGGCCTTCCTTTTCCCCTCCCCTCCCCTCCCCCCCTGCTCCGCCCCATCTGTGTTGCTTGTACTGGGGGTGACAGAATGCAGTAGCCAGAGAGGATGATTGTGTGCGAGTTGTGCCTTCGTGTGTATGCTCTTTCTTGGCAAAGGCTGTCTGTGACTGAGAGCCAAATTGTGTGTGTGTGTGGGGGGGGGGGGGGGGCTGTAAATCTATAACTGAAAAACATGTAATAATGGAAAGTCCAGGGTGAAATTAATAATACCTTATTCTGCCTGAAAATCAGTTATTTTAATAATAAATAATCAAAATATTGGGAAAAAAGGGCAGATATTTAATGAGTGTGGACAGGTTGCTCTGTCCAAAATGTGGAGGAGACTGCTGGCAGCTGTTGATGCACTTTAATTGGATTACCATAAGTTGATCACTGCAGTGCTGTTGCAAACTTTCAACAATGATGTGTAATTGACTTCAGGTAAAAACTATAATGTGGGTTTTCCATATAGACAAATACAAAATTGCATAACATGATTGATGACAGTAGACTCAGGAAGCTGTTGTGTTTGACTTACTCCAACTGGCAGGAATGAAATTACATCTGACTGCAAGTTGTGGCTTATTCTCATGCCAGTGATGCCTGATTATCCCTGGTACATTTGTCAACCTCTTGACACTCATAGTAGTTTTTGACACATTTCGTCACTGCTAAATGATCAATAAGAAGAATTGAAAATAAGGCAACTCTCCTCACATGCATAGGAAAATAATTTTGGCTCTTTGATACACTGTGGCATTCAACAAAAATATTTTCCCCAAATCAAAAAGTTTCTGCCCTGCGAATCGTACAGCTTGGTAACCACTGTCTACAGTTATTTTTCCCTGTTCTTTACTCTTCACCATTTGGTTCCCTCCCCGACACCTCTCCCTGCATCTCTTTCCACCCACCAGAATCTACATGCTATCTATGTATCTATCCCCAGCCTCACCTTACATTCTTTCCCTTCACCTGCCCCTCCCCTCCCACTTACTGCTGAGTATTACTCAGAATGCAGCAGCCAGATATTGACGGTCGGCTGAATGTTCTTTCCTTATTTTCAAATGAGATAATTATGAAAAGGACAAGACAGTACAAAGTCTAAAAAAAAAAAAAAAAAAAAAAGAAAAAAATGGTTATCATTGTTGTTCTGACCTTTTTGTTGTTGTTTGGAACATATGCAAATACTTCACTCATCCCTCCCCCCCCCCCCTCCTCCTTATACACATGTTCATGCAAACAAATAAAACATTGAACTTTAATCTGGCGGTAATCACTCCTTGCAGTCTTCATTTTTGCTCCACCAAGAATCTTCTTTTTTGCCAGTTGTGTGATCTTTTCTAATAGCTTTTTTCCAATAAGGTGAATACTGCATATCTTTTTTCTATTCCTGATGTGTTATTTATTTGATGATTTGAGTGTCACTTATTAATAGTACCATCTTTCTAATGCAACAGTAAAGTGCTGTAAATTTTCTTCTTTAAATTCTGGATTCTCACACTTTCATATTTGTTCTTACAGAGGCCACATGGTCATGGGAGATTCTTTCAACTCATCACTCTTCAAACAAACATTCCAGAGAGTTTTTGCGAAAGATCAGAAAGGCGAATTTAAAATGGCTTTCAATGGCACCCTGGAAATTAAAACTTCCCGTGAATTGAAAGGTGAGTTTTAAACAGTTTCATGTAAGTGATATTTAGAAATTTATATGAAATGTATTGTATTTTTATTTCAGTTGTTTATGTCACAGTACTCTACAATGCCACAAGGAAAAATTCATTTTCTCATGATATAATTTCCTATTTGTAGGCACCTAAAATTGTAGCATCTAATGTTTGTAAAAATCATTTATTTTTGGTGAAATTATAATCTATTTATTTATTTTTAATCATAACAGAAATTTTACAGGTTGACAGACTACTTGGGTAACTTCTTGATTGTAATGTTTGTTTTTGCAGAAATTGGCATGGCATTCTTCTTGTGGCTGTATTCTCGACTTAATTTTTCTTTCCCCACCCAGTACGGTAACTGGAGAACCTGAACAATATTAATTTCGTCCTTTCCTAGGCACTTGTAGTTGTTCTGCCCATACTTGAAACCACTGTAGACTAGGTGCTTAGCATAGAAGTAGAGAGAGAAAAAAAAAATAAAATAAAACAACTTCACACCCCAGGGGCAGAATTTGGTGTAGAAATTGAATCGAAAATAACTTTATTCACATTTTAAAGGGTGAATTTTGGCCCGTTTGAAAACCTGATTCCTAATCATTTTGCTGCAGACTATTGGGTGATGGCTGTGAGTGTAAACAAACTAGAATTTTCCCCCAGAGGAGAGACGAACAGTGTGGATAAAGATGTACAGACTTCCTTGGGCAGGGCTAAAAGCCTTCAACTGTGTCAAGTGAAAGTGAAACTGATATGGATTGCCTATCCTTTCTTTTATTGGGAGGCATTCTTTTAAAACAACATGACTGATCTAGGCTAGCCATTCACTCATTTCAGAGTAAGAAACTTAAGGGGATTGTTACTGTGCAATTTCTTTCTGACGTTGGCAGTTTCCACTGTGTTGTATAAAAAAGGAATTTACTGCCTGACATCCAGTGGAATTTGATTCAACCTCGGTTGAAAAACACAACCACCAAAAATTGCACCTCTAAAATTTCCCATTTTTATATAAACTTAGTGCACCTTGGTTGCACAGTGGTAGAGTGCCAGACTACAAATCCAAAGGTCACGGGTTCGATCCCTGCCAGGGCCTAGGATTTTTGTGTGTCTCATTCCACTTCTTTCACCTCTGGCAGTATTGCTCATGGGAAAAATACCGAGTAGCACCGTGGTTCGGAATGCATGTTAGACTGTAGGTCCCCCTATAACTGGCTGGGTAAGTCAGTTCGAAGGTCGGAGGAAGGCAACGGCATACCACCTCCAAACAGGACCATGTCTAATAAAGCACTGTGGTGTTCAAACCAATCTTCGGATTGTTGACTGTTTTACCTTTACCTTTTTTATATAAGCTTTAGAATTTTAGCTTCCAGACAAATGTATGTATGAATTTATCCAATGTAATATTCTCAAGTTTACAGTTTAGAAAGTAATTATTTGGAAAGGTAAGTTGCATAATGCAGTAAAATTAGTGTCTCCCCATTTCTTTTTGGTGCGAGCCACCACTGGTCTTGGTTATAACAGCATTATTTCATTTTTATTGATAACTGAGCTGTCATTAAACATTTCACTTTACTAAAGCAGTAGTGAACACCCTTCTTCTTACGAACGAGTAATATTTGTTCATGAAATAATGGATTGTTATGGAAAATGGGAAAAGTAATCAATGCTATTCTAATAATTTTTAGAAACTAGTGGCAAACACAGTGTATAAGAACCTGCATAGGATTCCTGCAACAACAATGCACCTGTTGCCATATGGTGTGGACTATTAGACAGTGTGAATGTACATGCAGTGTGCAAGACTTTCTCCCAACTGGTATATACAGTAGTTTCTCATTGTAATCCATGGGCATTGATTCCGTTACAGGATGACACCATCCCGAGTTTGGAAGTGTTTTATAAAGTATGGTAGTACTGGAGTACAGTGCTACATTTGCTTTAATAGATTAAAACTAGAAAGGGGGCAAACGTTTAGACATTGTACAAGGAGAAAACTTCAGTAACGTCCCTTGGAAGATAATGTAAATTTGATTTGTGTATCCAGTTCTAATGTAAATTTGATTTGTGTATCCAGTTCTAATGTAAATTTGATTTGTGTATCCAGTTCTAATGTAAATTTGATTTGTGTATCCAATTCTGGATGGAGTAGCCAGAGACAGTGGTTGTTTTTGTGTGTGTGTGTGTGTGTGAGAGAGAGAGAGAGAGAGAGAGAGAGAGAGAGAGAGAGAGAGAGAGAGAGAGAGAGAGAGTTCACAATATTAATATGGCTATAATTTTATTGGCAGAATATAAACTAAACCCTTAATTTTGTGGTTGCTTCAGGATACCATCCAAAAGGGACCTTTCAGTTTTGTATTTACTGTGACCGTCTACTTCTATCTTAATGGAGACACCAATTTTTTTACTTGAGCCTCAACCTCATAACTGAAAACTGGTTCTTTCAGCTGTTATCTGCCCTACTGCGTTCCTCTCAGTGCATTGTGGGCAGGAATGGATCCTGATTTGTACTCTGCTGATAGTTTTTGTCTCTTTATTTACAATGCCATAGCCGCGGTGGAGTAGCCGAGCAGTCTAAAGCGTCTCGCTGCAGAGTGCGCGGTTGCTCGCCGTGGAGGTTCGAGTCCTCCCTGGGGCATGGGTGTGTGTGTTGTCCTTAGGTTAGTTTACCTAGGTTTAAGTAGTTTGTAAGCTACGGACTGATGACCACGCAGTTTGGTCCGATAGATTTACAAACATTTGAACATTTTACAATGCCATAATAAGGCCTTTACTCAAATTGAAGTTAATTTGTGGTTGATGGAATGCAGTGGTGGGGGCAACATTGTTGGTATGTAGGCAAACGTGTGTACTTGGTGCTGCACATAACTACAAATCGTGCATCACAGTAAGCACATGGCACTCGAATAAGAATTACAGATGCCTAGCAATTGGCTCCTACCACTCTCTGTAATTTGGATAGAAAGATAGATCAAGGGTTCTTCTTTTCTTTTACATATACTTTTATACAGAAAACCATAAAGTTGTATTTGTGGTCTTTTGGTTAGAATTCTACATAGAATCTAAATTATCCAGCAGTTTTTAATCCTACCCGTTTGCAATTTAAAACTTTGCAAAAAGTAATATCCTTACAGATCCTGCAGCTAAATTGGTTTCCCCCATACTATAGATCCCAATTGATTTTACCCATTCTTATGAAATGATTTCAGTTTCCAATCAAGGTTTCATTTGCAGGGACTGCACAAGACCACAGATTTCATGGAAAAGCCATGCAGTATTTTAGTGGCTTATGCGATTAGCATTGTAGAGAATACAGAACTTCAATATGTAAGACCCCTCAGGGGCTCAGCATTAATTTGCTGAGTACGGGCTTGGCGAACCCGGGGTCCTGAGCTGTGGGCTGTGTCGCGCCAACAGTCCGCTACACCGTAAGCTCTGTGCGTGCTTCAACGAACATCGTTCGGCGCGACGGTGGAACGTTGTACGTTTCAGAGCCCGAGGATCTTGGCTTAAACGCCCGGGTCGCGAGGACGGTACAAACCTCTATAAAAAAAACCTCAATCTCAAGGTCTGCTACGTGCCGAGGAGATGCATGGCTGTTGAGGTTGAACAGCCGTTAGCGAGCACCATCTGAGGAACCTGCCGCACCTCAGTTGTATAAGGCTTACCCAGGCAAGCGGGGCTCTGCCTGGGTGGACCTTTAGTTCCCTAGCTGCTCGTGGGACGAACATGAAATGAGCAAATAAAAGTGTGGCCGATCGCGAAAACGGCGTCTCTAAGCGTGGGAAGACAGAGTTTAACGCCTCTGCTTATGACCCTAAGACGTTTCCGTCCCTTGCCACCCCATGGGAGGAACGTAGGGCACTTAATAGATCTGAGCCATACTCACCTCAATATCTGGTCTGTGAGCATACTGATGGCGAATCCTTCACTTCTACTAAGCCTCAGTTTTTTGTTGACACAATTGAAGACAAGTTTGGTGAAGTAGCATCATTTTCAAAGATGAGGAGTGGGGCCGTTCTGTTACAGGCGGCGTCCTCGGCCCAGTCGCGGGCACTACTTGCCTCCGACAGGCTGGGTGATATCCCGGTGCGTGTCACGCCCCACAAATCATAAAATATGGTCCAAGGTCTTATCTATCATCGCGATCTTTTATCCCAGACCGATGACGAGCTGCGAGCATACCTGCAGCGACGAGGTGTCCACTTCGTCTGGCGGGTGTACAGGGGTCCTAAAGAAAGTAGGGTTGTCACCGGTGCTTTTATCTTGGCCTTCGAAGGCGATACACTGCCTGAGAAGGTTAAGGTAATGGTCTACTGGTGTGAAGTCAAGCCCTCTGTCCCCCCTCCTATGCGGTGTTTCCGGTGCTGGAAGTTCGGGCACATGTCGTCCCGTTGTACTTCCAGCCCAACATTCAGGGAATGTGGGCGGCCACCTCACCCGGACGCCCCATGCACCCCGCCTCCGCTATGTGTGAACTGTGGGCAACATCACCCGCCATGCTCGCCGAACTGCTCAGTTTTTCATCGGGAACGTAAAATTATGGAAATAAAGACCTTGGACCGACTGACCTTCTATGAGGCACGTAAGAAATACGAGCGTCTTCACCCTGTCCGTATGGAAACGTCTTTTGCCACAATTACAGCAGCTTCCTTGAGACCAGTGAAACCATCAGTGTTGTCTCCTCCTGTGGGCCCTAAGGGCCGTCAATCTTCCGTGACGGGTGGGGGCCCGTCTCCATCTCTCGCTCCCTCGACACCTATGGGAGCAACTTCTCCCCCACCATCGGAGACATCTGTCCCCAATCCCCAGCCGGAGAAGGAACAGTCTTCCCCGGCCCCTCTTGCTCGGAAGGGGTCCCTCGGGACGCTCCCTTCCGAGGATTCTCAGAGTGCGCCAGGGGATCCTAGCCTTAGGCTAAAGGATCCAACAACCGATGACCGAAGGGCTTCCAGCTCTTCGGCTGTCCCTGATGTCGCTTCTGGAAAGTCCTCCCAGCCCTTACCACCAAAGGGCCAGAGGGAGAGAACAAAGAAGACCAAAAAGAAGAAAGACAAGATTAAGGACCCTTCAGTGGCTCAAAAGGAGCGCTCGCTCACATCTTCGGCCACTGAAGACGAGGTGGAGATCCTTGCGTCCCCTGAGGATCTCGCCTTCCTAGGATCGCCAGAACCCATGGTTCTCGATCCTGCGGATTCTGTGGAATTGGCAGCAGGTGCCCCTGCTGAATAACCATTTCATCTCTTACATTATGGCTATTCAGCAGACTGCAAACGAAATCTTGCAGTGGAATTGTGGCGGATTTTTCCGCCATCTGGCAGAGCTGCGACAATTACTCTGCCACTTCCCTGCGATCTCTCTAGCGATGCAGGAAACATGGTTCCCCGTCAACAGGATCCCAGCCCTCCGAGGCTATCGGGGCTATTTTAAAAACCGAACCATCTACGACAGGGTGTCTGGCGGCGTGTGTGTTTATGTCCACGCCTCTGTCCCCAGTGCTGCTGTGCCTCTTCAAACGTCTCTAGAGGCGGTCGCTGTTCGACTCCGGGTAGTGCAAGATTTTACCGTCTGCTCTGTTTACCTTCCACCTGATGAGGCCATCTCTCCCACAGACCTCGCAGCCTTGGTCGCCCAACTTCCCCCACCCTTTCTTCTTTTGGGGGACTTCAACGCCCACCACCCTCTGTGGGGTGGCATGCAGACCTTGGGCCGGGGTAGGGATGTTGAGTCTCTCCTGTCAGAGCAGAATCTCTGCCTTCTTAACACCGGTGCTCCTACCCACTTTAGCACAGCACATGGTACGTATTCTGCCATAGATCTGTCCATCTGCAGCCCTAGCCTCCTTCCACGTCTCACCTGGAGGGTCCATGACGACCTGTGTGGCAGCGACCATTTCCCGATCGTCCTGTCGCTCCCACAGGGTTCGCCTGCCGACCATCCGCCTCGCTGGTCCCTCCGTAGGCCTGACTGGCCAGCTTACTCTTCAGCTGCTGTGATTTCCTCTCCGCTTCCAGCAGATGTTGATGCCGCCATTCAGCAGGTCACAGAGGCCATTGTTTCTGCAGCCGAAAACTCTGTTCCCACAACATCCGGTTCGCTCCATCGTCCATCGGTGCCCTAGTGGACACCAGAGATTGCTGAGGCCATCCGGGAACGTCGGCGAGCACTACAGCGCCACCGACGTCACCCTTCTGTCGAACATCTTGTGGCCTTGAAGCGCCTCCGGGCACGGGCCCGGCGACTGATACAAGATAGTAAGAGAGCCTCTTGGGAGAAGTATGTCGCGTCCATTGGTTCTCGTGCTTCTCCTTCCAAGGTGTGGTCGCAAGTTCGACGCCTCTTCGGGCACCGCCCACCGGCGGGAATTCCATGCCTCAGCGTCCAGGGTATGCTGTGTAATGACCCTGTCGCCGTCGCTGAGCACCTGGCAGATCATTTTGCACGTACATCGGAGACTGCTGCCTATAGTGCAGATTTTCGTGCCATTAAAGAGCGAGCAGAGAGCCAGCAAATTACATTTCGAACACGACGTCGTGAACCATATAACGTCCCATTTACTGAGTGGGAGTTGGAAAGCGCCCTTGCTGCATGCCCGGAAACCTCCCCTAGACCCTATCGCATTCACAGCCAGTTCCTCCGACACCTATCAGCGGATGCCAAAAGCCAACTTCTCGCCCTGTTTAATCGCATATGGCTTGAGGGTGTTTTTCCATCCTCCTGGCAGGATAGCATTATCATTCCGGTGATTAAGCCTGGGGCAGATCCGCAGGTGGCTGATAGTTACCGCCCGATCAGCCTCACCAACGTTCCATGCAAGCTTCTCGAACGGTTGGTGAGTCGGAGGCTCATGTGGATCCTTGAGGACCGAGGACTCTTGGCGCCTCAACAGGGTTGGTTCCGTCAAGGCCGCTCCACTATCGACAATCTCGTGTCACTAGAGTCGGCCATTCGTACAGCATTTTCTCGCCGTGAACACCTGATTGCCGTCTTCTTTGACCTGCGGAAAGCGTACGACACCACCTGGCGCTATCATATTCTGTCTATGCTGTACGAGTGGGGCTTACGGGGTCCACTTCCTACATTCATTCAGAACTTCCTGGCGTTGCGTTCTTTTCGTGTTCGTGTTGGTTCTTGTTTCAGCTCACCTCATTGTCAAGAGAACGGAGTCCCACAAGGTTCCGTTCTTAGTGTTCCTTTATTCTTAATCGCCATAAACGGTCTTGCTGCGGCTGCGGGGTCATCGGTTTCTACTTCCTTGTATGCCAATGACTTCTGCATGTATTACAGCTCCTCCAGTATCGGTGTAGCTGAACGGTGGTTGCAGATCGCAGTTCGGAAGGCACAGTCATGGGCGTTTGCCCACGGTTTTCAATTTTCTGCATCCAAAACCCGTGTGATGCATTTCTGTCGACGTCGGGCAGTACACCCGGAACCCGAACTTTACTTAGCTGGCCACCTGCTACAAGTCGAGGAGACGCACAGATTCTTAGGTCTAGTGTTTGATGACCGTCTAACCTGGGTGCCGCACCTACGCCAGTTAAAACAAAAGTGCTGGCGACACCTCAACATCCTGCGCTGTCTCAGCCACACTGTTTGGGGAGCCTCACGGCCAACGCTCTTACAACTTTACAAGGCCCTCATTCAGTCGCGCCTAGACTATGGCTGCATAGTCTACGATTCAGCTGCGCCATCAGTGCTGCAGGCATTAGACCCAATTCTACACTGTGGTGTTCGTTTGGCGACAGGGGCTTTTCGCACAAGCCCTGTGACAAGCCTCCTAGTCGAAGCGGGAGTCCTCCCGTTGCGGTTCCGCAGGCAACACCTGCTGGCTTCGTATGTTGCCCATGTTCAGGCCTCGCCCCTCCATCCAAACCGTCAACTCATTTTTCCAGACGCTGCGGTCCCTATTCCTCCACGCCGGCCTAGGTCGGGTTACCCGATCTCAGTCCGTGCTCATTCCCTTCTTTCGTCCCTCGCATCCTCTCCACTCCCTACCATGTTCCATTATTCCTTTCGAAACCCTCCTTGGTCTATTCCTCTATTGCAGCTCCGTCTGGATCTGTCCTGTACGTCAAAGGACTCGGTTTCCGCTAGACATCTCCGCCACGAGTTTCTACAACTCCTAGACTCGTTCCATGCCGCAAAACCCGTCTACACAGATGGTTCCGTAGTAGATGGCCATGCTGGGTATACGTTTATTCATGACGACCATGTGGAACAGCATTCTCTGCCAGGTGAGAGTACCACTTCCTCTGCCGAACTGGTCGCCATTCTAAGGGCTCTTCAACACCTCAAAGCTTGCCTCAGGGGATCATTTGTCATCTGTTCTGACTCCCTGAGTGGCTTACAAGCGATCGACCAGTGTTTTTCTCGCCAGCCATTGGTACGGTCGATCCACGATACTGTTCACTCTCTAAGCCGATCTGGCCGTTCTATGGTCTTTTTGTGGACCCCGGGCCACGTTGGCATCCAAGGGAATGAACAAGTAGATCGCTTAGCCAAGCAGGCCACTATGGAACCACCGCTTGATATTGGCGTCATGGAACTTGATATGAAATTGGTGTTGCACCAGAAGGTGCGCGAGGCTTGGAGCGCCGAGTGGGCTATGACGAATGCGCCAAACAAGCTTCGGGCAGTGAAGCCGTCCACAGCCCTGTGGAAGTCTTCACTGCGCCCCCCCCCCCCCCCTGCGGGTTCGGGGGTAAGAATAGGCCCGCGGTATTCCTGCCTGTCGTAAGAGGCGACTAAAAGGAGTCTTCACACTTTTCGGTTTTCCATCTGTGGTCCCCTATGTGGGTTTGACCCTCCATTTTTCAAAATTTTTCAGAAGAGCGACCCATTTGGGGAAGGACACCTTACGTGGTGCAACATGTAATTCTTGTGCCATGCCATCTTATGCACCTATCATGGAATGGACTTGCGACTGCGGATTCTATTCTGCCACTGGGCACGTCATTTCTTTTTCCGTGCAAGTCGCGTCCATTGTGCACTGCCATCTCAGCACTCTCCTTTCTGATGGTTCACATAGCGCCAGAAAGCCAACACGGTAGCCAGTCTGTTAGGGTGGGGTCGTCATGTACCCTCTTGGATGTAGCCCCCTGACAACACAGGGATCGCTCTACCGGTGCCAGAGCTGCATACTCCTCATGCAAGCCAAGGAGTCGATGCTTGTCTTTGTGGGGCATCAGGACTCCCGGCAATGGTCATCCTGCCAGGTGACATTGCTGTGGCTGGGTGGCGCCTATGAGGAGAGATCCTTATCGGAGTGGGTGGCATCGGGGCGGATCACCCGCAATGAAGAGACAAAAATCGGGTGATGTTGGCGGACGTACAACCGCCGTCTCTAAGAGAGGAAAGTTCAATGCTTCCACGTACGACCCCAAAACGTTCCCCTCCCTGACCGCATCTTGGGAGGAACATCGGGGCGCAAAGCAGACTGATGACTATGCTCCAAGATATCTCGTGTGCAGCAGGACTGATGGGGACTCATTCTCAGCGACCAAGCCTCAGTTCTTTGTGGACCATCTGGAGGACAGGTTTGGGAAAGTGGAGTCACTGTCTAAAATGCGCAACGGTTCTGTCCTCATCCATACAGTATCTCCTGCCCAGTCACGGGCGCTACTCGCTTGTGACAAACTGGGTGATGTTGCAGTGACTATTACTCCACGCAAGTCCCTGAATATGGTCCAGGGTATAATTTTCCATCGGGATTTATTGCTACAGACGGACGACGAGCTACGGGCGAACCTTGAACGACTAGGCGTTCATTTTATCCGGCGTGTCCATAGGGGCCCAAAGGATAATAGGGTCGCAACTGGTGCCTTCATCTTGGCGTTCGAGGGTGATACATTACCCGAAAAGGTCAAGGTGATGGTTTACCGTGTTGACGTGCGGCCTTATATTCCTCCCCCTGTGAGGTGCTTCCAATGCTGGAAGTTCGGCCACCTGTCGTCCCGTTGTATGTCCAGTGTTATGTGTAGGGACTGCGGGCGTCCAGCACATCCGGGCGCCCCATGTACACCGCCTCCCATCTGTGTCAACTGTGGTCAGAACCATCCTCCCTGCTCGTCGCAATGTCCCGCACTTCAACGGGAGCAGAAAATTACAGAATACAAAACCCTGGACCGTATATCCTATAATGAGGCACGGAAAAAGTTCGATCGTCTGCACCCAGTACCTATGAAAAATTCATTCACAGCAGTGACGTCGTCGCCACTCTCCTTGGTGGTGGCAGTATTTTCTACTTCAACTGTTCCTGTGGTCCCCCAGGGCCACCAACCTAATACTGCCCCCACGGAGGTTGGGGGCCATCCTTCCACAGCTCCCAAGGCGAAAGCCTCGGGGTCAGCAACCACCTCTCCGCCGGAGAAAGAACAACCTTCTCCGGCTTCCCTCAGGCGGAAGGGGTCCCTTGGGACACTCCCTTCTGCCAGTGTCGATATCGACACTAACCAGCAGCCGGCGCGCTCGCAGACTGCTGGTCGTAGGGCTTCGCGCTCCTCCTCGGTCCCTGTGGCTGAGTCAGAGGAGCACCTCCCACTGGCGAAGCCCCTGAGGGAACAGAGGGGTAAACAGAAGCCAAAGAAAGTCACAACACAAGACACCACGGTGGCTTCAGTGCCACCACTCCCCTCCGCCTCCACCTCTACTTCTGAGGATGAGGTGGAGATTCTTGCGTCACCCGAGGACCTCGCTCTCGGGGACGCATTAGAGAAAACGGACAATCCCGCCTCCACCGGTGGGTGCAAGTGATGCTGATTTGTAGCCCACCGATTCGGATTCATGTCTTCCCAGCATTCGAACAATGTCATTCTCCAGTGGAACTGCGGCGGTTTCTTCCCCCACCTGGCTGAGCTACGGCAGCTTCTGAGCAAGACACCTGCTTTCTGCATTGCTCTTCAGGAAACTTGGTTTCCAGCAATGCGTACCCCTGTCCTTCGTGGCTACAGGGGATTTTACTGTAACCGTAGCATATATAACAGGGTCTCATGTGGAGTGTGTGTGTACGTCCTCACCTCTGTGTATAGTGAACCCGTGCCCCTTCAAACACCATTAGAAGCAGTGGCTACGATCTCTGGTCATGGCAGGGTTGTCGAGGATTTACTAACTCAACTCGACCTCTGCCTCTTAAATACAGGTGCCCCCTCACATTTTAGTGTGGCACATGGCACATTTTCGGCCATTGATCTGTCGATCTGCAGCCACAGCCTTCCACCATCTGTTCACTGGAGAGCCCATGACGACTTGTGTGGCACTGACCATTTCCCTGTCTTTTTGTCACTCCCACAAGGCGAGTCCCCAGCACGCCCACCCATGTGGGTTCTGCACAGGGCTAACTGGGAAGACTATGCTTCTGGTGCTATCGTTGGCCCTCCCCCACTCCCCCTCCCCCAATCGATGTGGTGGTCGAGAGCACCAAACATTCCATTATATCTGCTGCGAATGCTACCATTCCGCGTATGTCAGGGTGCCCACGGCGTAAGACAGTGCCGTGGTGGTTGTCGGAGGTCGCTGAGGCCATTAAAGACCGCAGGCGGGCCTTACAGCGATACAAACGGCACCCCTCTCAGGAGCACCTCATTAATTTTAAAAGGCTTCGCGCTCGTGCTCGCCAGTTAATAAGAAGACGGAAACAGGAGTGCTGGGAGAGGTACGTTTCCACTATTGGGACAGGCACCTCAGCCTCGCAGGTCTGGAGTAAGATCAGACGGCTTCAGGGATTACAGACACCAGTGGGAATCCCTGGGATCTCCTCAAATGGAGTCCTATGTACGGACCCGGCCACACCCTGAACTTTATCTTAATGACGAACAACTTACTGTAGTGGAAACTCACCGTTTTTTAGGACTGGTCTTTGACGCCCGGCTGACGTGGCTCCCCCACATTCGTCAGCTGAAACGGAAGTGCTGGCGCCATCTCAACCTTCTCAGACACTGGGGTGCCGACCACTCCACACTGTTGCGGCTTTACACGGCGCTGGTGCAGTCCCGTCTCGATTTTGGGTGCATTGCCTATGGGTCTGCGGCACCTTCGGCACTGCACCTACTGGACCCCATTCACAACTGTGGGGTTTGCATCGCGACGGGTGCCTTCCGCACCAGCCCAGTGAACAGCTTACTAGTGGAGGCTGGGGTTCCACCCTTGGGGATCCGCCGCCAACACCTACTTGCGGCTTACGCAGCCCATGTGTATTGCTCCCCAGGCCACCCGAACCATCGTCTCCTCTTTCCTGATGTGGTAGTCCGTCCCCATCAGCGACGCCCCAGATCAGGTCATACGATTGCCTATCGGGTTCAGTCCCTCCTGCAAGAGCTTGAGTCTTCTCCCCTTCCATCTTCCTATCGGGTCCGTGCCCGTACACCTCCGTGGTGTTTGCTAAGGCCGTCTACTCGGCTGGACTTGGCCCAGGGGCCCAAAGGCTCAGTTCCACTGGAGGCGCTCCGCCGTCAGTTCTCGGCTATCATAGCGGAATTCCGTGGTTATGACCTGATCTACACAGATGGTTACATGGTTGATGGCTGTGTGGGATTTGCGTATACTCATGGTGACCATGTGGAACAGCACTCTCTGCCGAATGGCTGCGTTGTTTACACTGCAGAGCTGGTGGCCATTCACAGAGCTCTCTTGCATATCCGGTCTTGCTCACGGGGGTCTTTTGTTGTTTGCAGCGACTCCCTGAGCAGCCTCCGAGTTCTGGAGCAGTGTTACCCGCGGTCTCCCCTGGTGTTGGCCATACAGGAGACGCTTCGTGCCGTTGAACTGTCTGGGCGATCAGTGACATTCATCTGGTCTCCGGGTCACGTTGGTATCCCGGGCAATGAACGTGTTGACAGGCTTGCCAAGCAGGCTGTCGGTATGTCCTGTCTAGAGATCGGCCTCCCGGCTTCTGATCTCCGTTCGTTGTTGCGCCAGCGAGTACGTCAGCTTTGGGATTCTGAGTGGTGTAGCCTGCGCACGCCCAACAAGCTCCAGGTGGTCAAGGAAACGACGGTTGCATGGCGCTCCTCCGTGTGTGGTTCACGACGGGACTCAGTGGTCTTGTGTCGCCTACGCATTGGGCATACGTGGCTCACCCATGGACATCTCCTTCGGGGTGAGGACCCAGCCCAATGTCAGTGTGGCTCCCGTCTGACAGTCGTCCACATATTGATGGACTGCCCCCTTTTAGCCGCCTTGCGGATACATTTTAACCTCCCTGCTGTTTTATCGGAAGTTTTAGGTGACGATGCCACAATGGCAGATACCGTTTTACGTTTTATTCGAGCAGGGGGATTTTATTGTTCTCTCTAACTGGAGATTTCTTTGTGAAACCGAGTGATTGACTTTTCCTTTTTTATTCTTCTGGTCGGTCAACCACAGACATCGGCTTCTTTGTTGTCGGATGTCCTTGTGTGATCGTGTCTTTACGATTTGTGTCTTGTCCATTTTTATGATGTTTTATGGACTCAGTGGGACTGCTCTCTCACTTCGACATTTTAACCTCTAGCTCCATGGACGTTAATGAGATATGCCCACTTTTGACGCCTAGGGATGGAATGGGGGACTGATGACCATTGTAGTTTAGTCCCCCTTAAACAACCCAAAAACAACAACAACAACAACAATCACTCCGGCCGATCCGCCGAGAGGCGGTTGTCCTCTGCCGCCTCTGTATTGGGCACACGTGGTTGATCCACGGGTATCTCCTTCGCCGTGGGTCCCTGCCCGTGTGTCGATGTGGTGTCGTAATGACAGTAGCCCATCTTTTGATGAACTGTCCGATTTTAGCCAATCTGCGGTACTCCTTTAATCTTCCAGACGCACTACCCTTAGTTTTAGGTGACGACGCCTCTATGGCTAACACAGTTTTAAGTTTTATCCGCGCTGCTGGTTTTTATGAATCTATCTAACGTGGGTGCTGTGGCCTGATATCTTAGGCCACCACCAACCCAACTTTTTACCTTTTTGCGCCCTTAGGGGTTTTTAGTGTTTTCAGTGTGGCTGGCTCATCCTGTTTTTTTCTTTGTGATCAGCCAGCCAAGGTACTATGCTAACCAGTTTTACTCGTGACTTTCTTTTACTCATTCTGTGTGTCTTCGTTTTGTATTGTCAGTGGCTTGTCCATTGTCCGCCTGCCCTTTTGTGTGGTGTCATTTTCAGGGCATTGTTTTCTCTTTACTTTATTGGCAGTTAACTCTCAGCTAGGAACAGGGGACTGATAACCTAGCTGTTTAGTCCCCTTAAAACAATCAACAACAACAATATGTAAGATCATACATTTATGTCTTAGACCTCCAGTCAGGAAACGGGCATGTTTCCAGCAAGACGGACAGTGTGAAGTTATTTGGGGACACCACTGACAGCCAGCATAGGTACCATTACTACAGCTGCCCATGACATGATAGCAAAGAGAGGCACACCGGCAGTGGTACATCCATTCACATCCCTGGACACAAAAGTGAAACCACATTGTCTTTTCGGATGAGTTCTAGTTCTGCATAGTGTCACAGTGAATGTGTCAATATCATTATTGCCTTATGGGCCCAGCATCTGGTGTGATGGTTGTGTAATACAGTACCTCCAGTTCACATATTGAGCAAGATTTCACAGAGTTAATACACTATTCTCATTTGGTAGGGTGACCTCAAATCTGAGTTCAGCCATCCATATTTTGCTCTCGGTGAGTTCCCTAAATCAAAGGTTAATTCCTGGATAGTTCCTTTGAAAGGGCATGGCTGACTTCTTTCCCATCATTATTTTATGATTCATATAGGATTACTACAATAGTTTTATAATTTGTTTTCTAATTTTTTCTGCAGTTTCTGGTGCAATTGGGCCATGTGTCTCTTTAAACATGAAAAGTCCTAGTGTGTCAGACACGGAGATTGGATTGGGAGGTACTTGTCAGTGGAAATTTTGTACATTCAATCCAAATACGGCTGTTGCTCTCTTCTTTGAAGTGGTTAATCAGGTATCTGCCATTATTTTTTTAATATAAATTTATTATTTTATTATTGTAGCATGGAAATGATGTAACTTTAAAATAACAGTTACTCTGTATGTCTTACAATAATTTTGAAGCATGGAATACAATAAAAACTTTAAGAAGGAATTCTAAAGAAACAACACATATTAAATATATTTCTCATGACTCCTGAATATAATGAACTACCAGATAATTCCATTCATTTGAAAATAGAGACATTTAAAAATGCAATAAAATCTTTGAAGAATGGAAGGGCTACAGGAATTGGAGGTATTCCCGCAGAATTATTAAAATTTGGAACAGAAAAATTAATTGAATTGTTAAGAAGTCTTTTCAAAAGATGTTTAAATAGGGAAGATGTACCAAATTAATTGAAAGTAGGATATATTTCAGTGATACATAAAAAAGGAAGGAAAGATGATTGTATAAATTATAGTGGAATAACCTTGGCCAATACCTTCAGTAGATTATATGGAAGAATTATTAAGTACTTCTTAGAACAAGAATACAAAGAAAAGAAATCTGAAGATCAAGCAGGTTTTAGAGCTGGAAGATCAACAATTGATCATATCTTTTACCTACAACAAATAATTGAAAAAAAAAAAATTAGGTTGGGCACAACCTATACATGTGGTATTTGTAGATATAGAAAAAGCCTATGATAGTGTGCCTTTATCCAATCTATGGAAAGCTTTACTGTCAATAGGAATTAACCCAACAATAATAAAAGTAATTCAAAATTTATATAAAAATTCTATTTCAAAAATAAAAATTGGTAAATTTCTGTCATGTGGATTCCAAGTCACAAAAGAATTACGTCAAGGATGTAGCATGTCACGTACATTGTGTAAAATATATACAGAAGTAACCTTACAGAATTGTAAGAAAAAATGTAAAACTATAGGAATACCAATAAATGACAGAACAATATATTCATTGCAATTTGCAGAATACCAACTGATTATAGCCCAAGACTATGAGGACATAGAGTATATGACCAGGAAGCCGATTCAGGAATATAAAAAAGCAGGTCTAAATGTCAACATGAATAAAATGAAATACATGCTAATTGGTAGAATAAATGAAGACTTAATATTAGAAGAAGGGATGGGAACAATAACTACAGAGGAATATAAATATTTAGGAGTGATAAATACAAATGATGGGAAACAGGAAAAATAAATTAGATCAAGAATAAATGCAGGAAACACAAGAATTTCTTTGTTGAATGGAATTCTGTGGGACAAACACAAAACTACAGATAACAAAATAAGGATCTATAAAACAATAGTTCAGAGCATTATTACATATGGTTCAGAAGTGTGAACAACAAAATGGCAACTGAAATAAAAAATTATTAGCTACAGAAATGGATTTCTGGAGACGTTTATCAAGAAGAGAAAGAATAAAAAATGAAGTAATTGGAGAAAAAATGAAATATAAAAATTCAATTATTGAATTCATCAAGCACAAACATCTAAAATTGTATGGACATGTCAGAAGACTGGGACAAGAAAGGCTTCCAAAATGCATGCTCGACTGGACACTGAATGGAAGAGGAAAAAAGAGACGTCCACTTACCACATGTATGCAGGAAGTTCAGTCAGCAATGAGGAAGAACAACATTTCTGAGGACTTATGGGAGGACAGAGAAGAGTGGAGAACAATAATTCGTAACTTAATGTAATCTAATATAGGTGCTGAAAAAATGTACTTATATTGTAAAACCAGAATAATAATAATAATAATAATAATAATAATAATAAAATCCAAAAAAGGCACAGAAATAGTTCTATGTAGAATATTAACATAAAAATTAATGTCCTTTAAAATTTAGTTACATAACAAATTAAAAGGTATCACTCCACTACACACTCTCTGAAAGTACTCTAAAATGCATCATTTAATGCTTTAGACAAAATAAAGTGTATACTTCTGTAGATTGTGATAGGAGAGTAATTATGTATGTACAGGGTAATTACCCTGTACATACATATACTACTATATAGACTTGTATGGTTTGTAGAGGACTTGTTAATTAAATATAGTTTTAATAAGGAACATATGTCTTGAGATGTACTGTTTGGATATAAAATAAGTTTGAAGTTCAGATCACTTTCAAATATCTGGATGAGAAAGGGTGAAATTGTCAGTCCTCATTATAATTATGTGACCTTCCGTTTTCATTCAACAACTACAACTGCTATGTTCACAACTTGGGAGGGGGGATTGACTGTGGTGGTCTACGGATGTACCTCTTGACTTTACAGAGGACGTCCCTTTGACAGGTAGAAGGGAAGCCGAAGATAAGTACTTGTAAATTGCCCATGCCGTTGGCTGCTGTAAGGGTATACAGTTCAGAGCTTATCTGTGTTGTGTGTGTTCTGTGAAGTGGAAAATTTGGAAATGATTCAATCTTCAAATTCAAAAAACACCTACATACAATGGGAATAACAAAAGAGGACCCTACATGTAGGATTTGTGATGACGGTGATGAAACTGCATCACATCTAATCTTTGAATGCATTGCATTGGAGAGTAAAAGGCACAGAACATTTGGGACAACCAAACCCGAAGAAATTGTGTCTAATAAAGAACTGGTAAAGGGACTCCTTGCACTGTTCCATTGGCATTGGTTGGCTTTACTAGATGTATAGGGAGTGATACCGCACAATAAACTTAGTTTCGGTGTGGGCAGTGGCGGGTTGGACCAAGACTGTTTTGGCTTCCCTGAGAAAATCAAATCAATCTTGAAATTTACTTTTTTGTCAAACTGTACAGTTGCAGTATAGCTTTCTTATCAAAATACTATCTACCAGGTTCCCTCGCTATAGTCCTTAGTAGCTGTATTAAGAATTATGAATCATCTGAATTCAGTCCTTATTTTTTTTAAACCTATTTTAACTAACATTATTCTGTGCTAGTTTTTACCATAACCGTGTGTATGACTTTGGCATACTTCATGGAACTTGCACACATTACTTGCTATCTAATGTCACATCAGTGTGTAATTGCCACCAATTACCAAAACATTTGTGGTACAAGTTTTAAAAATTACGTTAGAGAGACACATCCTCATTTTTAGGTAATTGCTTTTGCAACCATTTTTGAGTGTTAACAAATATGTGACTCCATAGGTTTTCATTGATAGCCACAGTTTCTTCATTAATAACTGGAGTTCCTGACTAGGCAAGATAAGCCTAATGAACAATGACAGTTCATGAATGTTCAGGAAAGTGAGTATGATCAGTAACAGCTAGGAGGATGACTGCATTGACCAAGAAGGTCCTTCACAAAGCAGTAACATCTGTGGGAAAAATTGCATACTGTAAAGTAGGGACCTTCAATTCGCCCTCGGTGAAATAAAGTAATAATGGAAAGTCCAGGTTGGAAATAATATAGTAAAAAGGACAGTTTACAACTCACCGCAAAAATGTGGTGACAAGCCGCGACAGGCACATACAAAAGACACACACATACAACACTTTCAGCTATCGGCCACAGCCTTCAGAAACTAGAATATTCACACAATCACACAGGCACACAACACAGTCATACAACCATCACCTCCGGCTGCCGCACTTAAAATCACATGAAGATTTGAAGTGCGGCAGCCGGAGATGATTTTATGACTGTGTTGTGTGCCTGTGTGATTGCGTGAAAGTTCTATTTTCTGAAGAAGGCCATAGCCGATAGCTGAAAGTGTTGTATGTGTGTGTCTTTTGTATGTGCCTGTCTCAGTTTATCGCCACGTCTTTGCGGTGAGTTGTAAACTGTCCTTATTACTATATTGTGAAATAAGTAAGCTACATACACTGTGTCAAGACCTGCTTGGCAGTAGTGCAATAGAAGAATAAAAGCTTCTATGACCGTTAAGCAGGGTATATCCTTTAAGCAATTCATGCTGGCTACAAATCCATGTTACAAGGGGTTAGTATAATATTTATAAATGGTGTATATCCATATTGGCCCTTGTGGAACTAACATGTAAAGAAACAGTATGTGTAGATCACAGATTTCATTTCATAGTAATTATGAGAGTGGCTCTTTGGTTCAGTGAAGTGTTTAAGATCCATATGCCTGACTTCTTTCTCCATTGACTATGTTTGTTAAGGAGTAAAAGGTTGATTTGCATTGCAGTTTAGAGTCCATATTAGACTACAGGTCCCTGCAATGCAGGCAGGGTAACCCATGTTGAAGGTGAGAGGAAGCAAGGGCACATCATATTCAACAGGACATTGCCTAGTACAGCATGATGAGAGTCAAACCATGTTTTGGGTTAATGACTGCTTATGATTAAGATGAAATTGTAGTTAGTGCAATACAGTGTTAGACTGGCTGCTCTGTTATGAGTAAGTATTAAGTCTAAAATTGATTATGTTCCCTGTCATTACTGTTTACAGTAATAGAAGAAACTATGCATAATGTTGATATTGTTACAACATATTAACAAATATAAAAAAAAATTAACAACTGTTAATGTTTCAAAGTTATTATTTCTATTAGCAACTGACAGTGTTTGCCAGATTGTGTATTAAAACCATTGTAAACAATATTAAAATATTTGAAATGTGATCATGTTAAACAGGACAACAGTTTCCTGGTTTTATTTCAGCCTGTCTTAGTATTACAATCATTTTGCAGCATGCAGCTCCAATTCCCCAGGGAGGCAGAGGATGCATACAAATGATAACTCAGTACCAACATTCAAGTGGGCAGCGAAGGATTAGAGTGACAACAATAGCCAGAAAGTAATATTTCATTGTATTTATTTATTTATTTTTATTATTGCTAGCATGTTCATACATCTCGGCTCTTCCAGCTTATCATTATCTAGGCATTGCTTAGTGCACATACATCTTGTTCTCTGCTGTAAATTAATAAAAAGTTGACATAGCTTTTCATTAAAACTTTCTTACTGTAATTCAGGGTAGCAAATACATGTTCTTACATTTTAATTTGTTCATGTAAAGCTGAATTACCTTTACCTCCTTATTCTTTTTAAAAGAGGTGTACTTCATATTTTGTTTCTTATTGTGTACAACGTACCACATCATCTGTCAATACCAAATTTATTTGTTACTACACAGTTTGTTGTCCAACTTTGTTTTATGATTTGGTTGCACAAATCTGTCTAGAAAATTTATATATATAATAAAAATATTTCTAATTTCAACTCATATTTAAAAACATTTAATAACTGATACTCAAATCTTTGCAATTTGTCTGACAGTAGCTGACCTACCTGAACATACCCCACTTTAAAGCACAAATCTTTACTATTGTGTGTTCCTCTCTCTTAAATTCAGAACTCCATAGAAGTTGTCCTGTGCATCTTACTACACCTGTGTCAGAGCAAAAGGTCTGTGAGCAGTTGATAGGTTATAACTATTCTACTCAGTGTCTTTCAAGGTTGCAAATCGAAAAGGATATGCAGGAGAGTATTTGTGGAAATTTGGATGTAAGAGGATACTAGGAAGTTTAGGTTGAAGTTGAGTCACATCAAGAGGTCTGCTCATACAGTTAAGATGGTGTAAATATTGTAAACAAAAGGCACATGGCCTGATGTATTTCTGTTTAAACTGAAATTTTTTCCTCCTCAATTTTAGTATACATTCCAAGGCTTGGAGCAAAAGATTCACTCTGAAAATAATTCACACACTTCATCTGGCAAGAACAATAGCCTTGATTGTAATTAGGTTGCTGAGTATAATTTCTCTCACTTATCTCTAAATATACATGGGAAATGTTTTCCGACATTTTTCTTCATTCTGAAAGTCTTGTTATTTCATGTTTTAATGAATATTTTAATACTGTCTGTCGTTGCTTGGCATGAAGGTGTGCATGTTCTAAACTCCTGATATCAAAACAGCTGATATTTTCTGATGATCATGCATCCATTTATTGTTAACAAATGTATATTCATAATAGTCACAGCTTCAGTTATGTAGGCTAAGCTTTCTGTAAATATTATGCTTCTTTTTTCTTCTTTTTTAGCTGGGCAGATGCTACAGCCAATTTGCACCACATAAGCGCTGGATTTGATCAGGAAGCGGCAGCAGTTTTGATGGCAAGAATGGTAGTTTTCAGAGCAGAGACTGATGACGGTCCTGATATGCTGCGCTGGATAGACCGAATGCTCATTAGATTAGTAAGTTTACATTAGACTATTAGGTTTACATTGTCAAGAGACACAATGTCTTGATCTGAAGTAATCATCTTTAAGATTTAAATTAAAAAATTGACTTATATTATTAATATTTGCTTTTACAGTGCCAGAAATTTGGAGAATATGCAAAAGATGACCCAAATAGTTTCCGCCTTTCTGAAAATTTCACTCTTTACCCACAATTTATGTTTCATTTAAGACGTTCACATTTTCTTCAAGTTTTCAACAATAGTCCTGATGAAACTACATTTTACAGGTAAAATATCTAAAGCATCATTTGGTATATCATTAGTCCAGTTGAAAAGGTTACTGATTTATGTTTTATGTTTCTTGACAGGCATATGCTTATGAGGGAAGATTTAACGCAATCCCTTATTATGATACAACCCATTCTCTACAGCTACAGCTTTAATGGGCCACCAGAACCAGTACTTCTGGATACAAGCAGTATACAGCCAGATAGAATCTTGCTGATGGATACATTTTTTCAGATACTGATCTTCCATGGGGAGGTAAGAACCTATGCTGATCACATTAGTTGAATAAATTTAATTTTTAATGAATCCCTCTGCTGTAGAAAATTTTATGATAAAAAAAGAACACATTAAAATACTGTTTTAAGTTTGTAGGGCTTCAACAATTGAAGGTCCAAGTTTGATGTCAGCAATGAATGAGGATAGCTTGCAACAAACAGGCACTTGGTGGATTGCAGCAGCTGGAGATTCTGGTTGTGTGTTAGTTAGTTGTGCCTCTGTGGTTGTATTAATGAGAGAGTGCTCCTTTTTCTAATGAAGGCTGTAGCTGAAGGTGTGTGTGTGTGTGTGTGTGTGTGTGTGTGTGTGTGTGTGTGTTGATTTTGGCATACCATTGTTTTGAAAATAGTAAAATTACAGGGTAGCTCAGACAGTAGAACACTTGCCTAAGGAAGGCAAAGGTCCCAAGTTCAAGTTGCAGTTCAGCACACAGTTTTAATGTGTCAGGAAGTTTCATATCTGCATACACACTTCTGAAGAGTGAAAATATCATCCTCTAGGCTGTGGCTGAGCCATGTCTCCACACTATCCTATCTTCTAGAAGTGTTAATCCTGAAAGGTTCACATTACAGTTTCTGTGAAATTTGGAACATAGGACATGAGGTACTGACAGAAATAAAGCTGTGAGGATGGGCTGTCAGGTGTACCAGGGTAGCTCAGATGGTAGAGAGCTTGCTTGTGAAAGGAAAAGGTCCTGGGTTCAATCCTGGTCCAGCACACAATTTTCATCTGCCAGGAAGTTTCATATTAGCACACACTCTACTGCAGAATGAAAATATCATGCAGTGAAATTGTTTATCTATAAAATTATGACACATAATTACGGGTCAGTAGTAACTTACATAGCCAACAGACATACATACATAAAAGTTCACATACCACCTGAGCTTTAGGAACTAATAATTCTTTATTGACAAGGAGAATGGGATAAGTAAAACCAAAAGGGCAGGGGAGGGGTCCAAATTGCATACTTCCCAGGGTAAGTAGAAGCTGCCTGTTGTCAGGAGGTGACAGCTCCCTCTCATTTTGTGGTCTGAGTGATTTGTCCTCCATTTTTTTTAATCTTCTGCAATGTCTCGCTCCTCATCAAGGAAGAATTATTACCTCCTGAGTCTAGAATAGTTGATGAACTTTTGTGTTTGTTCCAAAAATATCATTTACATTTTAAATGATATTCTTGGAATATTTCATCCCAATCACTGACACCCCAAACAAGATTTCTAAAATTATTTTGTATGTAACTTGTGGCAGTACTGAAATTTTTGCCTCCTGAAGGTAAAATCAGGCCAGCAATTCTGTTTTATAATTTCAGTATTATTGATTTTGAATTACTAGAGAGTTTCAGCTGTTTGCAGAACATAATTTAAAAAATGTTTTTCTATTTTTTAAAGTGTAAATTTATTATAAGTTTTTATAACAGTTTATTGTAAGATGTCTGTTGTTTTAGTGATGGGTCGTAATGAAGTTTTCATGTATGTGTAATGTTAAGAAAGTTCCAACTTAATGCTTCAGTACCTAAGTGTTGGATCAAATATTGAAAGAGCTAGGGTTGATTACCAGTTATCTCAAACCCTTACTGCTTTTATTTCAGTATATTTGAAAAATTCAAAAGTGCGCTGTTAATCAGAATACACATTAAAACTGAAATACCTTCTATTTATTTAATTAGCTTATGGTACAATTTAAGCTGCACACAAAATTAGTAATATAAGACATAAAGTAATTTACAAAACAAGAAGACTGAGAAGTCATGTTAAGAATACTCTACTTAGGCTACACAGAAATTTGCAATATGGGGAAAAATAGAATGATGAAAAAATAAAAAATAAAAATTTAAAAGCAATAAGATACAAAGTAATGTAAAATGTAAGTAGGTACATAGATAGTCAAGTAAAAGGTTGAAAACTAGAATAGAATGTCCAGTTGTAGCCATTGACTAGTAGGTGTAGAAGCTGTCAGAAAGTCATAGAGTGTTCCACGGTAGGCTCTATTATGCCAGCTGAAAGTGATGTCACATTATTTGGAAATCTTCACCACATTCACAGCTTGGAGGACAAAGGCCCCAGGAGTGCATTATGGATCCACTTCTACCATATCCAGGATGCACACACTATCGGGTGCGGGCTGTGTGGGATCAAGGAGTGATCTCCATTTGTTTGGGGCCTTAGCTGTCCACACTTCACTCCCAAGTATGCCGAATGCTGAAGTTTTCGTTCATGGTTTTTGAGCCAGCAGCAGGGGAGGGTTGAAGAGGTTTTTTGGATGTCTTGATGTATTGGTAGCGAGTTATTGGCCAATATTATATTTGCTTCTCTTATGTTCTGGGTAAGTTAGGTGAAAGGTAAGATAAGGGTATACCACCTCCTGCTGAATCAGTAAATCATTGTGGGCCTCAAACTAACTTTAGAGTTCAGGACAACTTTATTCATTCATTTTGTATTGCCCAACATTGCACCATGATATTCCAAATGTCTTGCTTTTTGGACTGTGATGGTTGCCTAGTACTCTTGCATTCATTTTTAGTGTAATTCTTTTATTCCTGCATTCATTTTCAGTGTAGGTTTTTTTTTTTTTTTTTCTGAATCCAAGCTTATTTTCAGTTTTGCATGGAAACCCTGCAATGTTTGAAGTTTCTCTTTGAGTGGGACCCACTCCATGATGTCATTACATGATCTCTCACCACCTCAGTGAAACAAGCCCATTTTGTTTTCTTCTCTTGAAAGTGGTTGGTATGTCTTCCCAGCCTCATACGAGTCACATGTTCATGAAACATTACCCATCTTTCTTGGATGATGTCACTTATCTTCTCCACATTGGTATACAGCTCTAGCTAGATTGTCATTTCTGATGTTCCCCCGTTTCATTGATGGGACCTATGACCTCTCTCAAAATTTTCCTTTCTTAGTCCTCTAAATTTTCAATTAGGCCTTTCTTCTTCATTGTGAGGCATTCAGAAGTACATAAAGACCCCTGGGCGAATAACAGTGCAGTAATGCCTTAGTTTTGCATTGAACAATATTGATCATATTTTGTAAATGTTTTTAGTTAAATGCCCATGCTGGCATGAAGACTTCTTTCTCTGATAATCTGGTTGTTATCAATTATGTGAAGAATTTAAACTTTTCTTTTTGCTTGATTTTGCTTGGACCCACTACAAACTCTTGACAGTGACTTGATGTTCCTTTTAAACTCAGCTTTCTCAAATGAAATCTGGAGGCCCTTCTTCTGTGTTTGTATATTAAGTTTGCTCAATCTTTAATTTAAGGTCTTGTATGAACTTTGAATGGAAGAAGATAAGTGTGGCTTGTCATCAGACATACAAATAACTAGTCCACAAATATGATGACTGAGGAGAGTATACAGCTCAATAAGAAGTGGAATAGATTGCATAGTGTAATAATGAAGGAAAATAAAACATTGTTTGTTTCCCTCTCAAATGAAAAATTATCTGTGCGGTTTATGTGAACCTGACAGGTGGGTTCTGGTGCCTGGGGACAGTGTCTATGTATGTGGCCTTTGCTTGCATAAATGTGGATGTCCTATTTTTATTTACACTATAACCTTACTAATCCAGCCCTCACTAGTCCGGCCTCTCAGTAACCTAGTATCCAAAAACACACACACAAGAATGAATTATCATGATGCATCATTGGTACTAGTTAAACTATACAAACCGTATTTCAAATTGTGACAGTATTTTCAGTTCTATGTCATGTCTTTTGAAAGGAAACACATTTTGTATTGTAATACTCACATATTATGACATTTCTGGAGACAGAAAAGTAATATATAGGAATTAATGTGCATTCTGAAAACAAGGATCTTGTCAAACGTAGCTCTCTCTGTTCAGAAATGACACTAAGGAACCATTAAATATAGGGGCACCTAGGTGGATGCTGTCTTCTTCTTCATACAGGCAGGCAATCAACAGAGCTCTGCACTGCCACCATAACAGCCAAAATATGTGCATACATCAGACTGCAATGTCAGAGATTTGTTTGATGATCTTCCTTGTAAACTGAAATGACCAGTGTTTTCTTCTGGTCATTAGTAATGCTTCGTTCTACCAAAGACTGCATTGTACTGCTGCTAGAAGAGGAACATGTTCCTTGTAATGTGTATTTCATAGATGTAGATATAGACTCCTATTCCAATAATCTGGCACTTTCGCTAATCTGGCATCTGTAAGTGCCAGAAACGAATTGCCTAGCAAGAGAGAGTATTTATTTTCTGAAAAAGGCTTACAAGGAGACCACATAGTGTCAGGTTCTAGAATTTTTTCATATTTACGGTATGTGAAGTATAGAACTTAAATAACAATCACTCAAAGCCATTTGACGCAACTCTCAATAACTCTCAAGAAAATCGAATTTGAAGTTTTGCAGGTGTGTGTAAGTACCAATAACTAAAACCGTTGCACCATCTGTTGATGTAGCTCATGTGGTAGCGTTCAGGGCTCACAATCATAGAGTCGGTGGTTCGATTCCTGCAGAAACTGATTTATATTTTTTATTATTTTTGTTGTGTCAGAATACCTACACTATTTTAATATTTAACGGTAATTTTTATGAAAAATGCATGTATTTTTATTTATTTGTAATTTTCTATATTTTATAAAATAATTATGGTTTAAATCAAAAAACATATGTTACATTTTTTACAGTATCAGCTTCACTATTAGTTGACAAAGATTGATTCTTATCATTGTGAAGAGCAACGACAATTTTTGAAAAGTCTTCTCCATAGTTAATAATGGCTTTCGAAGGAGCTACCCTACACAACTATCGTTTTAGGCGATGACAAGGTGTTCAGTTCGTCTACACACACATAAAAACTGACACAACACATGGAATTAGAAATTCGTAAATGTTTTAGGAAACTGAATTGGAAAACAATGTGAAAATAACTCACAAACTTAAGAATCAAAGACTACCATCGTCAACTTTGGTGAAGCCAATACTGTTAAAAAATGTAACATGTTTTTTGATTGAAATCATAATTATTTTCTAAAACATAAAAAATTGCTAATAAATAAAAATACGTGCATCTTTCATAAAAAAATTACTAATAGATAATAAATTATGTAGGTGTACTAACACAAGGAAAAAAGAATCAGTTTCTGCTGGAATCGAACCACCATTCTATGGTTGTGAACCCAGAACACTACTACCTGAGCTACACCAACAGATACCACAACTCTTGTAGTTATTGATACTTACATCCACCTGCGAAACTTCAAACTGAATTTTCTCGAGAATTTTTGAGAGTTGGGTCAAATGGCTTTGACTGACTGTCATTTAAGTTCTTTACTTCCCGTACCGTAAATATAAAAAAATTCTAAAATCCGACAGCCATGTGGGTCTCCTTGTTAAACTGAAAGCTCAGTATGCTAACTTTTCGTATTGTTGTTATTCTACCCAGAACTTTCCACTGTATAATAAAATTATTTTGTTTTCAGACAATTGCACAATGGCGAGCCCAACGCTATCAGGACATGCCAGAGTACGAAAATTTCCGCCAGCTTCTACAAGCACCAGTTGACGACGCTCAAGAGATATTACAGACACGTTTCCCAATGCCACGGTACATTGATACAGAGCAGGGTGGATCACAGGTAAATACAATAAAATGTGAATGACTGTTTTAGTTTTGAAATTGTATCACTGTTTTACTACCAAAGAATCTTTTTCTTTTTTCAGGCAAGATTTCTTCTGTCGAAAGTAAATCCCTCGCAGACCCACAACAACATGTACGCATATGGCGGGGTAAGTTATCAAAGTCTTGTGTGTGTTTTTCTACTTGTGTAGCAATTAACAACTTATTACATTGACCAGTAACTGCTTTCACAAATAAACCAGTTGTCTAAGAAGAGTAGTATTTGTACAAAGCAAACAATGAAATCAGGAGCCTAACTCTAGAGAGTTTTTTTAGAGTTGGAAGATTCCATGTGTTTATTTTTGTTCCCATTTGTTTCTAAATAAAAATGTAGGAGAACATTAAAAGTATTATTGTTATTTGCTTCTGGACCTTATAGGATTGTATAGTCCATTTGCCCATCTGATCTTTTCTCTGTGGACAATTTTTTTTCTTTCTTCTGTTTGATTATGGGCCTCTCCTGTCTGTCTGAGTTTTCGTCAAGTCTTTTGGAACTCATTTGATCCACAATATAATCAACAGTATTCTGGTGTATATCATAATGTTACATGTAAGCCTCAATGTTTGAAGTTGTTAGATGTTTCCATAAATTTTAATCTTAATTTTCCGATAACTGCTGGTACTTTGGATAATTTGAAAGGTTTGCGTCCATAGCGTCTGGTTTGACCATGGTATAGTTTTGTAGTGATCATAGTGTGCACAAGAGGTTTATTATAAATGGCAAGCTATTCTATCCATTTGTTACATCATCCTGTATTTTCAAATATTGGATGTCTTTATATGTAAATGATTCTTGTGCATATAATCTCTTCAGTTTCTGTAATGTAAGCAAAACAAAGAGCTTAATGCTGTCTATTGCTTTTCTAAGTTGTGGATTTCAATTCAGTTCTTATTTTCGTTTCTTCTTATCTCATTGAAAATGAGGTTGAAGAGGAGTGAACACCTTCTCAGTATCAAAGAGCACCAGTATTTCATCTGTATATTTTGGGAGTAGTCTCTGTCCTTGGAAGATGCTGCAATTCTTGATAACAAACAATTACCATTCAAGAGTATCATAGTCTACTGAATGTTACGTATGGCCTACTCAGGGTTTGGTGTCTTAAGTAATTTTGTAGTTCCAAACAGCAACATGTTTTGTATTTTACTGTATTTATTACATCCTGGATTCTAGATCACTTTTTTCCTGACATTGCAGGGTGGAGATGAGTGATATATTATATAGAAGACTTTTTGCAAAATCTTTATTAACCAGGATCATAATAATATTTATAAAATTTTGTTGCCAGTTTTGGCTTCTTTGCAAGTCATCTACAGGACTTGTCAACCTACAGTATTTTGAGCTGCTGTTTGTCATTGTGTCATCCATTATGTAATCTCTCACATAAAACTCTGCTGGATAATAAGTACTATAATGAAACGAAAATTATATAAGGAAACTTTCCTACTGAGATAAGCAAATATAAAAAATAGAAAGTGGATGACTTACCTAAAGGACACAAATAAAATCACACACAAACACACATACAAGCTTTTGCAACCGTGGGTCGCTTCTTCAGGATAAGAGGAAAAAAGGGGAGGAGAAAGGGAAGGATATGGGTTTTAAGTAAGTGGGAAAGGAGTCATTCCAATTCCAGGAGTGGACGGACTTACCTTAGGGGGGATAAAGGAAGGCAAACAAATAAACACACACTCACACATATCCAAACGCAAACACACCTAGACATTTGTAAAAAGCAAAGAAGTTGGACAGAGATACCACTTGAGGCAGAGGCTCTGTCCACAGAACCAAGGCAAAGATGCTAAAGATGGTGGGCGGGAATTTGAATTAGCGGAGGTTGAGACCAGGTGGGCAACGGGAGGAGAGAATAAGCTGAAGGGCAAGTTCCCATCTCCGGAGTTCTGAAAGGTTGGTGTCGGTGGGAAGTATCCAGATAACCCGGACAGTGTAACACTGTGCCAAGATGTGGTGGCCGTGCACCAAGGCATGTTTAGCCACAGGGTGATCCTCATTACCAACAAACACTGTCTGCCTGTGACCGTTCATGTGAATGGACAGTTTGTTGCTGGTCATTCCCACATAGAACGCTTCACAGTGCAGGCATGTCAGTTGGTAAATCATGTGGGTGCTATCCGAAGTGGCTCTGCCCTTGATCGTGTACACCTTCCGGGTTACTGGACTGGAGTAAGTGCTGGTGGAAGGGTGCATAGGGCAGGTTTTACTACGGGGGGTGGTTGCATGGGTAGGAGCCAGAGGGTAGGGAAGGTGGTTTGGGGATTTCATAGGGATGGACTAGGAGGTTACGGAGGTTAGGTGGGCGGCGGAAAGACACTCTCGGTGTAGTGGGAAGGATTTCATGAACAATGAATCTCATTTCGGGGCAGGATTTAAGGAAGTCATATCCCTGCTGGAGAGCCCCATTCAGAGTCCGCTCCAGTCCCAGAAAGTATCCACTCCTCCAAGAGTGTCTTTCTGCCACCCACCTAACCTTCGTAACCTCCTAGTCCATCCCTATGAAATCCCCAAACCACCTTCCCTACCCTCTGGCTCCTACCCATGCCACCACTCCCATTGTAAAATCTGCCCTATGCACCCTTCCACCACCACTTATTCCAGTCCAGTAACCCGGAAGGTGTACACGATCAAGGGCAGAGCCACTTCGGATAGCACCCACATGATTTACCAACTGACATGCCTGCACTGTGAAGCGTTCTATGTGGGAATGACCAGCAACAAACTGTCCATTCACATGAACGGTCACAGGCAGACAGTGTTTGTTGGTGATGAGGATCACCCTGTGGCTAAACATGCCTTGGTGCACGGCCACCACATCTTGGCACAGTTACACTGTCCGGGTTATCTGGATACTTCCCACCGGCACCAACCTTTCAGAACTCCGGAGATGGGAACTTGCCCTTCAGCTTATTCTCTCCTCCCGTTGCCCACCTGGTCTCAACCTCCGCTAATTCAAACTCCCGCCCACCATCTTTAGCATCTTTACCTCGGTTCTGTGGACAGAGCCTCTGCCTCAAGTGGTATCTCTGTCCAACTTCTTTGCTTTTTACAAATGTCTAGGTGTGTTTGCGTTTGGATGTGTGTGTGTGTGTGTGTGTGTGTGTGTGTGTGTATTTGTTTACCTTCCTTTTTTCCCCCCTAAGGTAATTCCTTCCACTCCTGGGATTGGAATGACTGCTTTTCCACTTCCTAAAAACCCATGTCCTTCCCTTTCTCCTCCCCTTTTTTCCTCTTATCCTGAAGAAGCAACCAATGGTTGCAAAAGCTTGTATGTGTGTTTGTGTGTGATTTTATTTGTCTATCGATGAGCCGGTCCTTTAGGTAAGTCATCCGTTTTCTATTTTATATATATTTCCAGCAGACTTATGTAACACATGAAATCAATTTGCACTGTATCATTGTGTCACACCACCACAGAAGTCATATGTGAGCTACCCTCACATCAGAATGACACGTTTTTCCAGTTTATATTCAATTGACATCATTGCTCAGATATTACGCATATCCTTGTATTTTAATTTCTTCTATTCCATTGGTCGAAGACATCAATTAAGACCCCCTGATCTTTTATCTAGTGGAAACTCCAGATTGGGATTCAACAATATAATGAGGACAGTTTACAGCTACACACACAGATTTAATGATGGGTGTGAAAGGCACATTCAGATGACAACATATACAACACTTAAGCAGTCAGCCAGAGGCCTTCTTCAGAATAAAGAATATTAACACAGACACACTTCACAACTGTCATCTCTGGCTGCCACACTCTGAATCTGGAGTGCACCAGCCGAAGATAATGGTTGCGTGACTGTGTAGTGTGCCAGTTCGATTGTATGAATGCTCTTTGCAGTGAGTTGTAGACTGTCCTTACTATATTGTTAATGTAGAACATCATCAGTCTTGTTAGTTGTGACTGTTCAGTGGAATGTACTTGTTGATTCTACAGGATGGTTTTATATTCTGCTATTTTGACCACTTTAGGTGTTAGGTAATACAAATTATTGGAGTGATGTAGTAAGCCTAGAGTTTTGAGTATTTGTTTGAAAAGGTTGGGTAGGTATGTTTCTGATTGTGGCTCGTGAAGTGCACACTGTTTGCCAAAATATGGCAGTATGATATTATGTGCTATTATCTCAGAGTCGGCATATGTTTTTCTGAGTGGTTCTTCATACCACTGTCTGTTAAGCTTCTATCTGTGCTCTCATTCTTCTTCCAATAAACCATAATTGTGTCTGATGTTTGTGAATATGAAAGGTCTTCAGGTAGTTCTAAACATTTATACTGTGTTTCTTTGGTTTTACAAGACTTCCCATAAGTAAATCGGTGACCGTACTTTTAAGAAATACTGTGGTAATCGTAATCCTAGTGTGAATAGGACACTGAGGAGTTTTTGTTGCTGAACTGCAGTAACAATATCAGCGTGTTTTCAAACGGCTGTCAGAAGTTATTTACATATATTGTAAAAACATTAGATATATTACATCAAATTGAATATCAGTGTACTCCAAAACTTCATATAAATTAATCATAATGTAGTCTTGTTAAACTAGTAGTTTACTCTCCTGTTGCTTGTAAAAACAAATATTTTTAGTTTCCAGTAAGGAAATGAAAAATTGCACAGGATCTACTCTCTGAAATTGTATCTTCCTTTCAGATTATCGACAGTAGTATACTCAGGGTCAGTTTGAGAACAGTTTTAACACAAGTGGCATATACTCGCACCCTTGTCAGTTATCACTACTAACTGTCATATACACTTCCGTATACAAATTTTACACTTGGATATGCATGTAAGATTGGCTCTCCAAGTGGCCACAAATTGTGATATGTACTGTACAGATATGCTACATCCTTAAAAAAGGGTAAAGCAGTCAACAATCCGAAGATTGGTTTGAACACTACAGTGCTTTAATAGGCATGGTCCTGTCTGGAGGTGGTATGCCATTGACTTACTCCGACCTTCGAACTGACTGACCCAGCCAGTTATAGGGGGACCTACAGTTTAACATGGGTTCCGAACCACGGTGCTACTCAGTATTTTTCACATGAGCAATACTGCCAGAGGTGAAAGAAGTGGAAAGTGACAGATAAAAATCCTAGGCTACATCCTTATGGTAGCCCAAAGGGCAGCTTGTCACTAATGACTTAAACTGGCTCAGAGTACTCTGTTATCAAAAGAATCCACTTACATTAAATGTATTCTACTGTCCATCTCTTCATCTTGAGTATGACTTTGGATAAAAATAAGAGTAGATTTAGCTGTAGCTCATATTTTGTTTCTCATTTGAATTGAGGTCTTAGTTCAATCTGTTGGAAGAGCAATAGAAAGATGAGTGTGTAATAATAATAATCTTCCCTTACAAATCTTTGTATTTTGTTCTTTTAAAATTATGAAGGCTTCTTAAGTAGCTGTTCTGTTGTATTATGTTTGAAATTTTGAATAGTAATTTTAAATTTCAATTTATATACCAGTATTTTAATTCTAGTGTATTATTTATCCTCAGCAGGCGACGCAGGTCCCACATGCGGTAGAGTCACTTTTCAATTTTATTATTTGGTGTTGGGAAAACTAAATTTCATGGGGATTTGTGGAGCATTCTAGTTTTCCTTCTCATTTAATTTATATTCATAAATGCTAAAGTTTAACACAGAATTTCCCTCCACTTAAAATTTCTAATACATTCTGCACCATCCTATGAAACACAAAATTATGTCCCGTTAGTGCGATTGTTCCTTCACTGCTGTAGTGAAATCATGTGCTAGTGTTTTTATCTTAAAGAACAGTATTTGCCACATAACTGAAGTATTTCTGTCTCCAGTATATTATCATGAGTGAGCTTTATGAATTATAGATAATTATTGGAAACAAAAATATAGCAATGCTGTTAACTTTGTAAGCTTCTCTTCCATGTTCCACTTCCATTTATAAAACAAAATTTCATTTAGTGTATTTTTATACGTATGGTCCTTCATAGAATATTTTATTTATTGTTGTTTTAAATGTTGCTGATTACTTCATCCAAAGAATTTTACTTAGACTGTTCCCTGAAAACTGTTACCAGCTTATGTGTTTAATGCTGAAAACATTTCAAAAGCCAATGATGAAACTAGAATGCTTCAAAAAATTGGAAATGTGGATTATTCCAGACTTGTACATTGACCGATATTTGGGTTCTTGTTTTGTTGTATTTGAGGGGAATTATTTGAGGTGATTTGTGATTGGTAGCTCTCTTCTTGTTTTTCTAAAGTAGTGTTATTTATTGCAGTGAACACAATAACTCTACTAACTCACTATTTTACAGTATTTCTTAATTAAGGAACATTCTAATCAGTTCTTTTCCTCGTATTTTAAGTTTTGGGGATGCTGTATATAGCTTCAGAGGCCTTTCTTAGATTTTGTGTGGGATGTGGTCATTTTGTAAAATATTTGTATTTTGAGAATATATTTTAATAGGTTTTGAGTGTTACATTGTATGCTACCATTGACAGTGGTGAACCCTGCTAATTAACTACAATCTAGACCAGGCCACACTTTGCTGCAGCTCAGTCTGTATGAAATAAGTGAGAAAGTCCTCCTCCTCCTCTTCTTCCTCATCTTCTTTTACTTATCACTTTGTACCCCCTCTTACTTATTTGCTCCCACTAAAACCATCCCTCATATCTCTCTCTCTCTCTCTCTCTCTCTCTCTCTCTCTCTCTCTCTCTCTCTCTCTCTCTCTCTCTCTCTCTCTCTCTCTGTGTCTGTGTGTGTGTGTGTGGGGGGGGGGGGGGGGGGGGGCGCAAATCAAATGGTAAATTACACTTCCAAGTTATGGCCATTTTTTAAATGAAATACGAATAAACAACATGTTTATTACAACATACACTATAAGTTCATTTTTCTGTGTGTTCCTCAAGTGACTAAGCATTTCTTGGAACATGCAACTTTTTGGTTATGGTTGTGAAGAAATTACCTCCAGTGCTATGCAACCACTGGATACAGCTGCTTTCACCTCCTTGTAGTCAATGGAGATCATTTTTTCTCTTGCTGAACACATTATTGTGTGTTTCTAGGTCTGGACTGTATGGAGAATGTTGCCCTGCCTGCCACTTGATTTGCTGCAGCAGTTCTGATGTTTGGCAGGCTTTTATGCTATTTCATTATCTTGCAACAAAATTACACCAGCACTCATTTTTCCCAGCCGCTTTTCTTTAATTACTCTATGCAACCATTGCAACATTCAACAATATGACTAGAGTTGACTGTTGTTCTTTTTCGGCATAATGAAAACATTGTACCTTGTGAACACTGTAAGCAGCTGTGGGTCCCATCTGGTATACAGTTTATGATATCTAAGGTGCTGGTGAACAATGGAGAAAACACTGCCATAAGAAATGCTCAGCATGCTGGCAATTTCCTGCAGTGTTAGGCACTGATCTGCTCTAATGATCACATCTACACAGTCATCAGTAGCAATGTTGCTGGACGTTTTGGGCCTACCTTTGTGATATTCGTCAATGAGATGCATGTGTCCAGCATCAAATTGCTTACACCACTTTACAATACCTGAGCAAGTGAGTGCACACTCGCCATATATAGCAGTGATTTCACACTGAATGTCTGTGTGGAATTGAGCTGGTGAAGCCCATAGAAATCTGATCATTGATTGCAAGCATCACCTTCAAATTGAAGTGAACATCCAGTTATGTGCCATTGAGCCAGCACCACTCTGCACACACAACGCAATGGGATACCTACAACACCATCCCACCCTGTCAGATGTGTCAGCAAATACTGAGAAGTTAAAATTTCTGTGATAAATACGAATATAGGTATGAATTTAGCATCGAAATGTGAAAACTCGATTATAGGCCGCACTATGATTTTGTGCGCCGAAATTTGGGGGAAAAAAGTGCGGCCTATATTCGAGCAAATGCGGTAATGTAGGCTACATATATATTCAGTATTTTGTCCACATTTGATTGGCATCAAGAACAGCCCAGATCCTTTGAGGCATAGAATCTACAAATCTGTGGAAAAAGTCTTCATTCATGGCAATTATCTTTCATTAAGAAGAAACCAAATACCACAAGACATCTGTCTGCTTACCTCACCATTATCTCTGAATTTTCTGATCCATCTTCTTGCTGTGGTAGCATCAACACCATAATGAAGTCCTGCCTCAGATGCACTAACACCACTTTCAAAGAGAGCAGTTATGCACTCACTAATATTCACATCAGCCATTTGGAAGTTGACCTATGATGTATCTAATCAGCTGATACATTTGTCTTACATCTATGTCCATACTCAGCAAGCCTCCTGATGCTGTGTGGCGGAGGGTACTTTGAGTACCACTATGGGTTCTCCCTCCTATTCCAGTCACATATTCTTATCAAGAAGGTATATATATATATTATAGACGAAAAATTCCTAGCAGGAAAAATTATATATAAAAAATAGACGAAGATTACTCACCAGGCGAAGGAGCACAGGTGTGACAGCAGCACAAATAAATAGCGCGCGCGCAACAACAACAACCTGTCCAAAACTTTTCTCTTCTTAACTACCCTGGAGACCTTGCCTGCAAGCAGATCTCACAAGCACTCCATTCCTCCCCTTCCAGCAACAATGTTCCTAACCCTCACACCGCCCGAAGTGTCCCCTTAGTCACCCAGTACCAACCCGACCTGGAATGCCTCATCAAATTTCTCAAGTAATGCCTTGAAATGAGATCAGTACTGGTAAGTATCCTCCCAACACCACCCAGTATAACCTTCTGCCATCGTCCTAACCTCCGTAACATTCTCATCAAACCATCTCTCAAAACCACCCTCCCTACCTAATGGTTCCTACCCACATAACTGATCCCACCGCAACACCTGCCCTTTGCATCCTCCGACAACCACATACTCCAGCCCCACCACAGGAAAAACCTACCCTAGACAAGGCAGGGTCACATGCGAAACAACACATGTAATCTGTCAACTGACATGTGTTCACTGACCAGCTTTTTATGTTGGTATGACCACCCACAAATTGGCTGAACACATGAACGGGCACAGACTGTTCGCCTTGGCAACAACCAATATCCGTTGGCCGAGCATGCCCTACAACATAACTCAAGGGACCTTGGCAGTGTTATACCACACATGCCATCTGGTTACCACCACCCGACCCAATCCCTGAGAGCTACGGAGATGGGAACTTGCCCTCCAACATGTCCTTTCCTTGCACCATCCTCCTGGTCTAAATCTACACTAGCCTCTCCCCTCCCCCCCTTCTCCATCCTCAACTCACTTATTCACTACTCATTTCTAACCCCCCCCCCCTCGCTGTCTTCCTCTCATACATTGTCATGTTTGCATGCGCAAGCGTGTGTGTGTGTCTAAATCTTTCCATCTTAAAAAGCTTTTATCTTAACCCCCTTCACATTTAATCGGTTCGGTTCTGTTAATGCTTGATCTATCCCCTTTGGTAATACATCCGCTTTGGTTTGCTATTGGCTTGGCTCAGTACTTGACATATAGTATCTCTGACTTCCACAAAACACCCATCATCTCATTGCCTAGGCCGTGAATAACCTTTCCCTTCTGTTCCCTTCCCCCTCCCTCCTCTCATACCTGACAAAGGAAAAGATTTCTGAAAGCTTGTGTCATATTTTTCTGTTGTCTTGTTTTTGTGTGACTATTGGCAGTACATAACTAAGGTACTGGTCAGCCAATTTGTCTCTTTTCAAGAATAATTAATAATTTTTGATTGTTATTGAGAATACTTTTCTTAGAATCATATTCTATAATAAAACTGTAAACCTCTGTCTCTATCATTAATCTGTTTGAATACACCAATCTCACTAATTTTTACTGGTAACTTGAAAATTTTTGGGGTCAAAGTATCTGCAGTATTTCATCAAAATCAAATTGTGGGAAAAGAAGATATCACAATTAAGATTTTCATATCCATCTGTTTTTGGCTGTTTGTACATGCTAATCAGCAAAACTACTTGATGAATTTTCATGGGTTTTCACAGATAACTTCAGTGTATCTTGGGGAACTTACTGGCCTTATTTAATTAAAACTGGATTTTAAAAAAGCAGTATGTTTTATACCAAAGCCTTCATGTCTGTCTTGTCTGTACAAACGTGTTAATCTTGAAAAACCACTAGATGAATTTTCGTGTGGCTTCCATAGGTAGCTTGGGGGCTCGTGCGCACGTGCGTGTGTGTAGTGTGCACACATTTTGTATATTTATTTTACTTTATTTTATTTTGTTTCTTTTATTTTATTTTTCTCCCCTCACCCGCCTCCCCACTCCATTCCTAAGCAGCATCTCGTTATTCCCATCTAACCCATCCCCACCACCGTGATGTAACCTTCCTATCCCCTCTCCCCCTCCCAACCCCTCCCCTCCCGTTCCTGATTCACTGCAGAGCGTGATTCAAAGTGCGGTGGCCAGAGGTGATGGTTGTATGACTGTGTTGTGTGCCTATGTGATTGCATGAGTGTTCTATTTTCTAAAGAAGGCCATGGCCGATAGCTGAAAGTGTTGTATGTGTGTGTCTTTTGTATGTGCCTGTTGCAGCTCGTCACCATGTCTTTGTGGTGAGTTGTAAACTGTCCTAACTATATATGTCGGAACAAAATACACAATAAATATGTACTAACAAAATGAGAGCATATGTGTTATGTACGTTCAAACAATGGAAATACCTTGAAGGATTCAACACCAGAGACGCCCAATGAGCCACTGACAGGCACACAACAGAAAAACAAAACATAAAATTTTCGGCTGTTAAGCCTTCATCTGCCATCGAAGACACACACACACACACACACACACACACACACACACACACACAGACACACACACACACACAAACTCAACTGCCATCTCCGGCTGTTGCTGCCAGACTGCAGCACATAGCACGGCCAAAGCGAGAGCAACCAGTGGTGGGGTATGAGAAGTCGCATGACGAGGGAAGCAGGAAGGGAGGGAAGGAATGCCAGTAGAGATGGAGCAATACGTCAGTGCTGTCTGACAGATAGGAAAGGACTGAAGTATGTGGCAGAAAGGGAGATTTACATAAACTGGAGTGTGGGTAGGGAAAGGAAGGGAAGAGGAGAGTGGTGGGGGCAGGAACTAGTGAAGGTTTAGGCCTGGGGAATTGTGGGAGCGTAGGATATATTCAGACAAGTTGGTGTTGTGGGTAGGATTGATTTGGCACAGGCTGTGTAACAATCATTGAAGTGAGCCACATCATGTAGTGCTGCATGGTATGCAACAGGATGGTCCAGCTGTCTCTGTGCCTCAGTATGACGATGGCCATTCATCCAGACAGACAGCTTGTTGCTGGTCATGCCCACATAGAAAGCTGCACAGTGTTTGCAGCTCAGATTGTTGTATACAACATGACTGTTATCAAAGGTTGCGCTGCCATTAATGGGATAGGAAATGCCTGTGACGGGACTGGAGTAGGAGGTGGTAGGATGGTGGATAGGACAGGTTTTTCATCTAGGTCTATTGCCAGGGATATGAGCCATGGGGTAAAAGGTTGGGAACAGGGATGGCATAGAGATGGAAAAGGATATTACGTAGGTGTGGTGGATGGTATAATACCACTATAGGGAGGGTGGAGAGGATTTTGGGTAGGGTATTTCTCATTTCAGGGCAGGATAAAAGGTAATAGAAATTTTGGCGGAGAGTGATTTAACTGCTCCTGTCCCGGGTGATATTGGGTGACGAGAGGGATGCTCCGTTGTGGCTGGACGGTGGGTGTGCACTAGGTGGTGGGTGAGTGGACAGACAGTGCCCGTGATATCTGTTTCTGGACAAGGTTTGGTGGGTAATTGCGGTCGGTGAGGCATTTGGCATATTTGGAGAGGGATTGTTCATCACTGCAGATGCAACGAACACAGGTTTCTAGGCTGTACGGAAGGGGCTTTTTGGTGTGGAATGAGTGGCAGCTGTCAAAGTGGAGGTATTGCTGATGGTGGGTAGGTTTGATGTGGATGGAGGTACTGATAAGGCCTACTTTGAGGTGGAGGTCAGCATTGCTGAAGGTGGCTCGTTGTGTTGAGTAGGATCATAAGAAGTGAATGGATGAGAAGGTGTTGAGGTTTTGAAGGAACGTGGATAGTATGTCCTCACCTTCAGTCCAGATTATGAAGATATCTTTAATAAATCTGAACGAGATGAGGGTTTGGGATTCTGGGTAGTAAGGAAGGATTTGTCTAGATGACCCATGAACAGGTAGGTTTTGGGTAATAGGTTGAAGGTGTTGATCTACGAGAGCAGAATCTCAAACCTCTCATCTGGTTCAGATTCATTGATGATATCTTCATAATATGGACTGAAGGTGAGGGCAAATTATCCATATTCCTTCAAAACCGCAGCACCTTCTCATCAATTCACTTCATATTGTTCTACTCAACAGAATGAGCCACCTTCCTCGGCGACCTCCACCTATAAGGTGGCCTTATCAGTACTTCTGTCCATATCAAACCTACCAACCATCAGCAATATCTCCATTTCAACAGCTGCTACTCATTCCACACCAAGAAGTACCTTCCCTGTGGTCATCACATCTGCAGTGACAAGCACTCCCTGTTCAAATATGCCAAATACCTCACTGAGGCCTTCACTGACTGCGATTACCCACAAAATCTTGGCCTGAAACAGATATCACGGGCCCTATCTGTCCAGTCACACGCCATCGCCCGCACACCCACCGTCCGGCCACAACAGAGCATACCTCTCTTCACCCAATATCATCCAGCACTGGATCAGCACTCTCCGCTACGATTTTGATTACCTTTCATCCTGCCCTGAAATGAGAAATACCCTACCCAAAATGACTTCAGTCATCCACCAAACCTATGTAATATTTTTGTCCATCCCTACTCCCAACCCATTACCACATGGCACCTATCCCTGCCTTAGACCTAGATGAAAAACCTGTCCTATTCACCATCCTACCACCACCTACTCCAGTTCTGTCATGGGCATTTCCTATCCTATATAAGGCAGGGAACCTGTGATGGCAGTCATGTTGTTACAAACTGAGCTGCAAATCCTGTGCAGTTTTCTATGTGGGCATGACCAGCAACAAGCTATCTGTCCAGATGAAAGGCCATCATCATACTGTGGCAAGGAGACAGCTGGACCTTCCTGTTGCAGAGCATGCAGCACTGCATGTTGTTGTCACTTCAATACTGCTACACAGTCTGTGCCATTTGGATTCTTCCCAGAAACAGCAATTTGTATGAATTGCACAAATGGTAACTCTCCATACAATATATCCTACACTCCCATAATCCCCCCAGGCCTAAACCTTCGCTAGTTCCTGCCACCACTACTGTCCCCCTTCCTTTCACTACACATACTCCAGCTTCCGTACATCTCCCTTTCTGCCACATACTCTAGTCCCTTCCTGCTTCCCTCACCATGCCACTTCCTCATCCCCACCACTTGTTGCTCTCACTTTGGCTGTGCTATGTGTTGCAGTCTGGCTGCAACAGACGAAGATTGTGTGTGTGTGTGTGTGTGTGTGTGTGTGTGTGTGTGTGTGTGTGCGCGCGCGTGCGTGCGTGCGCATTCTCTGTTGCTGATGAAGGCTTAACAGCCGAAAGCTTTATTTTTTGATTTTGTTTTAAGTGTGCCTTTCACTGGCTCATTGGGCGTCTGGTGAGTAGCAACCTATCCTTTCCAAAATATTGTTGAATCCTTCAAGATAGTTCCACTGTTTGATTTTTGCCTAACGACAATCCTGTCTACTCTCAATTCTTGAATGTAATTCACGCATTCTTAACCGTTTAATATATTCCTAAGATTTTCCCACACATTCCTGTTGTTTTTCTAGATTCCTGAGAGATTGCTACACATTTTCCATGCATCTCCACCTCTTTTTCACACTTTTCGCCATGTTCTCTGACATTCCTACATGTTGGCAGGCATTTGTTACAAGTTTTTTCATAGTTTTTGGTTATTATTTGTGTGTTTCTTATGTGATTTTTCTCAGTTTTTGCATGTTATTTACGTATCTCCACACAAACATGGAGTATGATTAACCATTTTTATCCGTTTTCAATACCTTACCATGGATCCTTGTCCCTCCTGTTGCACCAATACAGAAAACTTTCTCTATCCCTAGCCAGAATCCAGTCCCACATACTATTCCTGCTGCTGCCTAACTCGTGGTATCCGCCCAAATAGCTTAACTATCGAATTACCCATCTCTGGCTGCAATCCTTCCCCCCACAATGACCTCCACATCTTCAGATCCTGTCAGTCCATAGCCCTCACCAACATAATCCTACAAAACCATGAAAAACGGGCTCAAACAGCCTTGCAGCACCTCATCTTCATCTGTAAAATTCTCTTGCGATGCAACTCCAATTACCTGCATCCTATATCAAAGTTGCTCTCACTTGTCCTTGCCCACCAAGTACTAGTACAGCATTCACAATGCCACCTCAAAAAATTCTCAAACCTATTCATCTCTTACTCCCACCTTGGTCTCCCACCCCCTCAACAAGAACCTCCGAAAATACCTCTCAACCCCTCATAGCTGACAAACCGTGATCAGCAGACCTTTCACATTTACCACACCCTCAGAAACTCCCCCACACCGCCACACAGTCAACAACCTAAACTCACACACTACGCAAGCTTTCGCAACCCAGTTGCTTCTCAGGCAGAAGGGAAGGAGAGGGAAAAAAGGAAATGTGGGTTTTAAGGGAGGGGGTAAGGAGCCGTTCCAATCTCGGGAGAGGAAAGACTTACCTTGGGGGAAGAAACGGAAGGTGAACAAATACACACACACACCCACATATTTTCACAGACGCAAATACACCTAGGCCGACATACTGTCTACAGTATGTCGGCCTAGGTGTATTTGCCCTTCCTTTTTTCTCTCCTTCCCTGCTCTTTGCCTGAGGAAGCAACAAATGGTTGTGAAAGCTTGCTTTTGTGTGTGTGTGTGTGTGTGTGTGTGATTTAAGTTGCTGTCACATACCTGTGCTCCTTTGCCATGTAAGTAAACTTAATACATTTATCACTTGCCCAAGGACAGGCTCGTAGATAAAAAAAAAAAAAAAAAAAAAAAACACACACACACAAAGACAAGATACAAGCTTTCACAACCAATGGCTGCTTCTTCAGGAAAAGTGGAAGGAAGGAGGGGAAAAAGGGAAGGATTCGGGTTTTAAGGGAGTGGAAGAGGAGTCATTACAATCCTGGTAATGGAAGGACTTACCTTAGGGTAAAAAAGGAAAGGTAAACAAGCACAAGCGCGCACACACACACACACACACACACACACACACACACACACACACACACACCAAGGCAGACATTTGTAGAAAGCAAATAAGTCAGACAGAGATACCAGTTGAGGCAGGGGTTCTGTCCAGAGAACTGAGGCAAAGATGTTATAGAATGGTGGGCGGGTATTCGAAATTAGTGGAGGTTGAAACCAGGTGGGCAACAGGAAGAGAATATGCTGAAGGTCAAGTTCCCATCACCGGAGTTCTGAAAGATTGGTGTGGAAAGTATCCAGATAACCCAGACGGTGTAAAACTGTGCCAAGATGAGCTGGCCATGCACCAAGCCATGTTTAGCCACAGGGTGATCCACATTACTAACAAACACTGTCTGCCTGTGACCATTCATTCAAATGGACAGTTTGTTGCTGGTCATTTCCACATAGAACGCTTCACAGTGCAGGCATGTCAGTTGGTAAATCATGTGGGTACTATCGCAAGTGTGTCTGCCCTTGATCGTGTACACCTTCTGGGCTACGGGACTGGAGTAAGTGGTGGTGGAAGGTTGCATAGGGCAGGTTTTACAATGGGGGCAGTTAAATGGGTAGGAGCCGGAGGGTAGGGAAGGTTTGGGGATTTCATAGGGATGGACTAGGAGGTTATGAAGGTTAGGTGGGCGGCAGAAAGATGCACTTGGAGTGGAAGGATGTCATGAAGGATGGATGCCATTTCGGGGGCAGGATTTAAGGAAGTCATATCCTTGCTGGAGATCCACATTCAGAGTCTGATCCAGTCCCAGAAAGTATTCGGAGACAAGAGGGGTACTTTTGGGTTCTTCTGTGAAAGGTTTTGGGTTTGGGGGGATGAGGAAGTGGCCCTGGCAATTTGCTTCTATACTAGATCAGGAGGATAGCTGCCGGATGTGAAAGCTGTTATTAGGTTATCGGTGTACTGGTTCAGGGATTTGGGACTGGAGCAGACTCTTAGACCTAAGCTGTAGGGATGGGAATGTTTGATGTGGAATGGATGGCAGCTGTCATAATGGAGGTACTGTTATTTGTTGATGGGTTTGAAGTGGACGGATGAGTGAAGTTGGCTGTTGGACAGATGGAGATCGATATCGAGGAAAGTGCCATGGGATTTGGAATAGGACCATGTGAATTTGATGGGACCAATGGAGTTGAGGTTGGAGAGGAAATTCTGGAGTTGTTCTTCACTGTGAGTCCAGACCCTGAAGATTTCATCTTGGGTTGACAGAGATGAGATGTCAAACTTTGGGTTGACAGGATTGGGTATCCAGGAAGGCTTCCTCTAAGCGTCCCATGAATAAGTTTGCGTACGAGGGGGCCATCCTGGTTCCCATGGCTATTCCCTTTAGTTGTTGGTATGTCTAGCCCTCAAAGGTGAAGAAGTTGTGGGTTAAGTAGAGTTGCACGTGATCGGCGTCAAAGGAAATACTCTATCGAAGTGAGACTCTGGGCATGCGGGATGTTTTTTGTATAAGGAAGTAGCATCAATGGTGATAAGGATGGTATCCGGGGGTAACAGGTTGGGTAAGGATTTCAAGTGGTCAAGAAAGTGGTTGGTGTTTTTGATGAAGGATGGGAGGCTGCACATAATGGGTTGAAGGTGTTGGTCTATGTAGGCAGAGCTTCGTTCTGTGGGCACTTGGTAACCGGCCACAATGGGCCAGCCTGAATGATTAGGTTTGTGAATCTTAGGAAGTAGGTAGGTGGTAGGGGTGTGGGATGTCAGTGGGGTCATGAGGTTGATACTCAAGTGAAAGGTTTTGTAGGGGGCCTAAGGTTCTGAGGATTCCTTGAAGCTCTGCCTGGACATCAGGAGTGGAATTGCCTTGATAAACTTTGTACGTAGTGTTTGAAAGCTGACGCAGTCCCTCAGCCACATACTCCTGCTGATCAAGTACCACAGTCATGAATCCCTTGTCGGCCAGGAGAATGAATTTGGAATGTTGAGTTGGATTAAGGTTTTTCAGGAAAGACTGAGAGACAAGGAATTCCTGGAAGGTTTGAAGAGGGTGATTTTGAGGAAGAGGAGGAGGGTCTCGCTATGACGGAGGTTGGAACTGTTCCAGGCAGGGTTCAATTTTAATGATGTCTTGGGGGGCTGCATCATTAGGTATAGGATTATTTTTCTTCTTGGCAAAGTGATCTCCAGCAAAGACTACAAGTACAGGATAGTAAATCTTTCACAAGGGCTGTTCAGTTGAATTTGGGAGTAGGGCTAAAGGTGAGGCCTTCTGGATAGGACAGAGGTTTCAGATTGGGAGAGATATTTAGAAGAAAGGTTGATTACTGAATTGGGATGTTGTGGTTCTGGATTGTGTGGATTAGGATTTAGAGGTTTGGGGGAGGGGAGCTGGAAGTGGGAGACTGAGTAGATGGGAGAGACTGGGTTTCTGTGCAGTAAGAGGAGCTTGAGCTTTATTGGACAGGTTGTTGAGGGAGAGTGTATTGCCTTGCCAGAGGTGGGTGATCAAGAGTCTGGGTAGTTTTTTGAGGTGGAGGGTAGCATGTTGTTCTAATTTGCGGTTGGCCTGTAAGAGGATGTTCTGAACTGTAGGTGTGGATGTGGGAGTGGAAAGGTTGAGGATTTTGATTAGGGAGGTATGTTCATTGGTGGAGTTGATGTATAGGTTAAGGGTTATGTGGGTGAGGGCTGTGGATTGTTCTGTTTGGAATTGGTATAAGGCATGATGAAAGAATGGGTTACAGCCGGAGATGCGAACTTTTAGTGTGAGGCCCTTGGGGGTAATGCCAAATTTCAGACAAGCCTGAATAAATAAAATGTTGGACCGTAATCTGGCTAGGGAGAAAGCACGCTTACAAAGGGTATGTAGATAAAACTTAACATCCAGGAACATCGAGGCAGAATTAAACATTCTGTTGTGGAGGGAGGCATGCTCCAAGACAGTTCATGCAGCCGCATCTTTCGTAAGGTCCGGAGCAGAGTTCTTAAAGCATTCTACCTAATAATGAGGTGGTCCCTGGTTCAAATTCCTGTGGTGGCACTGATTTTAATTAAATGCCCCTCCTCCTATTCAATGAATTATTTTTTAAATTTTAATCAGTTGATTTCCTTAAAATGTAGGCCATAGCAGATCTTGGAGTTGGGATCCAATGATTTGTAACTTCTCTTACTAAATTTTGAAATATGTTCAACTAACTTGCATTATGGTAATGAACATTTTTCTTTCTTTTTGTTTTAGGAGAGTGGTGCCCCAGTTCTCACCGACGATGTCAGCTTGCAGTTATTTATGGAGCACTTGAAGAAGTTAGCTGTGACGTCTTCTTAATAACAGACTATTTTGTTCAAACTATGGACTATTCTGTAAATGTTTATATCTTGGTTGATGTACTTCCACTAATGATATTTAGTGATCTACTTTTTGTAATATACATATAATTAGATTGGGTACATCAAATCATATGCATACTCCATGAAATTTGTGAATTATTGTAAATAATTTTCACCCTTCAAAATAAACAACTAGATTTTTATTATATTACAGGTGCTTTTTTGTATTATTCATTATTCAGTCTTTGAGGTCGTATATGACTTGTATTATTTATTTCGCTGATGTATTTCCTGGATAATGGAATTTTCTTTTTGACATTTGTCATGTTCATAGCACTGTTTCTTTCCTGGACAGAGCTTAACAAAATGAAATGATCGTATGGTATTTTAACCTGGGAGATACTGTGTGGGTTTGTTCAGCCGCCTACCACAAATCTTTTTAGTTGATGCTACTTCGGCGACTTGCGTGATGATGATGATGATGATAACACCCAGTCCCCTGCAGGAATTGGACCCCAGGCCCTTTGCGTGATAGCAACGCTTCCGTCTTAACTAAGGGGCCAGATAGAGCTTAACAATCTTCTAAGGCAGTGCTTTCCAAACTTTCCCTCATGGGGATAACCTTTTATAGCTAACAGCTTTGCGCGACACCCTTTCACTAATATAAATACATATGATAGAATTTAGATGGTTCTAGCGGGGGGGGGGGGGGGGGCACAGAAATAAAGTATCACTTAACTGTAGTTTGTAAATAAAACTGAAATCCTCATACCCACTGACATGTTTAATGTTGATCCTGACTGCAGCAATTATGTACACTCATCACAAGAAAAGGAAACATTGAGAACTACGAAGATGTACAACAAAGTAACACCACAGACAATAATACCTAACTCACACAGTAATACTTGCTTCTTCTACATGCGACCCAACTTCCGAAAGACGGAAACTGAATTTCGGAAACCATTTTTCGCTTTTGTGTGTACATGTCAGAGCCAGATACAGTTTTGCTGGATCAACTGAAAACGGCGTTTCGAAATTAGCTGCTCGGATTTCTGATTTAGACAGCACAGTGGCTGTTCCCTTTCAGTTCAATATTATCACATTATTTTCAGAAATAAATAGGATGTATTTATGACAAGTGATGAATAATAATTAAAGTTCTATTGTTAGTTTCTTGCTTCATCATGACCTCAGAAGTCTCGAAATATTCGGAAAAAATGGATAAATATTAGCGACAGTAATATGAATGTCATTTCTGGTCCCAGAATCTATTTCATACAGGAAATTGGGAGAAAAAAATATTAACGCATACCAGCGTTCGAACCAATGATCACAGCATTTAAAATACTACTCTCCGTTAATCACCCGGCCATACTCCATACTAAACATTGCTACTGAAAAGCTTTAGTGAGTGAACAATTGTGACTGCTTTTACAATCTTTGACAGCTTTTACAGCCACTGTGTCATTGATTGACATTTAATAGTAAGAAACGCTACCGAGGGTGACGTGGCTTTGATAAGTCCATTAAAAAACACTCAGGTGCAGCTCTTTGAGAAGGAAAGCAGACTACAGTGAAGGTTCGTTCAAGCAGCTGCCAGTTCCAGCAAACTGTGCATGGGAAGAGCTGTTATCGTGTATCAGCAGCAGCTCTGCGCATGCGCAGTTTGCTGGAATGTGGCAACTGGCAGCTGCTTGAACAAACCCTGAGTGTCTACTGCTGCTGAAGCAGAGCTGCCGCCTAACAGCTGAGCATGCAATTAATGTGCACCGATCATTCCTTTAATACGTCATCTGTGATGCACTGAATGAAGAGAAGGATGATTAGCTGTAGGTGAGTCTTCAGGGTAGTACGAAGAGGAGGATATTTTGTGTTATTTTATGACAAGTTTTATTGTTTAGAGTCTAAATTTGTTAGTCTACACGACACCCCAGGGTGTCGCGACACCCAGTTTGGAAAGCTCTGTTCTAAGGAGTTGTTGGAATTATATAAATTTAGTTTTACTACACAGTTTTATCAAAAAATGGGAAGTTCTGGTTGGAATATCAACAGTATAATGCTTATGGGTGGCAACTCGCCATAGAGATGATTGCTGAGCTGCAAACAAGCATTTGGAAAAGACAATAACCCTCATACATCTAATAACTTTTGGTCCCAGCCTTCAAAGGAAAAAGAGAGCAAGCACATGCAATGTAGGTGAAATGGGGCGGTAAATTTTTGATGGGGAAGGGAGGGGATTGAAGGGAGGATAATTACAAGATAATAGACTGTGTTTTAAGGGTAAATTTTATCTGTGGTGGTTAGAAAAACTGGTGGTGGAGAGGAAGATCCAGGTGACCTGGGTTGTAAATTAGGCTTTAAAACCAAACCATGAGAGAATGGCCATGCGGTTCTGTTCTAGGCACCTCTGTAGTAGAGTTTCTTTCACATTAATTGATTAAACATTATTCTGTCTTTAGATACGTTTGTCACTTTCTGGCACCCTTTTCATTATCCACACTGATGAACTATGTTATAAGAACAGCCCACTGCAAGACTGACGTTACTTGGTGGTGCTACAGACATGATGTGGTAAGTGGAACAAGCCTCCAAGGAACAGCGAAGCTGGCTGAACTGACTGCTCCATCAGCATTGTGGCTTTCTCAAGTCCTGAAATAAGATTATCCCTCAAAAGTATCCTTCCACCCACCGATAGTAGTCTTTCGCTCTCCTCCCAACTTTCTAAACATCCTCTAAAAATATTACAATATTCTCGAACCTCTCTCCATATCTAAAGGCTCCTACCCACACGACTGACTCCTTTATAAAATATGTCATATGCCCCCCCCCCCCACCCCACCACCTCAGAACCATTTAATCCAGCCTCATCACTATAAACTATCCCATTCCGGGCAGGGCCCCTTGTGAAACAACCCGTGCCATTTACCAACTAACATGTGTTCATGGCACAGATTTTTACATTGGCACGACCGTCAATAAATTGAATGAATGCATGAAGAATGGTCAAAGAACCACTGTTCACTTGGGTTACATCCCATGGCAGAGCATGCCTTCCAGCGTAACTTTGAACTCTCAGCACTGTTGACATTAAAGTTACGTGCACCAGCATCCATGTGTCTGAGGCTTGTGCCAGCAAGGCCACAATTGTAAGTAGCACAGTCACCAGAGGTCACAGTTGTAGGCAACAGCTGACAAATCAGTCACACTCCATCTACCTGTGGCATGCTGATAAATAGTTGGCGCACACTGGCCTTGCCCTTATTATGTAATGCAAGTGTCCATAAAGTATGTACTCCCAAGCACGGTGTTGTTCACTTCCATGGCAACGAGACTATTGGTTGCATCTGTCAACCTGCTCGGCACCATGGCCGATCAACTTAGCGTTTTGCTGTCTCATCCTCAGTCATTGTCTGAGGTTTTGACTCAGCAGAATGTCTCCCGAACCTCATCTTCTTGATTCGGGCTGTGTCACAGTCCTCTGTGCCCATTCCTACATTTACATTTTTTTATGAAAACACCAAGGATTGGTCTGACTATGAGCGTATCTACACAAACATGTCTTGGCTTTCCAGGTGTGTGATGGCGGTTAAGCAAAAACTTATTTCCTTTCGTGGCTTTCGCCTAGTCTTTTTCAGTTTGTAAGATGATTTTGTGCTGCCTCAGGGGCAGGCGTCTGTCCATTTTCCTTTTTGGATATCTGTTCCCCCTTTGCTACATATTTTAGCTGCCACTCTCATGTTGTGTCGACTCATGAATCATTGTACCATTCGCATAAATAGCCGGACCAATCTTACTTCCCTTGAGTGACAGAACTTCAGGAGCTGACCCTTCATCAATTTCGGTCAGAACTGAATGGGGACTCTATGGGCCGCAATGTTTTTTTGCTTCCAACCCAGAAGTTCATAAGCAGGCCTTTCAGTCCTCAGACACTCAGATGGCAGAGGTCGTGCGTATAGAATGTGAGGTTACTCAGGTAGTGGGTTGTCAGCTTATCACATGGGGTGAAGGGTCCTGTGTTGATGATGATTTAGTCTAGTTATCCACTGAACCTGTTTCTTCGGTGGCCATAGTTGTGTCCTCCTCCTTCTCCTGCCCTCGCCTCGGTGGCCCCCGGTATTTTACATGTGGGAGAGGGGGGGGGTGGCGGCGGGGGCAGGGCAGCAACATAGCACGTCTCCCACTTCAGTGGGCGAGAAGCGCTTATTTCCTTTTTGTGGGATGTCTCATTCTCAGGATGAGACGGGCTGACACTGACGGGCTAGATGTCATTGCTGTTGGAAATTGGGACACATTGTCTGGGCATGCCGCTCCTCTGCTCAGGGTCACAACAAGCCCTCACAATTTCGGAGATTCTCCTATTGATATTAACAGGGTTGATCTCTGCATTCTTGGGAAAAATGTCTCACTTCAGGTGGATACCGGTACCGTGGCGACTCTTTTAAACTAACTTCTTATCACTCTTCGGGCTCCCCCAAGTTGTGTCCGGCACCTCACGTTTTGGTCGGCTATGGAGGCCACCACATTTCCCTCTTGGATACATTTGTAGCTGAGGCCATATATCAAAATGTGCACTGCTTAGTGCATTTGTGGTCATTAACAGTGTAGCAGCTACGAATATTTTTGGCTTCAGCGTATTCCGTAACTTTGCCTTTACTATTACTGACTATCTGCTTGCTTTCCGACCAGATCCCGTATGAGGGCCAATCTCAGCTGCACACAGAATTCGCGTCTTTCTTTGTGTGGGTGTACGAAGGACTCAAACCCACAGCTCGCACTGTCTTATGTCGGGCTCGGCCCATTCCTATCGTCAGTTAAAGTTTAGTTAGATCACCTGACAACTGCTGGTTTTCTACTTCCTGTCACAGCTAGCGAGTGGGCTTCACCTCTGTTTATCATATGCAAGCCCACATGGCCCCTTCGCTTTCAGAATACGGTGAATACTCCATCATTGATTCCTTACCAATGCCTCGCCCTGTGGTTGACAAGGGGCCAGTATTTTTCAAAGATTGAGCTTGCGGGGGTGCACCCGGTGGCCAATGATGTATGTACAGTCACATACCTTCCCTGTCCTTTATCCATTAAGGAACTTCAAGATTTCTTAGGCAAGGTTGCTTAGTATCACCTCTTCCTCCCACAGGTGGCCACAGTGGCTCAACCCCTGCATCAGTTGTTGCGTAAAGGTGTTACTTTCTGCTGGTCTCCTTCTTGCGAGCATTTCTTGCAGCTCCTTACCAAACCTCATTCACCCTGGGGATTCTGCTCATGGTGGCAGCGGACGCTTCTGACTATGGCTTGGGGGTGGTACTTGCTCATTGTTTTCCAGATGGGTGCGAGAACAAGTGTTTGCATCTACAGGGTTACCGCAAGTCCTGGAAATTATGGAAAAGTCAGGGATTTCAAATGAGTTAGGGAAGTCGGAGAAATGTTGGGGAAATTCAAAAAAAGAAAAACCCACTGGAAAAATCTTGTTTTGTCTCAGTAGATGAAAAGGTTTGTTTACCCTCAGCTTGCACTCACTACAGCCACCACTTCTTGCCACTAGCCTAGAAGAGGCAGGGAGGCACGAGGATCAGATTGTCAGAGATTGTAGATGCAGTGAGTGGAGAATGTGGTCATGTGTGCGAGAGTTTGAGTGATTATGTGAATGGGTATGTTTTTTATTTTACTTATAAAGGCAATGGCCATAGTTATGAGACTGTGATTGCCTTTTTTTACGTACCTGTCTGTTGCTCACCAATCCTCTTTATAGTAAGTTGCTACCTTTCCTCTTTATTATTGATTCTTATTTCATCAATATGCTGTCTATGACTTTTGAATAGCTGACAACATGAGTGGATTTCTGCAAAGGACCAAAATTGTAGGCCATTTCTGCAGGTAGCTCTAATGGATTGAGCTTGCCGACCTGAAACCCGCCGTTTCCCACTAATGTGGAGACCCTGCCTGTTGGCTCTAGTCTCACCAATCTGCTCGCAAGCCTTCTCTCTTTATGTGTGGTGTAATGTGGTGGATTTTTGTGGTTTATCCATGGACCCAGGCCTGTGATGCTCCTTGGCAAGCCAGAGGCCAATGAAACTAGTAATGAAATTGTCATAGTAATCGTCCATTTGAAAATGGGTGTCAGTATTAAGTTTTTCAATCTTATTACAAATGAACAACATTGGCGGTAGTGGCAGGAGTCAGTGGGATGCCTGTATCTCACCACTGTTTCAGGTTTGCAACTTTCATAATTTTTGATTGACCCAAAATCGGGTAATTTGTCATCCAGACCAATGAATTGGACCCCAGGCCCTTTGCGTGATAGCAACGCTTCCGTCTTAACTAAGGGGCCAGATAGAGCTTAACAATCTTCTAAGGCAGTGCTTTCCAAACTTTCCCTCATGGGGATAACCTTTTATAGCTAACAGCTTTGCGCGACACCCTTTCACTAATATAAATACATATGATAGAATTTAGATGGTTCTAGCGGGGGGGGGGGGGGGGGGGCACAGAAATAAAGTATCACTTAACTGTAGTTTGTAAATAAAACTGAAATCCTCATACCCACTGACATGTTTAATGTTGATCCTGACTGCAGCAATTATGTACACTCATCACAAGAAAAGGAAACATTGGGAACTACGAAGATGTACAACAAAGTAACACCACAGACAATAATACCTAACTCACACAGTAATACTTGCTTCTTCTACATGCGACCCAACTTCCGAAAGACGGAAACTGAATTTCGGAAACCATTTTTCGCTTTTGTGTGTACATGTCAGAGCCAGATACAGTTTTGCTGGATCAACTGAAAACGGCGTTTCGAAATTAGCTGCTCGGATTTCTGATTTAGACAGCACAGTGGCTGTTCCCTTTCAGTTCAATATTATCACATTATTTTCAGAAATAAATAGGATGTATTTATGACAAGTGATGAATAATAATTCAAGTTCTATTGTTAGTTTCTTGCTTCATCATGACCTCAGAAGTCTCGAAATATTCGGAAAAAATGGATAAATATTAGCGACAGTAATATGAATGTCATTTCTGGTCCCAGAATCTATTTCATACAGGAAATTGGGAGAAAAAAATATTAACGCATACCAGCGTTCGAACCAATGATCACAGCATTTAAAATACTACTCTCCGTTAATCACCCGGCCATACTCCATACTAAACATTGCTACTGAAAAGCTTTAGTGAGTGAACAATTGTGACTGCTTTTACAATCTTTGACAGCTTTTACAGCCACTGTGTCATTGATTGACATTTAATAGTAAGAAACGCTACCGAGGGTGACGTGGCTTTGATAAGTCCATTAAAAAACACTCAGGTGCAGCTCTTTGAGAAGGAAAGCAGACTACAGTGAAGGTTCGTTCAAGCAGCTGCCAGTTCCAGCAAACTGTGCATGGGAAGAGCTGTTATCGTGTATCAGCAGCAGCTCTGCGCATGCGCAGTTTGCTGGAATGTGGCAACTGGCAGCTGCTTGAACAAACCCTGAGTGTCTACTGCTGCTGAAGCAGAGCTGCCGCCTAACAGCTGAGCATGCAATTAATGTGCACCGATCATTCCTTTAATACGTCATCTGTGATGCACTGAATGAAGAGAAGGATGATTAGCTGTAGGTGAGTCTTCAGGGTAGTACGAAGAGGAGGATATTTTGTGTTATTTTATGACAAGTTTTATTGTTTAGAGTCTAAATTTGTTAGTCTTCACGACACCCCAGGGTGTCGCGACACCCAGTTTGGAAAGCTCTGTTCTAAGGAGTTGTTGGAATTATATAAATTTAGTTTTACTACACAGTTTTATCAAAAAATGGGAAGTTCTGGTTGGAATATCAACAGTATAATGCTTATGGGTGGCAACTCGCCATAGAGATGATTGCTGAGCTGCAAACAAGCATTTGGAAAAGACAATAACCCTCATACATCTAATAACTTTTGGTCCCAGCCTTCAAAGGAAAAAGAGAGCAAGCACATGCAATGTAGGTGAAATGGGGCGGTAAATTTTTGATGGGGAAGGGAGGGGATTGAAGGGAGGATAATTACAAGATAATAGACTGTGTTTTAAGGGTAAATTTTATCTGTGGTGGTTAGAAAAACTGGTGGTGGAGAGGAAGATCCAGGTGACCTGGGTTGTAAATTAGGCTTTAAAACCAAACCATGAGAGAATGGCCATGCGGTTCTGTTCTAGGCACCTCTGTAGTAGAGTTTCTTTCACATTAATTGATTAAACATTATTCTGTCTTTAGATACGTTTGTCACTTTCTGGCACCCTTTTCATTATCCACACTGATGAACTATGTTATAAGAACAGCCCACTGCAAGACTGACGTTACTTGGTGGTGCTACAGACATGATGTGGTAAGTGGAACAAGCCTCCAAGGAACAGCGAAGCTGGCTGAACTGACTGCTCCATCAGCATTGTGGCTTTCTCAAGTCCTGAAATAAGATTATCCCTCAAAAGTATCCTTCCACCCACCGATAGTAGTCTTTCGCTCTCCTCCCAACTTTCTAAACATCCTCTAAAAATATTACAATATTCTCGAACCTCTCTCCATATCTAAAGGCTCCTACCCACACGACTGACTCCTTTATAAAATATGTCATATGCCCCCCCCCCCCACCCCACCACCTCAGAACCATTTAATCCAGCCTCATCACTATAAACTATCCCATTCCGGGCAGGGCCCCTTGTGAAACAACCCGTGCCATTTACCAACTAACATGTGTTCATGGCACAGATTTTTACATTGGCACGACCGTCAATAAATTGAATGAATGCATGAAGAATGGTCAAAGAACCACTGTTCACTTGGGTTACATCCCATGGCAGAGCATGCCTTCCAGCGTAACTTTGAACTCTCAGCACTGTTGACATTAAAGTTACGTGCACCAGCATCCATGTGTCTGAGGCTTGTGCCAGCAAGGCCACAATTGTAAGTAGCACAGTCACCAGAGGTCACAGTTGTAGGCAACAGCTGACAAATCAGTCACACTCCATCTACCTGTGGCATGCTGATAAATAGTTGGCGCACACTGGCCTTGCCCTTATTATGTAATGCAAGTGTCCATAAAGTATGTACTCCCAAGCACGGTGTTGTTCACTTCCATGGCAACGAGACTATTGGTTGCATCTGTCAACCTGCTCGGCACCATGGCCGATCAACTTAGCGTTTTGCTGTCTCATCCTCAGTCATTGTCTGAGGTTTTGACTCAGCAGAATGTCTCCCGAACCTCATCTTCTTGATTCGGGCTGTGTCACAGTCCTCTGTGCCCATTCCTACATTTACATTTTTTTATGAAAACACCAAGGATTGGTCTGACTATGAGCGTATCTACACAAACATGTCTTGGCTTTCCAGGTGTGTGATGGCGGTTAAGCAAAAACTTATTTCCTTTCGTGGCTTTCGCCTAGTCTTTTTCAGTTTGTAAGATGATTTTGTGCTGCCTCAGGGGCAGGCGTCTGTCCATTTTCCTTTTTGGATATCTGTTCCCCCTTTGCTACATATTTTAGCTGCCACTCTCATGTTGTGTCGACTCATGAATCATTGTACCATTCGCATAAATAGCCGGACCAATCTTACTTCCCTTGAGTGACAGAACTTCAGGAGCTGACCCTTCATCAATTTCGGTCAGAACTGAATGGGGACTCTATGGGCCGCAATGTTTTTTTGCTTCCAACCCAGAAGTTCATAAGCAGGCCTTTCAGTCCTCAGACACTCAGATGGCAGAGGTCGTGCGTATAGAATGTGAGGTTACTCAGGTAGTGGGTTGTCAGCTTATCACATGGGGTGAAGGGTCCTGTGTTGATGATGATTTAGTCTAGTTATCCACTGAACCTGTTTCTTCGGTGGCCATAGTTGTGTCCTCCTCCTTCTCCTGCCCTCGCCTCGGTGGCCCCCGGTATTTTACATGTGGGAGAGGGGGGGGGTGGCGGCGGGGGCAGGGCAGCAACATAGCACGTCTCCCACTTCAGTGGGCGAGAAGCGCTTATTTCCTTTTTGTGGGATGTCTCATTCTCAGGATGAGACGGGCTGACACTGACGGGCTAGATGTCATTGCTGTTGGAAATTGGGACACATTGTCTGGGCATGCCGCTCCTCTGCTCAGGGTCACAACAAGCCCTCACAATTTCGGAGATTCTCCTATTGATATTAACAGGGTTGATCTCTGCATTCTTGGGAAAAATGTCTCACTTCAGGTGGATACCGGTACCGTGGCGACTCTTTTAAACTAACTTCTTATCACTCTTCGGGCTCCCCCAAGTTGTGTCCGGCACCTCACGTTTTGGTCGGCTATGGAGGCCACCACATTTCCCTCTTGGATACATTTGTAGCTGAGGCCATATATCAAAATGTGCACTGCTTAGTGCATTTGTGGTCATTAACAGTGTAGCAGCTACGAATATTTTTGGCTTCAGCGTATTCCGTAACTTTGCCTTTACTATTACTGACTATCTGCTTGCTTTCCGACCAGATCCCGTATGAGGGCCAATCTCAGCTGCACACAGAATTCGCGTCTTTCTTTGTGTGGGTGTACGAAGGACTCAAACCCACAGCTCGCACTGTCTTATGTCGGGCTCGGCCCATTCCTATCGTCAGTTAAAGTTTAGTTAGATCACCTGACAACTGCTGGTTTTCTACTTCCTGTCACAGCTAGCGAGTGGGCTTCACCTCTGTTTATCATATGCAAGCCCACATGGCCCCTTCGCTTTCAGAATACGGTGAATACTCCATCATTGATTCCTTACCAATGCCTCGCCCTGTGGTTGACAAGGGGCCAGTATTTTTCAAAGATTGAGCTTGCGGGGGTGCACCCGGTGGCCAATGATGTATGTACAGTCACATACCTTCCCTGTCCTTTATCCATTAAGGAACTTCAAGATTTCTTAGGCAAGGTTGCTTAGTATCACCTCTTCCTCCCACAGGTGGCCACAGTGGCTCAACCCCTGCATCAGTTGTTGCGTAAAGGTGTTACTTTCTGCTGGTCTCCTTCTTGCGAGCATTTCTTGCAGCTCCTTACCAAACCTCATTCACCCTGGGGATTCTGCTCATGGTGGCAGCGGACGCTTCTGACTATGGCTTGGGGGTGGTACTTGCTCATTGTTTTCCAGATGGGTGCGAGAACAAGTGTTTGCATCTACAGGGTTACCGCAAGTCCTGGAAATTATGGAAAAGTCAGGGATTTCAAATGAGTTAGGGAAGTCGGAGAAATGTTGGGGAAATTCAAAAAAAGAAAAACCCACTGGAAAAATCTTGTTTTGTCTCAGTAGATGAAAAGGTTTGTTTACCCTCAGCTTGCACTCACTACAGCCACCACTTCTTGCCACTAGCCTAGAAGAGGCAGGGAGGCACGAGGATCAGATTGTCAGAGATTGTAGATGCAGTGAGTGGAGAATGTGGTCATGTGTGCGAGAGTTTGAGTGATTATGTGAATGGGTATGTTTTTTATTTTACTTATAAAGGCAATGGCCATAGTTATGAGACTGTGATTGCCTTTTTTTACGTACCTGTCTGTTGCTCACCAATCCTCTTTATAGTAAGTTGCTACCTTTCCTCTTTATTATTGATTCTTATTTCATCAATATGCTGTCTATGACTTTTGAATAGCTGACAACATGAGTGGATTTCTGCAAAGGACCAAAATTGTAGGCCATTTCTGCAGGTAGCTCTAATGGATTGAGCTTGCCGACCTGAAACCCGCCGTTTCCCACTAATGTGGAGACCCTGCCTGTTGGCTCTAGTCTCACCAATCTGCTCGCAAGCCTTCTCTCTTTATGTGTGGTGTAATGTGGTGGATTTTTGTGGTTTATCCATGGACCCAGGCCTGTGATGCTCCTTGGCAAGCCAGAGGCCAATGAAACTAGTAATGAAATTGTCATAGTAATCGTCCATTTGAAAATGGGTGTCAGTATTAAGTTTTTCAATCTTATTACAAATGAACAACATTGGCGGTAGTGGCAGGAGTCAGTGGGATGCCTGTATCTCACCACTGTTTCAGGTTTGCAACTTTCATAATTTTTGATTGACCCAAAATCGGGTAATTTGTCATCCAGACCAATGAATTGGACCCCAGGCCCTTTGCGTGATAGCAACGCTTCCGTCTTAACTAAGGGGCCAGATAGAGCTTAACAATCTTCTAAGGCAGTGCTTTCCAAACTTTCCCTCATGGGGATAACCTTTTATAGCTAACAGCTTTGCGCGACACCCTTTCACTAATATAAATACATATGATAGAATTTAGATGGTTCTAGCGGGGGGGGGGGGGGGGGGGGGCACAGAAATAAAGTATCACTTAACTGTAGTTTGTAAATAAAACTGAAATCCTCATACCCACTGACATGTTTAATGTTGATCCTGACTGCAGCAATTATGTACACTCATCACAAGAAAAGGAAACATTGGGAACTACGAAGATGTACAACAAAGTAACACCACAGACAATAATACCTAACTCACACAGTAATACTTGCTTCTTCTACATGCGACCCAACTTCCGAAAGACGGAAACTGAATTTCGGAAACCATTTTTCGCTTTTGTGTGTACATGTCAGAGCCAGATACAGTTTTGCTGGATCAACTGAAAACGGCGTTTCGAAATTAGCTGCTCGGATTTCTGATTTAGACAGCACAGTGGCTGTTCCCTTTCAGTTCAATATTATCACATTATTTTCAGAAATAAATAGGATGTATTTATGACAAGTGATGAATAATAATTCAAGTTTCTATTGTTAGTTTCTTGCTTCATCATGACCTCAGAAGTCTCGAAATATTCGGAAAAATGGATAAATATTAGCGACAGTAATATGAATGTCATTTCTGGTCCCAGAATCTATTTCATACAGGAAATTGGGAGAAAAAAATATTAACGCATACCAGCGTTCCGAACCAATGATCACAGCATTTAAAATACTACTCTCCGTTAATCACCCGGCCATACTCCATACTAAACATTGCTACTGAAAAGCTTTAGTGAGTGAACAATTGTGACTGCTTTTACAATCTTGGCAGCTTTTACAGCCCACTGTGTCATTGATTGACAATTAATAGTAAGAAACGCTACTCGAGGGTGACGTGGCTTTGATAAGTCCATTAAAAAAACACTCAGGTGCAGCTCTTTGAGAAGGAAAGCAGACTACAGTGAAGGTTCGTTTCAAGCAGCTGCCAGTTTCCAGCAAACTGTGCATGGGAAGAGCTGTTATCGTGTATCAGCAGCGTAGCTCTGCGCATGCGCAGTTTGCTGGAATGTGGCAACTGGCAGCTGCCTTGAACAAACCCTGAGTGTCTACTGCTGCTGAAGCAGAGCTGCCGCCTAACAGCTGAGCAATGCAATTAATGTGCACCGATCATTCCTTAATACGTCATCTGTGATGCACTGAATGAAGAGAAGGATGATTAGCTGTAGGTGAGTCTTCAGGGTAGGTACGAAGAGGAGGATATTTTGTGTTATTTTATGACAAGTTTTATTGTTTAGAGTCTAAATTTGTTAGTCTACACGACACCCCAGGGTGTCGCGACACCCAGTTTGGAAAGCTCTGTTCTAAGGAGTTGTTGGAATTATATAAATTTAGTTTTACTACACAGTTTTATCAAAAAATGGGAAGTTTCTGGTTGGAATATCAACAGTATAATGCTTATGGGTGGCAACTCGCCATAGAGATGATTGCTGAGCTGCAAACAAGCATTTGGAAAAGACAATAACCCTCATACATCTAATAACTTTTGGTCCCAGCCTTCAAAGGAAAAAGAGAGCAAGCACATGCAATGTAGGTGAAATGGGCGGTAAATTTTTGATGGGGAAAGGGAGGGGATTGAAGGGAGGGATAATTACAAGATAATAGACTGTGTTTTAAGGGTAAATTTTATCTGTGGTGGTTAGAAAAACTGGTGGTGGAGAGGAAGATCCAGGTGACCTGGGTTGTAAATTAGGCTTTAAAACCAAACCATGAGAGAATGGCCATGCGGGTTCTGTTCTAGGCACCTCTGTAGTAGAGTTTCTTTCACATTAATTGATAAAACATTATTCTGTCTTTAGATACGTTTGTCACTTTCTGGCACCCTTTTCATTATCCCACACTGATGAACTATGTTATAAGAACAGCCCCCACTGCAAGACTGACGTTACTTGGTGGTGCTACAGACATGATGTGGTAAGTGGAACAAGCCTCCAAGGAACAGCGAAGCTGGCTGAACTGAGCTGCTCCATCAGCATTGTGGCTTTCTCAAGTCCTGAAATAAGATTATCCCTCAAAAAGTATCCTTCCACCCACCGATAGTAGTCTTTCGCTCTCCTCCCAACTTTCTAAACATCCTCTAAAAATATTACAATATTCTCGAACCTCTCTCCATATCTAAAGGCTCCTACCCACACGACTGACCTCCTTTATAAAATATGTCATATGCCCCCCCCCCCACCCCACCACCTCAGAACCATTTAATCCAGCCTCATCACTATAAAACTATCCCATTCCGGGCAGGGCCCCTTGTGAAACAACCCGTGCCATTTACCAACTAACATGTGTTCATGGCACAGATTTTTACATTGGCAACGACCGTCAATAAATTGAGATGAATGCATGAAGAATGGTCAAAGAACCACTGTTCACTTGGGTTACATCCCATGGCCAGAGCATGCCTTCCAGCGTAACTTTGAACTCTCAGCACTGTTGACATTAAAGTTACGTGCACCAGCATCCATGTGTCTGAGGCTTGTGCCAGCGAAGGCCACAATTGTAAGTAGCACAGTCACCAGAGGCTCACAGTTGTAGGCAACAGCTGACAAATCAGTCACACTCCATCTACCTGTGGCATGCTGATAAATAGTTGGCGCACACTGGCCTTGCCCATTATTATGGTAATGCAAGTGTCCATAAAGTATGTACTCCCAAGCACGGTGTTGTTCACTTCCATGGGCAACGAGACTATTGGTTGCATCTGTCAACCTGCTCGGCACCATGGCCGATCAACTTAGCGTTTTGCTGTCTCATCCCTCAGTCATTGTCTGACGGTTTTGACTCAGCAGAATGTCTCCCGAACCTCATCTTCTTGATTCGGGGCTGTGTCACAGTCCTCTGTGCCCATTCCTACATTTACATTTTTTTTATGAAAACACCCAAGGATTGGTCTGACTATGAGCGTATCTACACAAACATGTCTTGGCTTTCCAGGTGTGTGATGGCGGTTAAGCAAAAACCTTATTTCCTTTCGTGGCTTTCGCCCTAGTCCTTTCTTCAGTTTGTAAGATGATTTTGTGCTGCCCTCAGGGGCAGGCGTCTGTCTGTCCATTTTCCTTTTTGGATATCTGTTCCCCCTTTGCTACATATTTTTAGCTGCCACTCTCATGTTGTGTCGACTCATGAATCATTGTACCATTCGCATAAATAGCCGGACCCAATCCTTACTTCCCTTGAGTGACAGAACTTCAGGAGCTGACCCTTCATCAATTTCGGTCAGAACTGAATGGGGACTCTATGGGCCCGCCAATGTTTTTTTGCTTCCAACCCAGAAGTTCATAAGCAGGCCTTTCAGTCCTCAGACACTCAGATGGCAGAGGTCGTGCGTTAATAGAATGTGAGGTTACTCAGGTAGTGGGTTGTCAGCTTATCACATGGGGTGAAGGGTCCTGTGTTGATGATGATTTAGTCTAGTTATCCACTGAACCTGTTTCTTCGGTGGCCATAGTTGTGTCCTCCTCCTTCTCCTGCCCTCGCCTCGGTGGCCCCCCGGTATTTTACATGTGGGAGAGGGGGGGGGGTGGCGGCGGGGGCAGGGCAGCAACATAGCACGTCTCCCACTTCAGTGGGCGAGAAGGCGCTTATTTCCTTTTTGTGGGATGTCTCATTCTCAGGATGAGACGGGGCTGACACTGACGGGCTAGATGTCATTGCTGTTGGAAATTGGGACACATTGTCTGGGCAATGCCGCTCCTCTGCTCAGGGTCACAACAAGCCCTCACAATTTCGGAGATTCTCCTATTGATATTAACAGGGTTGATCTCTGCATTCTTGGGAAAAATGTCTCACTTCAGGTGGATACCGGTACCGTGGCGACTCTTTTAAACTAACTTCTTATCACTCTTCGGGCTCCCCCAAGTTGTGTCCGGCACCTCACGTTTTGGTCGGCTATGGAGGCCACCACATTTCCCCTCTTGGATACATTTGTAGCTGAGGCCATATATCAAAATGTGCACTGCTTAGTGCATTTGTGGTCATTAACAGTGTAGCAGCTACGAATATTTTTGGCTTCAGCGTATTCCGTAACTTGCCTTTACTATTACTGACTATCTGCTTGCTTTCCGACCAGATCCCGTATGAGGGCCAATCTCAGCTGCACCACAGAATTCGCGTCTTTCTTTGTGTGGGTGTACGAAGGACTCAAACCCACAGCTCGCACTGTCTTATGTCGGGGCTCGGCCCATTCCTATCGTCAGTTAAAGTTTAGTTAGATCACCTGACAACTGCTGGTTTTCTACTTCCTGTCACAGCTAGCGAGTGGGCTTCACCTCTGTTTATCATATGCAAGCCCACTGGCCCCCTTCGCTTTCAGAATACGGTGAATACTCCATCATTGATTCCTTACCAATGCCTCGCACCTGTGGTTGACAAGGGGCCAGTATTTTTCAAAGATTGAGCTTGCGGGGGTGCACCCGGTGGCCAATGATGTATGTACAGTCACATACCTTCCCTGTCCTTTATCCATTAAGGAACTTCAAGATTTCTTAGGCAAGGTTGCCTTAGTATCACCTCTTCCTCCCACAGGTGGCCACAGTGGCTCAACCCCCTGCATCAGTTGTTGCGTAAAGGTGTTACTTTCTGCTGGTCTCCTTCTTGCGAGCATTCTTGCAGCTCCTTACCAAACCTCATTCACCCTGGGGATTCTGCTCATGGTGGCAGCGACGCTTCTGACTATGGCTTGGGGGTGGTACTTGCTCATTGTTTTCCAGATGGGTGCGAGAACAAGTGTTTGCATCTACAGGGTTACCGCAAGTCCTGGAAATTATGGAAAAGTCAGGGATTCAAATGAGTTAGGGAAGTCGGAGAAATGTTGGGGAAATTCAAAAAAAGAAAAACCCACTGGAAAAATCTTGTTTTGTCTCAGTAGATGAAAAGGTTTGTTTACCCTCAGCTTGCACTCACTACAGCCACCACTTCTTGCCACTAGCCTAGAAGAGGCAGGGAGGCACGAGGATCAGATTGTCAGAGATTGTAGATGCAGTGAGTGGAGAATGTGGTCATGTGTGCGAGAGTTTGAGTGATTATGTGAATGGGTATGT